>BMAV01013374.1:119098-147590 GCA_019973955.1 Trichonephila inaurata madagascariensis
CTGCTTTCAGAACAGACCCTGTATAGATACCCGAATCAGCTCTGCCGACTCAACCAATCAGTCTGTCGCAGTCCTTTTGAATGAGTAATTAATATCTAGTATTAACAAGATTAAAATAACGAAACTTAAAATTAACACACCCTCTGAATTTAAAATAATTTAAAAGGCTTGATTAAAATATAGGGAAACGTATAAATTTAATCGTTTTTAAACACTGCCGTTTCGAAGATTGTTACACTTAATCGGCCTTAAATTGCTTAATATCCAGAAAACCAGAATATATGCTTGAATTGATTGTCCTAGAGCTGCACGACAATTACTGGTGGCCAAGAGTACCAACTAGACAAAAATACCCGAGCTGGTATCTCAATTCGTAAGGACCACGTCGGACCATGGACTTTGAAGACCACTTGACTTCAGAGATCAATACTGTTAACAGCCCCTACGACTCGTACAATGCACGTTTAAGAATTCAAGAATTGAAGCCGTGATCTTAAGGGTGCTTAAGGTCACGAATTTTACAATTACTTAACGACTGAGGAAAGATTGTTCTTTTCAGAATGATAATTCATTAATTTCCACCATATAATTGCTCTAATATATAGTATACTAATCATATAGTACAGTTACACATTAACACTTTTAACACTTGATCACACTTTTAACGTAACCAACTAGCAGAATCTGTTGAGATCTATAGTAAGCAGGTCAACATACAAAAAAATCTTAAGTTCCTTCTATTCGCTCTTTGTTTTGTAGTACAGCTTTACCAATATTCAAATTCCTGCACTAAAAATATCTAAGTCGCATAGAATAACATACAGTACTAATACATCTATGACTTCTCGGAGAAAAATGGAAGGGAGGCATCGGATTTTCAAAATGTCAACCCTATTTGAATTTTCTTAATGTGTTGTCTTAGTTTTTCGAAAGCCAGGTAACAAAATCACTTCAAGAAAGGGATCAAATTTTAGGTTTTACCGGTATGAAGTACAACTAAAAACATTTGCAAAGAGCAAATTTTCCTTCAAATTGTTTGAAATTCAAAGAAAAAATAGATAAAGGTTCTCTTACTTGTTGAGGAACATGATGAATGACCAAATCATGAACAGATTTAGATGTTATTCCAATGGATGACAAGCAGAATAAAATGCCCAAGCAAATGCAAGCTCTGTAGGAGAATAAAATGACGAGTTACTCATTACTTGCATTATGTTTCACTATTATAAAAACGTTAACATTAGTATTTCATTGTTGCAATTTAAGTACACATGTTTTTAGAAGAGTTAATTTTATAGGACTAAATTTCAAATGCGGGATAAAAACGTGAATTGGATATCATTTAATATCTTTTCTCTCTGGTAAACCACTTTATATACTTTCAATTACTAATCGTTTTATTCCATTTATTCCTTTCCTAATATTCCTTGAAAATTCGACTTTTCTTAGAAAGCTATAACATATTAAAACTAGAGAGATGCTTTGTAATAAAATAAAATTCATTAGTGGTATATTCAGATATTTTTAAGACTTTATAACCAGTAGGTTTATTAATGTTTTCAGGAAAAAAAATCCAAATGGAAAGTTATTTCTTTTTTTTCTCTAATGCTTCATCAATTAAAATTCCCGTATGCAGCTGTACGAGTTGTAATTTTATAGAAAAACTATACAATTTGAAATCTCCAGAACACACAAGAACGTCAAAAAGATGAATTTAATTATCAATATTCTTTAAAAGATAAAAATGTACGATGAACACACATTAAAAAAATTATCCATGCCAAATTTCTTGAAGTTTAAACAAAAATTAGATTTGTTTTTCAAATTTCCTTGTATTCTACACTAAAAGAAACTCTGTTACCAAATTTCAAGTCTGTAGGTCTAATAGTTGAAAAACGAGGTTTTTATCTGTAACGCCTCTTTAACTCCTTTGAGAATTTTTTCACAAAATCCGTTCTTTAAGGATATTTTCTCAACAAAAACATGCTTACCATATTTCGTCTTTACGTCTGGTAGTTCAAAAATAGAATTTGTCTATAATGCCCCCGCAACCCCCCTTGGGTTGGACTTTCCCAAACCCCTTTCTTAGCATATCTCTACTGTACAAAAAAAGAAAAACCATGCCTGCAAAGTTTCGTCTATAGGTCTAACAGTTCTGGAGATTTTGCGATGGTCGCTGGTCTTTATATCAGGTGTCCCAAAAATGACGATTTGAAAATTAAAAACCAAAAGCGATAGAAATGTATGGTTTGCTGCCTTCTGCTTTGGTAAATAAAGAATTTGTCACCAAATCTCAAAATTAGTTACCAAGTTCATTAACAGACGGCAGTTTTGACCGGGAGGACTAAAACAGGTAAAAAAAAAACCGGGTCTTTAACATGGGTTTTCTTTCTAACTTCACGTAACAATTTTTTTTTATACTTTAAATTTTAAGGAAGAAACTCAACGGTGAGTCAAATTGACTTTATTCAATAATTAGTTTTAATAGTTTAATTTTACGAGGGGATAGTTTAATTTGCTGGTTTCAATAATAAATTTTCACATTGTAAGTAACTGGAATTATGAGAATAATTTTTTTTAGAATTCTAATTAATAAAATTGATTAAAACTAAACTATCGTATTGTCATCCAAAACAATGGTGTATACAAAATTTCAGTTCAGTTGAGCGCTTTAAAATGCGAAAAAAAAGGTTTCAAAGTTTTGACCCTTACATTGTTACAATAAAATGTCAGTCCGACATGTGAGCACTCGGACGTATTTCGGAAATTGTTTACTCGTTAAAACACGCCAGAATGACGGACTGAAAACATTTTACAGTTCTCCTGCAAGGGAAAGGCACGACTAAGGAAATTGGAGACGAGACTTTCTAATTGTAGTACTCCTATAGTGTGTTCAACCGTCAATGTAATAGCACCGAATGGGTAGTCAATTCGGAGAAAATAGCCATCGAAAATCATACTTGGCATTTATATAATTAAATTGTAATTTTCTTCAGCGACGCAGTGGCATGGGTGATAGCACACCTGCATTTCGTGCGGTTGGTTGGGGTTCGAGTCGCGATCGACTTGCAATTTTTTTTATTTTAACTGTTAAAATTTTAAAAAAGGCGAAAAATATTAGTATAGTTTTGTGTCTTAAAAACTTAAACAAATCACTATGTGTGATTATAAATATTTATATATTATATTTTATAAATATATTATAATATTTTCATAATAAATATTAATTATATACTAGATTGAATGATATTTTATACGATTGGGTTTTTTCCTTCATTTTAAAAAGTAAATTAGTTACAAATAGTTTTATAAAAAATAGTTTTATAGTATATAAAATATGATAGGATTTTATTATATTCATTAATTTTATAAACATAAAATAACATAATTTAACTATAGAAAATATTTAATAAGCCTTTCCTAAATAAAATTTAATTGTAAAAGTAAATAAATTGAAAAAGAAACAAGTCGATCGCGACTCGAACCCTGATGTACCACGCGGAACGCAGGTGCGCTATCACCTATGCCACTGCGTTTTGCTGGAGCTAATTAAAAAAACTTAATTGTATAAAAGCTAAGTATGATATTTAAAGACCATTTTCTCCGAATTGATTGCCCATTTGGCGCCATTACATTGACGGTTGAACACCTTTAAGGAATTCTACTGTTACACAAAGTCTCGTCCCGAATGAATTCCCTTAGTCGTGCCCACCCCTTGTCCGTAAGTAGCGCTTTTGACTACCTTTGCAATTAATTTTGAAAATCTGCGAGAATTCCCTTGTCACCAAAGCAGAATGCAGCGAACCGTACATTCCTATGGGTTTCCCTTGTTTTATTTTTCTAATCATCGGTAATATTGGGAACACCTGGTGTATATATAAATAAGTTATAACTACTTACACATTTTCTTTGAAATCTGAATAAGTTGAAGCAGCTCCATAAAATCTCCATATTACCAAAGTAGCAGCAATGACATCCAGTAGACAATCAAGCTAATAAAAAAATTGAAAGAGAAAAAAGGCATTTAGTTTGATGGCCTCCGTTACAAGAATGCAAACAAAAATAAATCCATCACACCTAAAAAACAAACATTTACATAGTCACCGCTTAATACTGCCAAGTCGAAATAATTGTGTAAATGATTTTGAAAATATATAAACTTCTGTTACCTTCTTTATATACCACGAATGGTATTTAATTTTACTTACATATTTTCGAGATTTTTAACCTTCAATCGAGATAGTAGAGACATGAAGCCTCCGCTCATCAATCTTGTTGAAAAGAAGTCTTCAGAATTTTTAAAATGGGACAGCAACTCTTTCAGCCAAAACCTGTTGAAGGTTCACTGAATTTTACGAAAATTTTGGAAGAAAACACGAACACACATTCACCTCACGACACCACAAATTAAAGTACAATTTAAGGCATAAAAATTTTTTTTTAAGTAAAACTAGTTAAATTCCTTCTTTAAGAATTTTAAAGCCAAAGAATGAGATTCGAATAACACTAAACCCTCTTGTGTTCCGTGGTGGTAATTCTGCCTAAGTTGAAATCTGTTCAATATGCATTTTAACGGATCTGCTAGCGAAACGTGTATTACATCTGCAAGAAAACGGCACTAGATATTTCCTCTGATGTTGCAGAATTGTTATTTTAATTATAATGCAACAATACATTTAACAATTTAGAAATGAAATAAAGAACACTTTAAAAGATAAATGGAACTTTAACACTTACAGCAAATGCATATCCAGCTGAACTGTCTGTAAAGGCTGCACATACTATAAAAAATAAAAACAAAATTAGACATTCTTTTGCATGTATTAATAGAAAACATTACATTTCAAATTATTGATTTAAATTTATGGTTAGTATATCCCACGATTTGAAACAGTTGATTCGCAGCATAAAAACTACATAGTTATGGAAAAATCATTTTCCTAATGATTATGATAGCATTAAAAATTTATCCAGGTGAATACGAAGTTCAAAAATATGTAATCAAAAACTGCGAAATTTACACACGTACAGTTAGCTCTACATTTTTAAATTTATAATTTAGTTAGTTACTTCAAATCTTTTCTTATGCATAAATTCTTCTCAGTAATAAAAAGTATGTTTCATAAAAATCACTTCTAAATAGATTTTTTTTTCATTTGAACTTTGATAAGAAAAAAATTCTGAGTTAATAAAAATGTTAAATGTAGTTAATAAAAATCAATAGTTAAAAAAAATGTGCAGAGCTTTCTTGGTACATACGTATTATACCGTCGACCACTTCGTTACTGAATAAACGTTGCCAAATGAAGCGATATGCAACCAATAGTGGAACTGGTGCTTGCATATTGTAGCAACAATCGCCAACGTTCAAGATAACTCGCCAAGTTGGCAATCCCTATTTCCTATAAGTCGAATGCCCTGAATTGGCAACCAGGTGCTTCGTTTCATATAATGTCGCCAGTGGGTTGCGATAATACGCCAAGTACCGTGGAAACTTGATCGCACATACAATGTACAAAGTAGTCATGTATAAAAATAATCTTGTTCGCACATACGATGGTAGCATTCGACAATATATTTTAATTTAGCAAAGTGGTCGACGGTGAAATACGCAAGAATCTTTTTTTATTATGAAAAAGCTCAATAAAGTTCTCAAAATCTACAAATCTTGGAAAAATTTAGCTTACAGAATAGCATAAAACTAGAAATTGTTTGATTTAAAATTAGGCAAATTACGAAAATAAGCTTAACTACTAAAATTATAACAATAGGAAACTATAATAATCATTTGAAATATATTTATTATGCATGAAACAATCACAAATTGGAGATCTTATGAATGTCGTATTTTGGGATCTTAAGAGTTATCGAATTTTGATTACATTAAACACTTTCAGTAAAGTATCGAGTATATATATATATATGTTCCAAGAAAAAATAAAACAATTCAGGTAATTATTCACCATATTCGGGTAATATTCGACGTTTACGCAAGATGAATATATTTATGCTATATTAATCCTTACGCTTCAAGTATAACCAAGGCATTGATAATATTTAAATGTTTGGTAAAATTAAAATAGGAACAGCGGTATTTAGCGGTACATAAGGGTTGTGACAATGGTATATTAAATATTCTATCTCGCTATTTAAATAGATATATTCAAGAAGTTTTGAATAAATTAAAAGCATTTAAATTATGCCAACTTTCATTTATGGAATAAATGAACATTTGTTTAAAGAGTACCAAGTTTATTTTTAATCATTAAAGAGCTTTTTCATCAAACATAAAAAATTTCCTCGGTATTTTAAGAAATTCCAAAATTAAACAAATGCAAGTTTCTTAACCAAGTTTGTTACCAAGGCATAAACAATGCATAAGTCAAAATGATTTGGACTTATATATACTCTATTTATATATAGTCAATTATGACATCTATTTAGTGAGAGGCCTTTACATAATGTCAACTACAGTTTTGAACTTTTAACATAGCATGATATGCTTATAGCTTAAAATTTCATCTGAATTTTCTTAAACTTAAATCAATTGTTAGATATCTCAAAAAAAAGAAATCAAACTAAACTTACCGAAAGCTGCAATGCCTAGAAATATGTCGAATATTACTGTAATAATGCACGTGAGGAGAGCGTACATTCTGTGACGTTCGTCATCATCTGCCAGTTGCATAGACATCTCTTTCAGCGTCACCGATACCCCTTCTGTAACAGAACGTTCCAATTCAGATGACATTTCGAACACAAATTGAGACATCCCGAATCAAATAACGGAGGGAAAGCCATCGCAGCGCTGAATATACCCAAGTCCACTGCCAAGGATGTATAAACAGCTGCCTGCCATGATTCATAATTGTGTGAATATTTATTACTCTTCGCAACTTCTAGATGGATTGGCCATATATGTGCAAGAAATGAATCTATCATGCGAAGAGTTATAAAACGCATCACGATTTGTCATGAATTGAAAGCTGTAAACAGGAAATTATGACTATGTTTGCTTTAATATCACTTACAAATATGCTAAAGGTAGATACTTGCTTTTTGGTTACCTAGAACTTGCCCTAAACAGTTGGTATACTCTTTTCCTTGCAATCGGTAGCAGTGCAACAACTTTCACAATTCTTTATTTAACACATTTTATTCATTACTATACGATTTTTATCGTATTTTTTCAATTATGTTTAATTGCAACTGAATTTAAGATGTTGTAAAGTTATTGAGAGAAAATATTAAACGGGAGAATTTGTTTTCAAAATTTACATATCCAAAGAAATAACTTACAAATCTTCATTCAATCGTCTTTGACGAATATACGTTTCTTTTGCTTTACTCTTAGTATACGTTGCCTTTTAATATTGCACTAAAATAAAATTTAGGTTTTTATATTATACTCAACGATTATTTTTTTAAATGTAAATATATTCTTTTAGTTAATGTATTTTTTTATTCAAGAGCGAATCATGATTACCTATTTAATTTCAAGATTAGCAAAAAACCTCTTAACTTGAAAGATGTTGGATGCATTTTATATTGTCTTTAAAGGGGGGTAAACTATATTCTTTAATTTTCTTCTCTAGTAGTTGTAAGCTTACAAAATTCCATAATTTAAAAACAGCCAAAATTTGAAGCTTTTAATACGATACAATTTTATATATATCGTATTTTAATCTTTTCAAAACCTTTAATCTTATTTGAACGTATTAATTCTTGGTAATTTATAGAAGCTAAAAATTCCAAAAGAGGAAGCTCTATTGGCAATTCTACGATTTAGTATTTTTAAAAATACTGATGCTTATAAAATATGTATTTCATTTATAATCAAACAATCGGTTCCGAATTGGTTGCACACTTTTAAAAAAAACTTTCGATTTTATCATATTACAGGTAATCGAACACACCCAAGGAACATTCGATTGAAGTGATAAGTTGCCGAGAATTTTGAGATTTATCGTTACAACGCGCCTATCTTTCAAAATGTTTTCGAGAGGTACTTATCTTGACCTAAATCCTGTAAACCGAACAGATAGCAGAATTATTTTCAAGTAAAGTACTAGTAAACTTATGCATCCTAAAGATTTACATCGATTTAAAGTAGATTAAGAGGAATTTTGAATGACAAATTCTAATGGAGAGATTTTAAAGAAATAAATTTGTTACAAAAGATTTTTCTCCAATTCTTAATCTTAAACAGCGAGATCAAATAAAACAGCGCATTTTATAGAGTCTTAGCGCTCCGTTTCGGAACGACAAAAGCCTTTAAAATTCAGAATTTTTGGACAAGCAGACAAAATTTAAGTTTTTATTGAAAATAAGGCACAATTTCAAGTGCACTAAAAAAATTGTGGAACTTTTTTCGATTTCATATTTAGGAAGGCTTTTGATAAACGTTCTTAATTTTGCAAAATACTCAAATTTATGTAAGACTTCACCTCGCACAATAGTACAGAGCCATTCAAGAGAATTGCTTTAGAAAACTGGAACATGAAGTATGATTCGATATTGAAGGAGAAACGTTTGCAATTCTTAAGTACTAAAAATTCATCTTTCGTGGAAAGGACACGATAAAGTGTTATAGGTATGGAAAACTAAAGCTTTGGCTCCCCAAAATATTTTCCAATAAAACCAAGATTCCTTCAAATAAAGTTTAAGAGGACCACTGTCTTGTTATTTAAACTTTGCTTCTTGCAACCGAATTATTTTAATTATAAAAAAGTTTGAATGTTATGTAAATAGTGAATTTTATAATGGATTTAACCGTAAATACGCATCTAACACTGTAAACAATTAAACATTTGTGGCGTGTATCGCAGATTTCTCTTTGTACCATTTATTTCTCTATATATACAATTCCTGATGGAACGTTACTTTTCATTTCCTAATCCATAGCAATTCGATTAATGTTGATGAACAGAAAAATGCATGGACCATTTCTGTACATATCAGAAGTATTTTAAGCCGTATTGGTTTCCGCTATGTTTTTTGAGCTTCGGGAAACACCCATCTTAATTCATGGGAACATACTTTCGCTAAAGAAGCGGAAAGTTTATTTCGAATTTAGTTAAATTTCTTTAGAATACAAGTTAGCTCTGGAAACAATGATCCTATAAAACAATTTCTAGTCTTTTGAAGTGCATAGCACCGATAGTGGTTATATGATATGAAATCATTTTAGCTCTTTGTGATTAAGAACGATACACATTAATTAAATGTCATGCGTTTCACAAAAATAGTATTCAAAGCATATAGTTTAAATTTTAAAAGGATCAAATTTATTCCCTAAAATTCAAGTTCTTATTGAAGAATTCAAAAGTCACCGATCTCAGATTTATAATGTATAGCTCCTTAGAAATTTTGGACGCGACACACGTTCAATTTAAGTACTCTATTCGTAACAGCTTTATAAATAACAAATAGTTTGAGCCCTTTCACAGTTTAATATTTTACCAAAATAGCAGAGTTTGCTGTAATCCATATCATTGAGCTATGGTCTAATATCGATATTGTGAGTTAAAGTTTCCGAGAAGATATAATGCATAAATTTTAAAAATTAATATTCAAATAATCCGACTATTATCTTTAATTTTAATCACGATTGTGCATCTCGTACACTTAAATGTATATCCAATTCTATTTTTTTATATTTGAATTAAAATCCATGATTTACCTAACACAAGATTAATTAAATCTAATTGTAAAAAAAATCACTTAAAGTAGTAATTGTTTTGATTTTACACATAATGTTTTAAAAATATATAAAGAGTCAATTCTCCGTTTAAAGTAGCACCATTTTTGCACAACAAACAACCCTTAATTTTTCAAATACGCTTATAAACGTAGTTTCATTTTCAAAAAATAAAATATAACTTTTCCTAAATGTTAAATCTGCTTTATCTTATTAAATTTTGAAGATAAAAAATCTTTAGAGAACCAAAAACAATAACAGTCATATTTTGAATTTGACAAAAACTTTTAGAGCTACTTAATCCTCTGAAACTGAAATTGTGTAAACTTTTTAAAACTGTATATTTTTTATAACTAATCCTAAAACTATTTCATTACACAATAAATGACTCTTTCCAAGTATCCATTTTTAAACTTCTTCACCTAATCGTAAAACAGAAGACTCACCGAGACTTTGATCTTAATAGTGAACACAAAGTTGCCCAGAAATATTGGTTCACAATATTCATAAGTGCAAATAAGTTTTCTAGATTTTATTAAAATTTATAAAAATTTTGCTCAAGAAACCTTTTACTGCATAAAAAAAAATACTCATAAATCACAGTACAAAAAATGTTAGACAAAAAAATTTTATTTAAAAAAATTTGGACAAATTGAAAGTTGTCTAAATTAAGAAATTCTAAGCAACTTCTGCTTAAGCATATGTTGTTTCAAATCCCCTTGGAGCAAGAAGGCCTACACCAAGCCCATTTGACCTTTCCGCATTAGAATGTCACAAACCAGGTCTTAATCTTCAAACAACTGTCCGGAAAATGCCCCAACAAGATCGTAAGCTTACGCATATTCATTTAAGGTTTAAAAGAAATTGCTTATATTAATGATTTAGTCAGAGAATTTTTACAATCTTGGGATAAACTAAAAAGTTGACCTTTAATATCTCAATCTAATTTCCAAGTAAAAATTAAAATTATTAAAGTAATCCTCAAGTGAATAAATAGTTTAAATGTTTTTATTTTAAATTCCGGAATGTCAATTCGAAGTGATTTGTTATCTATTGCAACTAGTCTATCACGTGAAAAACATCTTGAAAAACAGGTGCTAATTTGCCAAATGGTAAACATCTAAAAAAAATAAGACTATTTTTATGTCTCGTGATTCAATTTTATCAGGTACAGTGAAGAAAAGTAATCTTGTACAGAAATATAATAGAATTAAATAAAGATAAATACCTACATTAGAAAACAAAAGCCATTTTTATCGCATTGTAGCAAGTACTTAAATGGAAATAATCGCGAATTATTTCGTCATCAAGTATCGCTTTTGTTGTTCTCTTATTCTTAAAGTTATACATGTGTAGAGAAAACAATGACGCCTGTATAGATTAATTTTTGTAAAGCTGCTTTCTCAAGATCCGGTATAAAAAATTCAGAACTGATAAACTTTTACGCAAACCGTGTCCGTTACTCATTTAAGTCGAATCAGTCAAGATATCGTGTCTTCCTGAATCACTTAATCAAACACTGTTGGAGTGGCTACGGGAATGATTATTCAGCTTCGAAAAGTGTGAAGCAATCTAAAGTTAATGACACTTGCATGCCGTTAAAGAGTTTATTAAATATATATTGTAATATTTATCTCCAATGTAATCCGACTTTGAGAAACGTGTTGAAATTCTTTAAATAAGACATTTACTAAAGACAGAAGATTATGGAAATTGAAAAGAACTTAAATGTTTTCTGAAAGATTAATGGCCAGTACATAAATTTAAAACCAGAATATTCACCTCAACTCGTCAGTTGCCTACTGGTAAATTCTTTCCTCTAACTGCTGGCATAAAGAAATTCAACTGAATGTCGCATACGCAGTTAAAATACGAAATAATCTTTAAATTTGCCATAAAAAAAGAACATTAATTCAGTAAAAGTTCTTTTAATTATAGTAAAATTTTCTCCAACAAAACGGGAGGTGTTTTTTTTTTTCCAAGTAACACGAGAGCTATTAGGGATTAATCTAGAAATTCTGAGTTAACGTTTAGCATTGCGTTATAAAACACAAGGACTATTGGTGATGAATGTCAATTTTGAACCACGATCAAGTGACGAGGACGATACTTAGCTGGCAACCCCCTCTCCAAATTTCCATCTCAAGCCATTGTTAGGACTATGAGTTACGACAGCTTAAATTGGTATGAACTTCTACACGGATATTTTATGGCACTAAGGCACTCGCGCGTCACGCTGGCCTCTAGCTTGCGACCATGGCCACTTGGCTATAGAGGTCCCCTGGTAATTTTGAACCACTGCCAAATGACGAGGATGGCTGATTGATTGAATATTAACGTCGCACTGTTCAGCTACACGAGGGCTTTCGGCGACGGACCACGTAATTTTGAATCATGGTCAAGTGACGTGGACGACACCTGAGCTGGCACCCCCTCTCCTAACTACCACACCACACCAACGGGAGGACGTTTCAGCTCTCGACAGATTTAACGTGCATCGCTGCCCTACACGGCGGGTCTTCAGTGGTACTGGGCTCGAACTCGTGACAAAGCAAGCCACGATCCGATACCTATACCACTCGGTTACCGCGGCCACATGACGAGGATGACACCCGAGCTAGAACTCCATTCACAAAACTTCCATGCCAATAAGAGGGCAGATTCAATGTGCATCAATACATCATGATATATGTCAGTTTAATGTGCATCATGCCCGTAAGGTCTTCAATGGCATTAGAACTGGGACCCATGACCCGACAGCGTCGACAGCGAGTTTAAGACTACCGCTACAAATGGAACAATTTTCAGAGGTATTGGACTCTGAAGAAACGATACAGGCGACGAATTAATGACCATAAGCATTCAGCTACCATGGGCCTCATTATAGAGGGGAGTAAAACTAAGGAAATTTAAAAGTGGGGGAATAATTTGTGGCCTCATAAGAAAACCAGAAGATACATGGCTAAATACAACCTATTGCAAGTGTTATACCTCTGTCCAATCGATAAAAAATATTTAGCCACGAATAGAATTTGTATCAAATATGAATGATTTGTATTTAGGCTTAGTTATTCGAATGTGGATGCATATTTGTACATGAGATCACGAATATAGTCCCAAGCCTTTCATAAAAAGAAAGCGAGTTGAAATTTTATGAACTGAATTTCACAAGAGTCATACTCGAACTATATTTGCATTAAACTCATAATTGAATCAACCGAGATTCAAAATTGGAGATAAGTGATATGATGGTATCTCGGTTAGTGCATCTAAAGAAAATGTTTTTCCGTGTTTCTTGGATACCAACTTTATCAAGCAAGCAAACAAATTAAGCAACAGAAAAATATTAAGTGTTAGATTATCGCCTCTATCTGTATGAAATTCTTCAGCATTTACGACCTAATTTTAAAGATTGGATTGTGGCGAAGCCTTGTGGGCAAAGGATTCCGAATAGAGCACTCGCGACCTTGTTCAAATGATAACTCCTTAGCGATTGTAGAAGTATTGTGAAGATTTCCCTCCATCTCAAATGCTGCAAATGAATATTCAATTTCTTATCAAACTTGCGAGAATTGATAATGAGACAAATATCTGAAAAGGAACACTATATCAATTTGTTTCCCACAATGCGATAGTAACTTTGTATACCTTAGTAAGGCCGTTAGCGCCATGTGTGATTGCTGTTACACAACTTCAATTCAATCCTTCCGATTTGAGATCCTAAAGTGTTTCATAAACAAGTTACAGAAGCAGTCCGAATTTAATTTACAATTTATAAGTGTTGCAAGGATTTACTGCAGATTTCACAATTTTAAGTCCCATTTTCCAGGGCCCCCCCCCCCTCACACACTACGTCCTACGTGTCAGGACTGAACCATGACACGAACCATCTGTGATGAAACTTAAGATTAGGATTCAGTAATTCATGGATTTTGTTCATGCATATATTTTCTCAGGTATGCAACTTTCTGATGTAAAGTCAAGGAAATCGAGTTTCTCTAGCACATTCAACCTAATTGTACCAATAAAGGTACAACAGTGATATCGCAATAAAAATGACTTGCCATGCAACCAAACAAGATCTTTCTCAAACCTTTATAGGCATTCATGTAACAGCAAAATGGATTTTCGCAGACGCTAGCTACAGTGTTTCAATTGAGTGCACTTTACTTTTACTTTATTAATTTAACTTTCAACATAAATACATTAAGCAGAAATGCAAACATGTTTTTAATTTTTCACACAACAAATGGTTAGATTTAAAGTGATAAGGAAAATCAACGAAAAACTACCAAAATGAAGAGTTCCAAAAGCGTTTTAAATAAACACATGCAGATTTTTACCTCAATTTTTTTGAGAATACGTCAATGAAATTCTTGTTATACTTCGCGTACAAGTGTCAATATTTAGTTTCATATCCTTTGCCTCTAACCATCATGGTACCGACTCAGCCAACTTTTTGGTGGTATCTGAAGATCCCCCCCCCCCCCATTCTTCTTGCGAGACTAATTTTAAATGGGTTTTTATTCCTAATTTTGCACTTTCGGTCCGCTGTTTCGACTGAGACCTACAGATTTTCAATGACATTGATGTCGGGGGATTGTGTTGGAGTGTGTAACTGCTGTATAAAATGAAAAAGACACCACATTTTGACTTAACGTACCATGTGTTTGGAGACTTTGTCCTGCTGAAAAATAAAATTTCCCAACGAAACACAAAATTTTAGCACTCTTCTTTAGATTGTTGCTAAGTGTATCCAAGTAAATCATATGATTCATAATGTCATCTATAAAAATAAATTTCCTATCCTAGATGAATGCATACAACTCCAAACTATGACGGATCCACCACCATGTTTAACTGCAAGACATTTTTTTTTATCCAAAGTGATATTGGACTTTCTCCGTACGGTACGACGGCCGTCACAGCCAAAAATGTTGAATTTATTTTCATCTCTAAATATAACTTTCTTCCAAAAGTTATTGGTATTTAGTTGATGAGTTTATGCAAACTCATAACACTTTTTTCTGTTTTTGCAAGCTGATGAAAAGTTTCTATCCAACTCGACTTATATCTAACTTGTCTAATTACATTTCATTTTCAGCACTTGGACTTCTGCCTAAAATTCGAGAAATTTCTGCAGAGCACGTTTGTTAGGATCAATCTTTATTTCTATCAAAAATTTCCTTTTTGCAACATAACTCAGAATACCTTTCCTTCCTCTTCCACATTTATTTTCAATCAATCCATCATTTTTAAATTTAACAATGGTTTTCTGGACACAAGTAGGGCTTTAACCAGCACACATACAATTTCAGCTATTTCACAACAATATTTTTTTTTTAAATTATTAGTACTAATTTCCCTAAATCAATACAAGTTTCTCTTCGAGGAGCCATTTTCCAATTAAAAGTTTGTTTTTAAGTTTATCTAACAAACTTAATCACAAAAATAATCATTGAGAAAGTTTAATTTAAGATTACGCGAAGTTAAATAAAAACAGTCAAGTAGAAATATTAAGCGATGGAGCATTTTCTATAAATGTATTAAATTTTTTTGAGGTAAAAATCTGCATATGTTTATTTAAAATACTTCTGAAGCTTTTCAATTTACAAATTTTTTAGTTGATTGCTCTTTATTTTTGCTTTAAATTAAACCATTTGTTACGTGCAAAAATAAAAGTATGTTTGCACTTCATGGTAGTGTGCTCTTTTATATTGAAAGTTGAATTTATCAAGCAAAAGTAAGGTGTACTCTCAAACTGTTTGAGCCACTGTACATTTTTAAACATCTTAAGACTGTTTTCGGTAAAAGTACGAGAGCTTGAACTAAACGCGAAACACATTTTCGGAAAGAGAAACGCCTCAATTTCCATGGAAATATGCAATAACTTAGCTCATACCTCTGCTAACATAGCGTTTTTAAAAATTTCCAAATATTCCATGAATATTTTCTTTTTAATACGTGAAGGCGCAGCCCATTTAACATTACGATATAGGAGAAAAAACACGAAACGCATTTTATACCAGAAAAAAATGAATCAATCCGGTTAAAAATGGGAAGTATGACAAAAAATATTGCTCTTTAAAGGATAGTGAGGCCAGAATCATTAATTTTTCCATTTCTTTTATATCTGAAAAAATGTTCCAAATTCGGGTCCTATTATTTAACATTAACCGAAAACAGCCTTAATAGACAAGACAATATTCTGATCTAACACAACAATAGTCTTGCAATACTCTGTAGTTAACCGATTTGTTATGTATTCCGTAAAATGTGGAAATATCTTTAATTGTTAATTCCTTAATGAACGAGATATTTAAAGAATTTCAAAATGCCAGATTTATCAAACCAATAGTTTTAGTGACCACCTCAAAAAATACCGCCGACATTTAAGTTGAGAACCAAATACGATTTACTAAATAAACTAATTGTCTCAATCACACAGTAAGAAATCAGTTATTTTCTAAATTTGTTATTGGATGCCAACAAATATATTTAATTTATTGAAAATGTCCACTTCCGCGATTCTACTAATCTATATTTTGTAACAAATATCCAAGAAAAATAGTGCCAAGATTGCACTAAAGATATATATATTAGAACATTCGAATCAAAATATTTTAAAATTTTAAAACAACTTACACTTAAACAATGCAACAAATCAAAAATTCATAAAAAAAATTTATTCAAAAAGACTTTCAAATTTTTATTTTAGACCGTCTAATTGAAGAAATTATATGGATACTCAAATATATCCCCTGCATTTCAGAAGCCGTAGTTTAGGTGATCTAGTTGTAGCTATAATTTCATGAGGGTAAAGTCCAATCATTTATAAGATAAAAATTGCAGTCTAATATATGGGCAATAAATCACAATTTTTCCCCCAATTCTCATTCGAAATCAATTCCACTCGAAACGTATTCATAAAGATCAGAAATATCAGTTCAAAATTTCCTTTTAAGCGAAAAAGAAAATGTTAAATTCAATCATTTATCTTCACCAACTAAATGTTTAATTTCTAGTCAGTATAGAAATCAAACAAATGTTATCAACCCATCTAAACAAATCCATGTATCTGATCTCTAAATACAGAACGGAACATTTTTAGATGTTATACTTCCAATTTTTCCCAACATATTTTCAAAAATAAAAGATTTCAATATTTGAAGAATAAAAAAAAAATTTATATAACGCACACACACGCCAATTCTTCAATAACCCTATTAGTAATTCACCACAACGAGGATTTTTGGTGCGTTTTACGACAGCACCCAAGATTTATCAGGAGTTATTTAATGAAAAATTCTCATTTAATCACTCCCAATGAAAAGTAAAGGAATTTGTTTAAATTTATACCTTTGCACAAGAACGCATAAAATGTTTTTGGGTGGATTAAATATTATCGAAGCTATTGATATGTTAACAATTCGACATTCTAAAAATTCCAAATTAGTAAGCACATTAAAAGTTATGCCATTCGAATCTAAAGTCATTGCAAATAAAATAGCTCTGCAATGTTACATTTTTAAATATGCTCATGTATTATTATAACAGCGTTTCTCAAACTGTAGGGTGGCCCCCCTAGGGGGGCGCGAGCATATTAAACAATCGACAACAGAAGATTTTAAAAAAATTAATTTACTGAAAGTAAATACATTCTGACGTAATAAAAAATGAAATACACAATTACACTGATGTAATAAGCTTATAAATGTATCAGTACTGTACATAGTATTGTAAAATTAGTTATAAAATACAAAGTTAAGGACAAGTTTTATAATTACCAATGATCCCATGGGCTTGTCATTGATAAAATTATATATAAAATTAACACTCATCTCTTTATAATTTATACGGTTTATAATTTACTACCTAACTGCCGATTAAAAGTTACGCGATTTGCTCCCCAATATAATCGTTTTCCACGTAAGTGCGCGTATGTGATGTATTGAGGGGGTGAGGGAAGAAGGAATAAGCAAATCTTTTGAAATAAGTAAATCCTTCACAAACACTGTCAAGGTCCTTTTATTGCATTCCAAAGCCTTCGGAATAATTTTATGGATAGCGGTGCTCAGAGAAGATCGTATTTCGGAAAGACGTATATATACGTCTGGGGTAATTAACGTCTTAGCTGAGCGAGACGTTTATATACGCTGCTAACCCTTAAGAGGTTAAAGTCGTATTGTAGCTTTAAAGTTAAGGTACAGTGTTATTGAATTCAATACGTTATTGCCTGGAGGGGGGGGGCGATCAAATTTTTGATTGAATATTGGGTCGCAGATATTGAAAGTTTGAGAAGCACTGTATTATCATAACCTCAAAGGCAAAGCATTTGGAAACAAATTTGATTCAGAAACCAGTTTTTACTCTAAGAGCCCAAATATGAAAATTAAAAGTTGGTAATTTTTCTTCTAATAAACGACTTTAGTTTTTTTATTTCAATTAAATCTAAAAAAATATTTTTACTTTCACCAATTTTGGGAAATATTTACGTAAAAAAATTCGTTGAATTAGAATTTTTTTTATCGCTTTAGTTTATCTCAAATGACAAAATAGAAGTTTCGCAAAGATTAAATTTAACCCCCAAAATGTGCAAATTAATGAATTTTCAAAATATTGATAGTGTTGACAATTGAAAGGACTTTGAAACTATAAGCAAAGCTAGAAACAAATATCACCTATATTTGTTATAGGAATATTAGTTATTAGAAATAGTAAAACGCAGCTTGAAAAAACGCTATGTATTAATACACAAACAATAGACCAAACATTTCAGTTGAGGCAAATGTTCAAAAATAGCCCATTTTCAACAAATCTGCGCCGTGAACATTTGTCTGCAGACCACGAGCTTTTACACCAATAACAAGTTATTTAAGTAAAGAGATATTTCCGAATATTTATTTTTTTATCACGCTAAATATTTAAGAAAATATCACAGCTATTTACATAAGGGTGAAAATGCATTGCAGCAAAAATAAAAGTACTACCGTCAAGTCGAAGTGCGCAATGGAATTAAAATATTTCAAAAGAGTGAAATGTTTAATGTAATTTATAGAAAATATCAGAAGAATACAGGCCATTTTTAATACTTAAGAAATTTTATTGTATAGTTCAGATTTTGCATGCATGTATAGGTTTGATAAAAATATCCATTTAAAAACACGTTTTTGTAATGTCTTGTGTGTTACATCATTTTAAAATTACAATTTTTGACAAGAAATATTTATGTGTAAAGGATCCAAATAAAATTATTCTCATCTAAAGCTTGGTTATTCTTAGGTGTAAAAAATAGAAATGTGTCTTGTAGTTCATACATTTAACACAATAGAGTTCTTTATTTTAGACAACCAACATTTCTAATAATCCATATTAATAGCAAATGATCATTGAGTTGTTCTAGTTTTAAATTTATACGCCAATTTGAAAATAGAATATTTCAAACGAACTGTTTCAAGAATGTATATATTTCTGAAAAATATTTTAATTTCTTGCAACTGTTATGCATTCTTTCCAAGCCATTCTGTCAATGAATGATTAAGAATAGTTTTTTTTAAGAATGTTTTACTTCGACTCATTATTGCACGATACTTCATAATGCAATCAACTATTTCTGATAAAGAGTTTATTATAAACATTAAACTTATTAACATAACTTGTTTATTAATATATCACATTTAGAAGCAGCACCAAATCCATTGGCATGGACCTAATATTTTTGAACTATGGTCAAGAGACTAGTGCTAAGTGAATATTAACGTCGCACTGTTCAGCTACACGAAGGTTTTTGACAACGGACCACGTAATTTTGAATCATGGTCAAGTGACGTGGATGACACCTGAGATGGCACCCCTCTCCTAACTACCACACCAACGGGATGACGTTTCAGCTCTCGACAGATTTAGCGTGCATCGCTACCCTTCACGGTGGGTCTTTAGTGGTACTGGGTTCTAACTCGTGACAAAGCCAACCACGATCCGATACCTATACCACTCGGCTACCTCGGTCTATCAAGAAGAGACGAGAAAGACGCTCTACTATTACACCAGTCTCCAAACTACCACCCAATACAAGATTTATTTTAACATGAATCTCTTTTCATTTAAGGGGTTTCAGGGGTGTTAAATTTCTCTAGAGGGTTGAAGATATAAACAATTTTCAAACGGGTATAATTCTTTTAAATTTAAATTGAATAATTCGAATCTTTTACACATTTATAAAGGAATGGGTCTTCAGAAAAGTATAAAATGTTTAAAATATAATGATATAATTTTAAAAATTCTAAGCACATATGAAAATTCTGTAATATTAAGTAATTTTTTTGTCGCGCACTCTATTTTCTAAAATAGTAGCCTCGGATGTATAAAACTCTGTAGAATTATAAAATGTAGGGTTTAAAGAGTATGATACATCATTTACGAATACTACGTCTTTTGTGTTTCAAAATATTTGAAAAACATTGAAATCTTTTTAAAAATTCAAAAATTTCGTTTTTTAAATATAGTTTATTATTCTATTAATATAAAATATTACTTTATACATTAACATTATACATTTAACTTTATAAATCAACTCATAGCTAGTATAATTAAAGCTATTTTAGAAAATAGCATGCGTGACGTAAAACTTAATATTTCTTATAGAAAATTTTCATATGCTTATAATTTTTTAAATTATGATTATATTTTAAACATTTTATACTTTTCTGAAGACCCATTCCCTTATAGTGTGCAAAAGGTTCGATTTAATTTAAATTTAAAAAAATTATACCCGTCTGAAGATTGTTTATATTTTCAGCCCTTTAGAGAAATTTAACACACACACCCCCTAGACCTCTTAAGCTTCTAATTTTCGATTGTATTCACGTCACACTTTAAAGTTAAGCTAGAGATATTTACGGCTTCATAAATTTGAGTCGTGTACAACAAGTGACGAAGACGACACACGAGCTGACACCCCACTCTAAATATCCACACCACGTCAACGTGAAGACTTTAAGATCCGATATTTATCCTGGAAATAATCTTTTTTGATTAGATAACAGCATTCTTCCAAGTAACTACCTTTAATAAAATCGTTTTTAATTGTCCTTCATATTGGCTTACATATTTACCAATGGTATTTTATATGATAAAATTGTTAAGTAAAAAGATTTTACTTCGAATTTAAAATATTCACATTCTAAAAATACAACATGGATGTTAAATTTCGTTTTTCAGTGAAATTATAATTCGATGCATCGTTGCCGAATATATTGAATTTAATTTCCACAAATTTGAAAGATTCAAAATCCTACACGACGATTTGATTCAACTTCAACACAGATCAACTCAATAAAAAGTTCATAATTTGTATAAGTTTAAATATAAGTTGTTACTTATACAAAATCAGTTAATCGAATCTATTAATTCTCAAGATACAATCTCAATTAAATTAAATAATTTTTAAATACCTTTAATTTATTTAGATTTATCATGGACTAGTTATAAAGATGCATCCTATATTTAAAGTGTTCTAGAACACAATGCCGAAAAACTGCTTAATTTCAATGCACTTGTATAAAATCTACACAAAATCAGTCAGAAATACATTGCACGTTTATTGAAGATACAAGTAACACTTGCAAGAAAAAATATATACTATCGCTTAAGATCTTTAGAAAATAAATATTTGCATTTTATTTTTAGACTTGCAAATAAATGTTAATATTGAATAATAAAAGTGCTCGGTATATTAGATTTTCAGTTTATTAAATTATTTCAAATATAAACATAAATAATATAAAATCCAGAATTAAACTAAAAACTATTCCTCGTTGAGACTTCTACCTCAAAAATAGCAGTTAAAAAAACTATGAATAAAAATTCAATTAATTTAAACTTTATAATTAATGTTTATCCGAAATATCAACTTATTCAGGTATTTTTACAAGATTCAACTTCTCACATCAAATCGAAACAACTTTTAAATTATTCGAATTAAGTCAAACATTTATTTGTCGAGTAATATTTTTCTCAATGCATTAAAATTCTTCTATTCTTATTTCCATAATTCGCTAACTATTCATTAACATTTCTAATGACAAAATTCGCATGCTATAAATCAAGTACTTACGCATAGTTTCAAGATTTTCTAAAATCAAGTTTCTCCCATCAAAATAACTTTTTGAAAAAATTAAATAGTTAATAAAGCATAAAACCACTTCTTAAAATAAAATTTCTTGGACTTGAAATAAACACACAAACAATCAAAAACATGGAACATAATTACTTAAAAAAAATATCCACAAACCTGAAAGCGTAGATTGGGCACAATTATATTTATAATAAATGCTATGCCTCCGCGCCTTGTCCTCCGTTGCCATTTTTCTTTTCCGAAAGAAATATAAACACAACATTTAGAACGGAAGTGCTGACGATTTTTTTTCGCAGAAAGAATATTCGAAGACTGAAGTTAAATATTCGAAGGCAGGTAAATTTTCCCCCTTAAATTATTCTATTAGTTCGGAAATCAAATGTTCGAAAGTCAGAGAACGTTCGTTCCCCTCATGAGATGAATTATCGAATGACTGTTATCAGGATAGGCCCCAGCTTTTATGCATTCGATCACTTTTTGTGATTGTTTTCATTTTCATTTATTTTCCCTGCAACTTTTGTAATGCGCGATGTGTTTGCGCACTCGAAGATTCTAGATCTTCCTCACCTTAAGAAAAGCGCGTGTAGCAACAAACGGTTCCCCTCTCCCTTTTCTCTGCAGTTATGTCAGAGTCTGAAGTCCACTTGTTAAATGAGAATTGATAACCTGATCTATTAAGGAGGGACCATATATAAAGTACATAGCGTAGCTATAGATTTGCATAGCATGCGAAAAAGATAATCTTTGAAAATAAGAAAGTTTTTAAGGACAGGCGAAATAAAAATTATTTTGAAAGATAAAATTCTTGAGATTTTTTCTCGCAAAATTGTAAATAATTATTTGATGACAAAAATTATTTGGGGGCTTTTTTTATTAGATTAAAATTCTACTATACACACTAAACAAAATACTTCCGGGTATTTTTTCACGATATGCTATAAATTATTTTATTACAAATTTGAAGAATTTAAAATTAAATAAACAATTTGTATCACATTTTGAGAAATCGAAACTATTATTAGCTTTACAGGGATAATAAAATTAAGATAAATAATCATTATGAAACTCGATGCATATATTATTAATCTTCGTTTACATTATGAACAATTTTTTTAACTATGTTAACAGTGTAGGTTTATCCATTGGACGCTTGAGGCTAGAGCCCAGGGGCCCGGAGCCCAGAAGGGCCAGGATAAGCAGGATGCAAGAGTCCTTCCATGGATCCGCCAGACCCAATGTGGCCAGTAGATCTTCTGTGCCCAGGGCCCGCAATGAGCTTAAACAGGCATTGTATGCTAATATTTTTTTTTTTAATTATAACAATTTTTCACCCCTTTTTTCTTTCATGTAATTTTAATTTATCTATGTAGTTATAAAAGCTTTTAATTATGTTTTTTATAAAATTTTAACTTATGTTTCTTCTTATGATAAGGAATTTGACTACCAAAATTTGAATTTTTTTTATTAATTGAGAGGGGAAAATTAAATTTTGCAGAATATTTCTTATTTTTTAACTTATATATTTATCATTTTATGAGAGAAAAACATTCTAAATACATTTTACTTGTAAAATTTTTAATAAATTATCAAAATAATTAAAACTTTATGCGTGAAGGATTTGGGGTCTCAGGGGTGTTAAATTTCTCTAGAGGTCTAAAAATATAAACAATTTTCAAACAGGTATAATTCTTTTAAATTTAAACTAAATAATTCGAATCTTTTACACATTATTTATAAAGGAATGGGGCTTCAGAAAAGTATAAAATGTTTAAAATATAATCATAATTTTAAAAATTATTAGCATATTAAAATAAGAAACTTTTCTATAAGACATATTTATTAAGTTTTACGTCGCGCATGCTATTCTCTAAAAAAGTAGCTTTAATTACTAGCTATAAGTTGATTAATGAAGTTAAATGTATTCTCATTACACTGTAGCTGTTTTTATACAAATAGAATAATAACTTCCATATTTTAATAAATAAAAAAATACATTTTTTAAAAATATTTAAAAAATTTCAATGTTTTACAAATATTTTGAGATACAAAAGATATATAATACTAAACTAGGTAGGGCTTAAAGAATATGATGCATTTTATAATTCTATAAAGTTTTATACATCAGATGTTTCTATTTTAGAAAATAACGTGTGCAACGCAAAAAATACTTAATATTTATCATAGAATTTTCATATGCTTATGATTTTTAAAATTATTATTATATTTTAAACATTTTACATTTTTCTGAAGCTCCATTCTTTTATAAATAATGTGTAAAAGATTCGAATCATTTAAATTAAATTTAAAAGTATTATACCTGTTTCAAATTGTTTATATTTTCAGACCTCTAGAAAAATTTAACACCCCTGAGACCCCTTAGAACAATAAAAAAAGCATAATTTTAAAATATTTTGACTCAATTATAATTTAATTCGCAAGGAGTAATTTAAATACCGAAAAAAAATCCTTTTATAGAAAATGAAATCAAATCAAAGCAAAGAACCGTAGAAAAACACAAAGTTTTTTTTTTTAATTCTAAAGAAGACCTAAATGACAGAAAATTAATCTTTATTATATAATTTCAATTATTAATTGTAGAATATATTTCTAATAGCATTTTTTCAATCAGGGCTTTTTCAGTAATAAGATCTTCATTGTAAACCGAATCACATATAAGATAATAACTAATCAATTAATGTATTAGGTATAATGTGCCATTTTAGCAATTCAGTTTGAACATTTGTCACTTACAATTTTTATTTTATTAAATAAGACATAATTTAGGAATTTTAGTAACATGACTAAACTAATATGAATAAATCTGAGTAATATAACTAAACTAATATGAATTTAATGGTGGGGGAGAACCGTGAACAATCCCAAGATGATGCAACACACTGGAGTGTAACGTACAGCCACGCATCGTGGAGGGGGTATGGTTCTAGGGGGCCCAAAGCCTATGTTATCATTTTGCAATACTTTGTTAGATCCGGCTTAGAGCCCAAAACCAGACTTTGCAGAGTGGCCCTAATATTCTCCGTTACGCCACAGGCAATACCCCCGAATTTACACTTTCTATTAGAATATATTTAATGAAAAAATATGGTAATTATATATGATCTGTTAGATATATTAATATATTTTGAAATATATAGGGAAACATGTATTTTATATTTCCTTTGTCTATTTTTTTCAACGCTCCTGTTATTTTCTCCTGTGTACCTGGGCTCGCCCAACCATAACACTCGCATGCATATGACCTAAGAATAAACTGAAACGTAAACTTGAATAAACATGCACTATCAATTCTCTCATCGCGAAGCATATATATTTAACTTAGATTATAGTTACATATAAAATATTACATTATATCAAATCTTAGATTATTAGAGTATCTTACTCTTATTATCAATTATCGTTCACTGGCCAGTTTTGGTATTTGTACTAATTCAATCCAATGGAAAATAATCACTTCAATCAAATAAAACCAAATTCAATTAATTCATTTATTAATCCATTCACAAAAATATAATTAATTCATCAAAAAAATAATTTTCTTTAATTATAAATTTTTTTATTTGTAATGTGAATATTGCTAGTGATTTTGTATTTTTGCGGTATAGTATCTAAATTGGAAACAATTTCTCCAGTATAGACATTGAACGGTTTCAAATTTCGTAGACGAAATCCTCCCAGTTGACAATTTCTAATTAATCATCTTCATACACAATTGCCTATTTATGAAATACATCTGAATTTCTGAAAAATGATACGTTTATAAAAACAGGAGTTTACATTAAGGCTATTTTCGGCAAAAGTACAAGAGCTTGAACTAAACGCAAAGCACATTTTCCGACAGAAAAATGCTTCAATTTTTATGGAAATTTGTAACATTATAACTCATACATCTGTTAACAATATAGTATTTTTAAAAATTTTTAAATATACTATGAATGTTTTTTTTTCAATTCCTATTTTTTATTCGCTCACAATCTCTATATATTTATTTATATATTTATTTATTTATCTAGGTGGAAATTTCAATCGTTAATAAAATACATTTTAAAGCGTTCAATTGAGCTGAAATTTTATATACAGCTTTATTTTGGATGACAACACAATAATATAAAAATAATTAATAAAAATTAATTGATTAAAACTAATTATTTAAAGAATTACAAATACAACCACGTTAGCATCATTTTTGGTGACTTGTGTCAAAACTTGAAAAGGTTTTTTTCTCACGTGTTAAAGTGTTCAGTTGAACTGAAATTTATATTGGATGACAATACAATAATATAATAATAATTAATAATAATTAATTGATTAAAACTATTTATTTAAAGAATTACAAATACAACCACGTTGGTATCATTTTTGGCGTCTTAGCGACCCTTTTGGTGACTTGTGTCAAAACATGAAAAGGTTTTTTTCTCACGTGTTAAAGTATTCAGTTGAAATGAAATTTATATACACGATTGTTTTGGATGACAATGCGATACTTTAATGATAATTAATACAAATTAATGACTGCTTAATGTTGTGATTCTGTCCTATGTATATACATATTTATATTAATTGTAATTATTTAATAAAAAGTAGCTAAAATAAAAAAATTTTCTTTGTTGATCTAAGTAGGAATTGACTTAAAAAAATTTTTTATATTACTTGTTTCATTTGAATATGTGAAGGGACAGCTCATTTAACATTACGGTACAGGAGAAAAACGCAGAACACATTTTATACCAGAAAAAATGGATCAAATCGATTAAAAATGGGAAGTATGATAAAAAATGCTGCTCTCTAAAGGATAGAGAAGCCAGATTATAATGTTAATTTTTTATTTCTTTTTGATCCGAAAATATGTTTCAAATTCGGATCCTACTTAACATTAACCGAAGACAACCTTAAGAGGGAAATATATTTTTCTACTGAAATTACATTTCCAATTTGTATCATGATTATTAACATTAGAGTAAATAAAGTTTGAATATTTATTAATATTTAAAAAAAAATTTCTCTTAATACAAACCCCACGTGTACATACCTCGAAAAAGATTATATGACATGCTTCTTCTTTAGTGCTATTAATACGCGCGCGTGAACTTAGATAATTTCTCGCCCTTCCTCCGTCCTCTAAAACGACTCTTCGATAACAGGTCTTTTCTCTGATTGATCTGAACCGCTCAAAAAGAACCGAATTATTTCCTCATTTGTCATAGAAAGAATCACGTCACCGAGTGCGTGTGTATTAGCAAATGAAAAGAGTGTTGAAAATCTATTTGAAAAAGGCCATCTGGTTAAACTGGTTCCTAGAAAAGAAGTACTGTTGTTTCTTTATAATTATATGAGAGCTAATCAAAGCATAATAATAAGGAAAGAAAGTACGCGGTGCAAAAAATCATAACATTACATTTATATTACTAGTTATATTTTTTAACCCTTTATCTACTGCATTATAATTTACTGCAGTTTTATTCATGCAATATTTTTTTTGATTCACTACATTGAAAAAATTAAGGGATATACATAAACAAAATAAAATACTCAGCTTTGGGAAATTTAATCCATTAGAGCTAATTAATTAATTAAACATATCCAACTGTAAAATTAATTATATACACTGTTCACTTAAAATAAATAGTCAAATCGTTTTCTAAGGTCTTTATTAACCTACAAAAAAACAAGACACTTACCTTTTGTCCTTAACTATTTTTTCGGAGCAAAAATGACAATTTTCGCAATGCGCTAAAAACGACGTCAGCTGAAAACGCAATTTCTGCTATAAAACTATTCGCCTTCCCCGCTAAAATACTCATCATAGAACCCGTGCTGCCCTATATCTTGGAAGAGTGGATTTGAAGGAATATTCCTGCTAAGTATCATCAGAATATTCGTAATAATGGTTATTCTATGTAATTTTAAAGTGAGTGGTATTTATAAATACCGTCGGTAGATAAAGGGTTAACAACATTTTCCCCCGAAAATAAAACTTGATCTTATTTTAACTTTTGTTTCAAAAGAACATGTTTCCGAGGACTTTCGTAGACATTTTTTTCATGTATAATACTCTACATTTACTTATATATAATAATATACATTTTTAATACACATGTATTCTATTCATTTTATTCATATGGTTATTCCATTCAATATATTTGTCTCGTATTTATTTACTTATTTTACTCAATTATTTTTATTGCTTTAAACTCAGTAGCGCAACAGCCCATGTGGGCCAGGGCCTACTGTGCCCATCCCAGTCTACGTGACCATTGGATACTGAGATGCATGAACAGATGTCCCGATCAGGTGGTTAGTCTGAAGCGAGACCTCCAGTGCTTAAGTCCCCAAGCAAGCTTGGTATTCATTTATCGACCCACTGTAGTAGGGATAAAAGGTTGAGTCGATCTTGACCACCCCGGGAATAGAACTCGGACGTGGTGTGGAAGCGCGATACGCTATCACTGGGCCTTCATTGCTATAAGACCTTAGGAATATACTTTCTTATATAAAAAGTAAGTGTTCTCCCTTTCAGTTTCATTTATCTATTTTGAAACTCGTAAAAATACACGTCCTTATACTGTATTTATTCGAATCTAAGTCGCCATAGATTCTAAGCCGCACCCCCAAATTGTCAACACGTTTTTGTGAAAAAA
>BMAV01013374.1:152590-174680 GCA_019973955.1 Trichonephila inaurata madagascariensis
AACTAAATAAAGTTCTTTAATCCTCTTACAGTTTTTAAATAACATAGGATTCATCCTTCTTTTTACCGCGCAAATCATTATTTTATCCCTTGGTATTTTACACGGGTTTTCGAGGAACGTATCTTCCAATGAAAAAGCATAATTTTTACAGAGCAAGGGTTTCTCAAGAGCCTTGTTCAATGTTAAAATAAATCCCATTTTTGTGCCTGCACAATATTTTGTCGACCCCTCAAAATGAGATTATTGGAGACAAAAGATGAGATATCGAGCAATTCTTTTATCCTTGTAAAGTGGATTACGATATTCTTTTTTTTTTTAAATAATGTCATCTCCAGAGCAACGCCATGGTAAATGAGATTCTTTTAAGTACTAGTTGTTTAGTGATAAGCGTTCTTCCATTATTCACATTTATTTTTTTTTCTTATCGTTTGGTACTACTCTATTGTTACTAGAGCTGATCCTGAAAAAATTCATTTATAAAGTCGATGCAATCGTTTGCTCAAATTAAATGCACGAATGATTCTGATAAGAAAATAAGAACAATGTTCGTAAGTAATTGAGATTCGATTAAAAGTATCTACTTTATTAGAATTGTTAAAAAAAACAATACTTTTTGTTTCTTCTTCTTCTTTTATTAAAAATCATTCGAAAAAAAAGTAATTCTTATAATGTATATAAAAGTATTAAATACATTGGAATGTGCAAAAAAATATTATTTTTTTTAACATAAAATACATTTCTGTGCTAAGGATTTCAAGTGCCTTTTTTTTATTCAAAGTACTCTAACGCCTTTTTTTTTTCAAAACAATAATAAATTAGCGTTAAGCATGGCTCAGTTTTTTGTACACACAGAAAACCATATTTTTTACACTAACATATTTTTATTCCGATCCCAATTCACTATCGTTATATTTACTGTGTCTCTATCTTCGGCATATGAAATATTTTTTAATAAGTAATACTTTTTTTTAATAATATTCAAAGAAAATGTGGTGCTACGCTCCATTATAAAAACTGAGGAGAGTTTCAAAAAATCACTGAGTTTTATATATATGTATTAAGATTGTAATATGCAAATATATTTATATATATATATATATTACCTAAAAAAAATATTTCTATAAATAATACCTTACATTTATTTATAAACGAATTGATTATCTGTTTGCATTTAGATGTGCATTAAAATAATCCCAGCAGTTTTATCTTTTGGTTGTCGAAGGGTTTGTAAATTTTTATTTTTACTCATATTGTATTTAAAAAGAAGTCAACAAGTTTTTCATTACAGTTATGCTTAAATTTATAAATAAAAGTATACTTAATGTTTGAATTATATGTATGAAATAATTCGATTTTCTCAGAAAATAGCAACTTGTGTTCAATTACAAGATAAGTAGCAGCAAAGATTTTGTGAGATTTAAATACGAAAGAGTATAATATAAAAAAAATTTGGAATTTTTCTTGTCCATGTCCTCTATTTTTGATTAATATACTGCTCAATTTTCTTAAACAACATTACATCTAAATTAAACACAAGTTGAATTAATGAGTTCTAATTAAATGCAAAATTTTAATTAAATGCATGAAAAATCTTTTTTGAATGATCCCTTGCAATTCCTTAAGATTGTAATCTAATTTCTGTATTTTTACCAATGTTATTACTTTATTTATTCGAGTTCTCTCATATCTAACAGATGAGATTGGTTTATTTGTTATTTTATCTTTATAAATTCTTGAAACGAAATGCCTGACTAATTTGCCGATTTATCTTCGTTATCGGAGATAGGATAAGTTGAGAAACGACCAGAAATTACCTGAAATAATTTCCTTCACATATTTATGCAAATGATTACATATAATTCACCTTTGAACTCTTTTAATGTTTGAAAATTAGGAAATACTAAGAAATGTAAATAAAGTTACAAAGTTATTGTAATATTTCGATTTAGTCGCATGTAGTTTGTAACAACTGTTTCTTACGCAATCGGTGATATTCGTTCTTGTTTCAATATCTGTAATGAAGAACAGTGTCATATATTCATTTTATTCCCCATTATAACGTATTTCTAATATATCTATATTTAAACGAGAAAAGCATTTTTGAATAACGGAGGAATCCTGTTGTGGAACTTTTATTTAGAAAAATATTATAAAAGTATAATACATATAATTTATATAAATACTAATAATAATTCATATAAGTAGGAATCGTAATTTATATAAATATACATATAATAAATTATTTATATAACTGTATAATTTTTTTCAGTGACAGCTTAAAACTTGTATACCTTCCATATCTCATTCAAAAAACAATGATAAAGATAAAAAATTCTACTCGTCTATTCTAAGTCTATTTTTATTTTATTTATTCTTCCTTCCTTCCTCAGTGGCTCGACAACCCAGGGTGGGCCTTAGCCTTTTCAAGAAGCCTTTTTCAGACCAGTCTTCTTCCTGCTAGTGTTCTCCAATTCTTAGTTCTCAAAACTAGGAGATATTTTTCTAGGTCATCAATCCATCTAAGATTTGTCCTGCCCTTTCTTCGTGTACCAATTGGTTCAACATTGAAGACTTTTTTAATGGTATGGTCTTCATTAATTCTGATAAAGTGACCTGCTCATTTAATTCGTTGTATTTGGATGAAGTTAACGATGTCAGATTCTTTATATTATTGATAAAGCTCGAAATCTGATCCTCTTTGCCACGTTCCATTTTCCTGAATTCCTCCAAAAATAATTCTTAAAATCTTCCTTTCGTAGATACTTATCATGTTTTCATATATTCAAGACATGGACCAAGTTTCACATGCATGAGTTAATACTGATCTTAAATGATTTTTATACAATAAGACCTTTTTTTTTCATTTCGATTAAATTTGATTTCATATATTTTCGTATTACATTAGAACATTAACATTATCGTGTTCTCATCTGTTCCAAACATGGACCAAGTTTCACATGCATAAGATTTTATTTATTCTATTTTTATTATTATTTAAAATACATTTCTCATCCTGAACTTTAAAATTGAGCTCTAATAATTAACTGAAATTTTTATTTGATACAGTTTTCTTGAAATTCAAAATTAAATATTTGATATCAAAATTAATCTTATGTGAATAAATAGTTTCAACTTTTAGTTTAACTTTTTATCAGTTAGTTTACAATTAAGAAGGCAATTTTTAGTAATTACGTATTATATTCGCCAACCAATTTCATCAATTCAAAAGACGTCGCCAAATGCAGCAATATGGAGCTGATGATGAAAAAATCGTTTCCTGTATGTTTTAACACAACAATAATAACCAATGACAGCGATATATTTTGAATTGGTGATGTCTTTTGCACTGTCGAAATTGGTCGACAGTATAATATGTAAACACTCAATTTTATTTTTAAATTTATTTTAACATAGAAAATATTGCATTTTATTATCCAATACGTTATTTTATTTTATTAATTGCACGCACGTTCTCTATAAAAACATAACTTAAGTGGGAATGCTCAGCAAATTTCTGACATGGATCTGATTTTCACAAGCGTGTGAATAAAATTCAAAAATATAATGTCATTATTTTAAAATTTTACTTGAAGTTTTAGCCAAAAAAGGTTTAAAATGTAAAATACCTTTCAGAATCAAAAAGGTTATGACTGAAGGCACCTAAGAAATTTGTATCAAACATTTGTGGCAACATATTACAAAAACAATATTCGCACTACGGAGAAGGATAAAAACTACTCAACTTTTGATGTAACGTTTATTGTGTTCTGTTAACATTTTTCCTGGCAGCTAGTCAGCCATTGATGTCCGCTCTCTATGTATGCATTTCATTTCTGTTTACCAAAATTCATTTAACCTTAATATTATTGTAAATAAAATCATTTCCTTCACATTGTTTAGTATTAGTAACAAGCATTAAACTTTTAAAAAGTTATTTTATCAAAACATTTATAGGATAAATGGGATTTAAAATTATAATGTACTTCAACAAATTTTAAAGTTTTAAATATATTCAGTCTATGTATATTTTTAGAAAAAAAATCTAAAGCTCCATTTAAGGTAATGGTGCTTACGAATTTTATCAAAACAATTACCAACTTTATTAATAACTCGCCAAGTTGGCAACTCCGATTTCCTATGTGTCGTACGCACTGAATTGGCAACCAGGTGATCCGTTTCATATAATGTCGCCAATAGGTTGCAATAATACGTAAGTACCAAGCTAATTTTAAATGCAATAACAAAAATATTTCATTGGAAAATTTCTTTCATCTGGAAAAAAAATAACAAGCTTCGGCATCAATTTTTATTTTGTCTTATCATATGCCAGATCTTATCATATCAATGGGATTGTATATTCCAGGTGTTTTCAAGAATTTTTCATTCATTCAGCGATCCCTATTGCTCCATTTCAAGAAACTATTTTTCAAATTTATCAAAAACATGTCTCTTTTATCTAATAAGCAACTCCAACTTCCTGTAAGTAAATAAAATCAGATTAACTGATGGCGAAAAATAGTTTTTCATTATTTTAGAGGACAAAGGTCATTTATCTTATTATATTTTGTTCAAAAATCAAAACAAATGTTTCTAAAATCACGTATATTGAAGGAAACAGTTTGGCTTGTCGTCAAAGTGACATTTGACATTGGACATGTTTAAAATTAAGCATTCAACAAGTTCTGTAATAATACAAAGGAATAACAGACTAATCAATCATTTGAAAGTGAGTTTTTGTTTCATTGTAGACAAGGAAAACTTTAACTCGTATTGTTTTCCCGAAATTTCAACAGAAGTATTAATTTTTATTTATGCTTGTTTTCTTTTTTAAATTTTAAACCCGTTTTGGGGAAACCTCTTCAGGATTCGCAACGAATTTTGTTGCTGTTGCATCAGTGGTCCAAAACATCGTTGAAGTTTCAACCATGAGAATAAAAAAAATTACACGATGCCAAATCAAATGAATACGGAACTTCTGGGGCTGTATTTGCTATATGTTTTGTCAAATACTGTCAAAAACAATATTGGCGTTGTAAATATGTGCCTTATCCTGATGTAAAACCCATGAGTTACCTCACCCTAATTTAGGTCGGTTACGCAAATTACGGCATGCAAGTGGCGCAAAACATACAAATAACAATGTTTACTGATCGTTTGACGAATTGATACAGAAAGTCATGATTTAAAACATCACAACAATCAAAGAAAACAGTCAACATTATCTTGATTTTTGAGCGCAAATCAAGTACTGTTGATTTTTAAAAACAGGTGTTTAAAACATTTTTGCAACGTTTCAAACGAATTTGTAGCAGAATTTTTTTATTCCAGAAACAAAATTTAATACATGCCATTTGCTCAATTACATTAGACATTATAGAAAACCAAGGAAGGGAAAATTCTTCTCTCATTAAAAACAAAATTTCTTTCCACACAATAAAATGAAATGGGTTTTATGACTTATACCATCGACCAATTTCATCAAATCAAAAAAAGAGGCCGCAGTCCAGCCTCGTTCGATTACAGTAATAATAACGTTGACAGTGTGCGTGTGCAAAAATAATTCATTACTTCACTGAATATTGAATATTACACTGAAATATGTAACATACTTATTACAGATATTGATTGATTTTACGTTTCAATACACATGAGATGTGTGTGCATGCGTTGCAGTTTAATGTACCGTACGAATTCAAAAAGAGTAATATATGCTTGGTGAAACATTTCTTCATAAAATGAATATCTTCTTTTATTATTCTTCTGTGTGTCATGAATAAGGAAAAGCACTTTTTCACAGCAAAAAAAAGCTAGTCTTGTAAATCGCATTTCATCTGAACATTTTAAATTAAACTAGTGCAGCTCTTAAGGTATTATTCTATTTAAAATTAAAAGGTCTCTCTTTACTGAAATCAAATTTTTCATCACCACTTCAGTACTTCTAAAATTCTTGCAGATTTGAATCATAAGTGTTTTCAATGATGATATCCACACATCAGCTTTTAGATTAATAAAATATGTCTATCATAGAAACAAACTTTCTAATATATATGGCCTCGAAATATATAAACATACTTTGCTCAAATTGTTGAAAATCGATATATTTGTGGATATCATGATAAAAGATATCAGTTTTATTGCTTCATGTAAGTCCTTGATCATGAGGTTACGATTACATATTATTTATCAAATCACACGGATTTGCTTTTCGTACATGTTTTATTTGAAAAGTATGTTTCAGTGCATCCACTCGGTCAAGTAGTGATGCAACTTGTTCATTTTTGTATTACAACAAGAATGAAATTTCTTTAAGAAAAATTTTTGCTTTATATTCTTTTATTTCCTGTGTTATTTTGATCACATTTTTAAGGCGTTATGCTCGATTTTGGAGGATCAAAAAATTAAATAAATGAACGACATTTTAAATAGCTTTGATGCTTTTAAAAATCTTACATCGTTATTTCATCCAAATATTATCCTTATATGCCAAACATATCAGGTATTTTGATGGCATCAAAAATATATTCATTATTTTTTCTGAATACTTTCAAATGTGTGTGTGTGATGTATTCATTATAATAAATTCATTTAGTATATAACCTACTACTATGTATATTAGATTTCTTTTTTTAAAAAAAAATAACTGATAGATTTACATTTAGAATCGCTGATCATGGTGCTAAGGGTAGTTGAGAAATTTTCATATATTTATTGCTAGTCTAATTTTTAAATGCTTAAGGTATCCGACTACGTTCGGAACCGTGATTTTGCAAAAGTGCGTAAATGGATAATATTTATGATATTTAGTGTCACTTAGATTAGAATACATGTATACAATTGTTTTAAGGACATTATGACAAAGAAATTATTTAAATACAATATTTTGGCAAAAAATTAACTTAGAATAACTTTTTTTCCATATGTTCTCCTTTTGTAAAAAATGCTTCTATTGTATTAATATTCTGCCTGTATTCTCAGCTCAAACCTCTCTACAGAGGCTCAACTAGAATTTTTGAAATGCTTAACTCGGAAGTCGGTTTATCCATGTTTTACGAAAACGGAAGGGAGAAATTTTAAGAAAATACACTGATAATTATTTCAAATAGTTGTTACTCTGAAAATAATTTTAATTTTTCAAAACTCATAGTTGAGCCTCTGTACAGAGGTCTGAGCTATATACAGGCAAAACATTAATACAATAGAAGCATTTTTTACAAAAGGAGAACATTTGGAAAAAAGGTTATTCTTTAATTTTTTGCCAAAATATTGTATTTAAATAATTGTGTTTTGTCATAATGTCCTTAAAACAATTTTATACATGTATTCTAATCTAAATGACACTAAATATCATGAAAATTATCCATTTATGCACTTTTTTAAAATCGTTCCGAACGTAGTCGGATACCTTAAACTTGAAAGTCTTAAAACTCATTTTTGAATTAATCCCAAATATAAAACTCCAATGAGAAGTGAAGATTTACTTAACTGTGTACCCGAAATTTTAAAAAGCACTTGTAAAACCAAAATATCAAAATAATTTGTAGATTTCATGATAAAAATTCAGTAACATATAAAATATTTGGGGAAACCGTTCCTCTTCTCAAAATGTCATTACTCACAGAAGTATTCATTGGATTTGAGGATCAAATATGTGGTGCGTTTTCTAGTGAGGACAAGATTTGATTTATCTTTCATAAGCAAATGCACTTTATATCATCGAGTAATGATGCATAATTATCTTTTTGGTATTTTAAATGCAAATTTTTCAGTTGTCAATTATGTAAATGTAAATGCACATGTCTAAGAATTATGTAGTTGATTTTTCACTTCTTTTACAAAGCAAAGGCACCAGCACGTTTGGAACTTTCCTTTTGTGAGATAACAAGAGAACGTGTCATATATACTAACGTTATCAAGATCAGAACCCATACGTTAACATACGCCACGCCGAATAACAGCTACAGGCGACATCTTTGTAAAACTCTACCAATGTCTGAAGAGCGTTTACTCAAAAGTTCATGTCTTCATGTCATGTCTTTCCCCAAAAGTGAGCCATGAGCCTGACAAAAGGAGAAATAATTTCATAAAATAATTGCTATGCATGATAAAGAGTTTTGACAATTTCCTTCATATTTTTTTCCTTATAATGCAGGATGAATTATGCGAAGTGAACGGTTGATGAATTGAATGTGTTGGAGTTTGTGTGAAAACTTTATGAATAGTTTCTTGAAAAACATTACTTTTCATTTTGATTCAGCAATTTCGTCTCGTTTATTTTAAACCACTGCAATAATAACAGTGTCGCATTGCTGGAATATTTAAGTGCACGTCCAAGCCCGATTTTAAGTTATTGGTGCTCTTGCAGTGATATAGAATCGAAACAGGGTTCTTTTTATTCCTATACAGCAGCGTTTCTAAAACTGTGGGGCACGCCCCCTAGGGGAGCGTGATAACTCTAATAGGGGGCGCGAGCCTGTTGAAAACAAAAGATTATTTAAAAAAATTATTAATTTACTGAAAGTTAACAAAAAGATCTTTCTGACATAATAAAAAGTAAAATATACATTTACACTGATATAACACACTTATCAATACTGCACAATGTGTTTTATAATTAATTTAACAATACTAAGTTAAGAACAAGTTTAATAATGTAATGAAGGTGCTGGAGAAATTTCATAAGTTAGGTTGCTCTATGAGTGTCAAAATACATTCCCTTCACTTACATATGGACTTTCTCCCCGAAAATTTAGGATTAGTCATCAAAGAACAAGGAGAAATATTCCACCAAGATACCAAAGATATGGAGCACAGATACAAGGAAGATGGGACACACAAATCATGTTAACTGACTATTGTTGGATATTAACACGAGATAGGTCTGAGATTAAACATACAAGAAGAACGTCAAAAAGAAGTTTCAAAGAAAAAATAAAACTTACCCAAATAAAAATTTTAGTTGTTTTGTTTTCTTGCGCATTTTAAAATATGCTTCAAACTTTTATGTACACACAAGCATAATTTTTGCTGGTCTTGATCAATCGTCTATTTTATGTAAATATTAAAAACAAATTAAAATAGTATGCTGGTGTGTGATTTTCTTTTAGAAACTACATCATAAAAAATTGGATGTAAAATGTTTAAGCCTCAAGGGAATTTCTTGGTTTTCTCATAAACAGAGACAGCCTGTAAGATCTAGAAACAAGGGTTTTCATCATGCATTTCTCTCATTTTCCTCATCTAAAATCAATTCATCGAATTAATTGGGAGAAACATATTTTTTAAGAAAATTGTTCCTTTCCCATGGATTTTCTGCCTCAAACTTGTTTCAACTTAATTTTTTACAACGCGCGATCACGTGATCATGACATGTCAAAATTTTTCCCTTCGGTTGCTGTAAAAAGTGGTCGCTTGTGTGAATCATCTCCTTCTGATATGTATTTTAAAAAAGTATATCACTCCCAGGAAAAGAACTAGAATTATTACCCTTAGTAAGCATACTTCTATGACTGTAAGAGATATTGCTGCAGCAATTGGAGTTGAAAAATCCAGTGCTTCTGGTATAATTAATCAGGAAAAGAACTCTCGGACAGTGTCTCCAGAACAAAAGAGTATATATATATATAAATGTGGACGCAAACGCAAGGCTACACCTCGAACAGACTAATTCCTTGTACGAAATAGTACAATGCAGCCTTACAAAACAAGTAGAGATCTTCAGAGATAATTATTACCTACTAGTGTGAGCATGGATTTGTCAACAGTTTGACGAAGGCTTATTGAAGCTGGGGGATTTGCAAGAAAACCAAATGTGAAAAACAGTTACTAACACCTGCAATGAAGAAAAAACGTTTTGATTGGGCCAGGAAATATCAGTCTTGGACAGCACATGATTGTAAGAAGGTTGTATTCAGCGACGAAACGCATTTTCCTGTGCAAGGGTTTCAACCAAGATTTGTCAGGCGAAGGGATGGAGAACCTATCAGAGAACAACATTTTATTCAAACGGTTACGCACCCTCAGAAAGAGATATTTTGTGGTTATTTTACTTCTGGAGAATCTGGCAGCTTAGTACCAGTTGAAGGGAGGATGGACTCTTAACAATACATTTCTATAAAGTAAACTTATACCTATGATGCAAATGTTCGCTGGTAGTGTTGGTATCTTTTAACAAGATCTTGCTCCATACCATACTTCTATGCTAACAACAATTTTTTTCAAAAACAGAAAATAATGTTTTTGGATTGACCTTGTAATTCTCCTGATGTAAATCCATCCAAAATTTGTGGAGCATTGCAAAGAGAAGTGGGAGTAAATGGATGATTTAGAATGCTGTAAAAGTTTGATTTCGTGATGACAAGATCAAAAATTTTATGTTCTAGTTTAGTGGAATCCATGTCAAACCTTGCACGGGCTAGCTAGATGATTCAAGCTAGATAAGGACATATTTTGTATTAGATTTACCATGCATGTATCTATACTAATTAAACAATATTTGTGAAAATTTTTGTGTTTGCCCCAATTATATCGCACAGTACTGTAAATTGCTCGAGAGAGTTCCTTTTCAAATAGGGTTTTAGCAAAAATATCGATATCGATTTTACAAAAAATTCCTGACGCGATGGAAAAAAATGGAGGTCATCTTCGACGTCAACACATTAAATGATATAAAAATTCCTAAAAAACTTCTTTTGTACTTCTCCAAAACTTTAACTTTGTAGCCCTGTGTTTTTAATAAATATATTTAAAACACTTCACAGTTGTATGCGTGTGTGAGAAATGCATAGATTTAATTTCTAATAAAATTATTCCAATACTTTTATTTCATTAAAAATTAACTGTAATTAATATAATTGTAATTAAATAAATCTTACAATGTTTGACTACACAAATCTAAGACTAGAGTGTATTTTTTAAAGGTACATAGAATCAGAAAAATAATGTTTACCAAGGTTTTGAAGTCTACATAGAAAGCAGAAGCATTTAATTCCAATCAAGGTAAACTATATACAAGAACGATTTAAAAACACCAAATTCTCATTTTAATAAGATGAAAGTTTCTATATATTATTTATTTCCGTTAGCAAAGCTGCTTTTTTTTTCTTTATCTGCTTAGGTCTACATATGATAGTAACTTGAAATTAAGTGATGTAATCCTTGTAACAAATATCTGAAGTAAAATTATTCACAGAAAAATAAGAGTTTCAAATCAATGATAACATGTGAACTTTCAATCTGTTTCTAATTACTAATTGACAGTTATAATAGTAGTTCAAAAGTTTATTAAGCTCAATAATTTCTTATATAAATTTTTATTATTATTTATTATCCGATTAAAGTAAAATATTATAATAGTAATGTGTTGGTCTATATATAATTTTCTTGAAAACTACATTTTAAATGATAATCACTGTCTTTTTAGTTAATAACCCTTAAAAAATGTTCAGGGAAATTATATAACTGTTGATCGCGAAAATATCATGTGACACTCTAATGTCCTTAAAGATTAATATCACAAAAACTGTTATTAATCAGCGATAATATTTTGCATAACTTTCAATTTATTTATCTAATTTTGATAGTTCAGTGCTCCGATTCATAAGAATGACTTTTGTTTTGTTTTTGTCTTTGAAAAATTTCAAATTTTTTTTATCTTGTACTTTGTAAAATTATATTATCAAGCTAAATATCATTGCTGACAAATCAATGCGCTTCTAAAATATTTCTTTAAAACTAGTTTCAATCGTCACAAGAATAAGTTTCACATTTCACAGCTTGTTGACAATAACAAATAAAGAAACCAGTAATATAAAAAAAAATTAAGTCAATTCTTACTATGATCAACAAAGAAAAATTTTATTTTAGCTTCCTTTTATTAAATAGTTGCAATTAATATAAATATGTGTATACATAGGACAGAATCACAACATTAAATGTTAATTAATTTTTATTAATTATCATTTAAGTATCATATTGTCATCCAAAAGAATCGTGTATTAAAAATTTCAGTTCAACTGAACGCTTTAAAACGTGAGAAAAAAAATATTTTCAAGTTTTGACCCAAGTCGCTAAAAATGAAACCAACGTGGTTGTATCTATAATTCTTTAAATAATTAGTTTCAGTCAATTAATTTTAATTAATTATAATTAAATCATCGTATTTTTACCCAAAACAATAGTGTATAGAAAATTGCAGCTCAAACGAGCGCTTTAAAATGTGAAAAAAGACCTTTTCATGTTTTGAAACAAGTCGCCAAAAATGAAGTCAACGTGGCTGTATTTGTAATTCTTTGAATAACTAGTTTTCGTCAATTAATTTTTATTAATTATAATTAAATTACTGTATTCTCATCCAAAATAATCATGTATATAAAATTTCAGCTCAATTGAGCACTTTAAACGATTGAAAATTCCGCGAAGATAAATAATTAAGTAAGTATAGAGAGAGTGTGAGCTAATAGTAGGAAGTGAAAAAACATTTATTTTTTATTTTTCAATTAGTGTTAAATTACAAACATAATATCAACATATTACTGTTGTTTCAAGGGTAACTTTCTTGCAATGGGTTTTTCCCGTAAGTATTTTTCAATTTTGATTTTGCATTTTCCTAGGTATGAGATTATATCAGAAATACGAATCTCTCTCTTGCTTCGTCTAGGGTCAATTTTTAGATAAATTCGAATTTTTTTCCCACGGAAAAAATGTCTTGTATTTAATTAATATATTTTGCATATTCTGTTGACACCTAAAATAATAGTTCTAGTATATCATTATATCTATTTTGATTTTGCTTGCTATTTCACCTTTGGCGTCATGGGGCTAAATGGGTATATTTTCTGATTTAGCCCACCCTGTATAAAAAATTACAGCTAAAATTTTATTCGCAAAAAAAATTATTTTTGCAAGTAACGCCTAAAGAGAGGATATACTGATTTGCATTCGAACTTTTAAAACTGAACGTCAGCCATTTCAAATGCTCCTAGGTTTAAATTTTAATACTGACTCCACGAGGGATATTCCTACTTTTATGATATAAAGAAATGTTTACACATAATGCTTTATAGAATGGCAAACGTCCTTAAAGAGAGTTTTTAATTTGATTTTATTAGTTTAAATTTATTCGCCTTATTCAAATTTTATGTGAACACTGTTAACTTTTCTTATGATTTTAATTTTTTAATTGATCACGGTAATTTGTTCTAGGAAATCTAAGTTTAATTTAATTATCTTTAGCTTAACGTTTTCGTGTTTTCTTTTAAGGTATCCGACTACGTTCGGAAACGTGATTTTGAAAAGCGTATAAATGGGTAACATTTATGATATTTAGTGTCACTTAGATTAGAAAACATATATAAAATTGTTTTAAGAATATTATTACAGTAAAAAACTATTTAAGTATAATATTTTTACAAAAAAGGAACATAGAACGATCCATTTTCAAAATATTCTCCTTTTATGAATAATGCTTCTAGTATATAACAATATTTTGCCTGTATATATCTCAGATCTCTGTACAGAGGCTGAACTAGAATTTTTGAAATATATAACTTAGAAGTGGATTTATCCTTATTTTTCTACAACAGAGAGAAGAAATTTTAAGAAAAAAACGCCGGTAATTATTTCATTTGGTAGTAACTCGGAAGATAAAGTGAATTTTTAAAAAATCCTAGTCTAGACTCTCTGGAGAAGTCTTTACTTTATGTAAGCACAAAATATTATTATTATAGAAGCATTTTTTTTATAAAAGGAGAACATTTTGAAAAAAAAAGTTATTCTAAGTTAATTTTTTGCCAAAATGTTGTATTTAAATAATTTTTTTTTGTCATAATGTCCTTAAAACTATTTTATACATTATTCTAATCTAAGTGACACTAAATATCATGAAAATTATCCATTTATGCACTTTTTTTTAAAATCACGGTTCCGAACGTAGTCGGATACCTTAACTTGAGAAAATTATTGATAAAATGAAGAAATTGTTCATGTGGCCCTGTTATTTGTGTAATTAAGAATATTTTTGCGATAGTTAAATTTTTGTGTAAAGGATTTTTTTTTTTTTATTTTCTATATTTTTTTATTTGCAATGGCAGGTACACAAAAGACAATGACATAAAAAAATGAAAAAAGAAAAAACAAGAACAATAAAATGACAAAAAAAAGTGTATGGTCTCATTCAGTTTCTAGCTCTCCAGCAGCGTTCCCACAAGTTCACACTTGTGTGGAGCTTAGTGTAGGACAGCACATAAGGTGAGTACAGTTCACAGGTTCCCGAATATTACAGAGCATGCAACCTGGATCAGCAAGTACTTTTGTTAGATGCAAATGCCGAGAAAGGCAGTCATGACCAGTAGCACAAGGCGGAATTCTCTACGCAGGGTACAACGTAAATCTACTTCCTCGTTAGTACACCCTGGTAAAGCTTTAGCGGCGAAGTGATCAACATGTTCTGGTATGCAGTTGAAGCCTCAAACGCCCTCGGAACTCTTTATTTTCAATATAAAACATAACATTTTACAAAATTGCATCGATTCTATCCGGACATGAAGGAAGCACACAGGCTTTGTAGCACAATTATTAAAAAGGTGATTGACTTCCCCATTTGAACTAATATGGTAATTTTAGATATAGCACCATTTTCATGTAATTGAGTTAACTTGAATGTAGCCTTATCATATTATTAAAAAGTTGGGACAATATATATTATTATAAGGCCTTGAATGACATAAAAAGATTACCTTCTTTTCCATTAGATATATTAAGAAGCTTTTTGTACAGAATTCCTAATATAAAAAATATTTATCTCTCTAAGTGATTAATCCATTACAGATAAATAGATCCTGAAAAGTTTTTATCTGCATTCCAATGATTAGAGATACTATTATATCTCTCTATAACCGATAGATAATCACTTTTATGTGATTCATTATGAGAGTCTTTCGAATTTAAAATGAAATGGAAGCCTGAATGCCACGAGGGTTTTCACTTCCTACAGAGTTCTCGTATCCAATGAGAGATTTATTTTACTAATGATTCTCGAAATATCTACCAAGAAATCTTTTTCCATCATTTGCTTTCTACTGTTCTTAAATATGATTGATGATTACTTGTTTCATAGAAAGAATTTAATTTAAGATCAAATCTGAAATGAGAAATTTTATTTTGATTCAGGTTAAATTTGAATTTAAACTTAGCTTTCTAATATGCTAATATAGGGAAGATGAATTCTAAATATCTGTCACGCATACAAAAAAGGATGCTTTTGAGGGTCTTTTGCGGATATCATACCATAAGTTAAGAGTCAGTTTTTGCTATTTCTGGTTTCCCTCCAATCGACATTGCTATTTTTCCTAATATTGCTTTTAGGGAAAATCTCTCAGCTTCTTCCATGTCTAACCATGATTGTTTTCTGTCTCCATTTTTTCTCCCTCATCCCTCCGAAAGAAACATTATCAATATTATTCAATTTAGTAGCAAAACCACCAATGATTTTCCTGTTATTTTCTATACTGATGGCAGTAAAATTGATGACAGCGTTCGCATTTGTTGTCTTCAGGATTGTATTGAATTCGAGCACTTCCAGTTGAGAATCCGTGAGGAATGCACAGTTTTTGTAGATGAATTTTTATGTTTAAACTTCGCCATTAAATGGATCTCTGGTCAAAATAGCATCATCTCAGACTATATCATCTGTGCATACTTTTCCTCCTTGGATTCTCGTAAGTGTATTTCTTCATCTAACAACATAATCTTCGAGATCCAAGAGCAATTTAAAAGCCTGACAGATAAAAACATCTCGCTAGCTTTCGCAATTGTTTGCAGACACACGGGTGTTCTTGGGAATGAGCGTGCCGATTGACTTACAAAGGTTGTCTTCAAGCGCGAAATCGACATTGCGCTAAAATACCTAAATTATTTTACAAGAAGATTACGAAAGAAACAATGGTGAAGTCTTGGAACCCAGAATATCTCATTTGAAATAAAGGGAACTAACAAAGAAATTTTTCCAGCCATTACTAAGTGACTGTCATGCCATTATTTTTATACTAATTACAAAATAGCCCAACTTTTCACTGGTCAGGGTAACTCTAAGAGCTGTTTGAACAAATGTAATTTAATCCGCCCTCTTCCTGCGATTTTAATATTGTTGGCGAGAAAAATAAAGAATATGGGCTCCTTCTGTGTTCCAAGTTTGTAAGAGAAAGAAAAATCCTAAGATTGGCTCTCAAGGGCATTAATATAATTTGGCCTCCAAATTTTCACCAACTTCTCTCCACCAGAAGTGCTTTTTAAAAATTCTGCAAATATACTGTAAATATTTGTAACTTTTCTATCATATTTCAAAAAAATTTCCTATTCTTTGTGTGATATGTGTTTCATATTTTTTGGTGCACTACAATTTACATATATATAAATGTTTTCAATAAAAAAATTTCTTTTTAAATATTCTTTTAAAAAGTAGGCTGTATTTTAACAATTAGGTTATTAGAAACACTTTCAAACTCATCATTGCCGATGAAATTATAGAATAACAGGGGTATTTTTTATCCTCTTTGTAAAAAATGCAACACCATGAAGGAATCATCAGAATTAAATGAAATTTAATGCACAGACGACTTGTATTAAAACAAATGACAAAATTTTCAAAACAAAAATATAATATTAAGTGTCCCAAATAAGTATTTGATGTAGCCACCAAGCGCTGCAATAAGTGCTGCTATGCGACGTGGCATGGAGGCAAACAGATTTTGAATGTCTGTTTGTGGAAGAGAATTTCATATTGCTTGTATGCGCAGCAAAATTTCGTCTTTTGAAGCTGCAGGACACAGATCACGAGAAAGACACCGACCAATCAAATCCCACACGTGCGCAATAGGTGACATATCCGGCGAATAAGCAGGCCAAGGAAGAAGTTGCATGTGTTGGGCAAAACCGAAGTTTCGAATAGTCTTTACAATATGTGGGCGGGCATTATCCTGTTGAAAGATAGCTCCAGGGATGCCTTGAAGGAAGGGAACGACTTTGGGATGTAGCACTTCACGAACGTACCTGTTGCTATTGAGATTATCCTCAATTCGTAGCAAATTGGATCGTGCATGATAAGAAATTGTACCCTAAACCATAACTCCGGGTGTTATGCAACTAAGTCGTTCAATACGCAATCTGGAAGGCAGCTTTCACCGGCATAGCGTCTAACACGAATGCGGCCATCATGGTCTCACAAATTGAAGCATGATTCATCTGAAAAGACAACTTGGTGTCAATCAGCTTGCCAGGCTCTGTGCTCATGAGCTCATTGCAGACGCAGCCGTCGATGGTTTGCCTTAAGGGAGAACCTGTATACAGGCACTCTTGCACACAATCCACGGTGCATCAGACGTCGACAAATTGACTAAGCCGACATTAGTACACCTGTAGCAGCAGACCAACATGCTGCCAACTACCTGGAGGAAGCTGCACTGTCATTCACCGTCATGCGGAGCAGGTGTCAATCTTCGCACGCTGACATCACCTTCCGTCGTCCACTGGCAGTTTTTCGAGTTGTTCGGTGCTCGCCGGTCCACTGCTTCCAAACTCGCATCACTTGCGGAACTGTTCCGCTGCACAAGAGCTCCTATTGCGTGATAGGAAAATCCTCCTTCTCGAAGGCCGATAATCCTCCCCAGTTCAAACTCCGTAAGTTGTTGGAATATCTCCTTATTTCGTCGTGGAGGCATACTTAGGTCTCACTAAACGTTCGCCCTTAACGAATAATCATTAACTATTTTCAAAGTCCCGCTACAGCCCTCTGTTTATACGCTTTCAGCATCAGTTTAGAGGACGCTGCTTACGCCACGCATTCGCAGTGGCTCTGAAGTTTACTATTTTACGTAACATCTAATAATTGATATTTGCTGCAAAGTTCATTTAATTCTGATGATTCCTTCATGTTGTTGCATTTTTTAAAAACAGCAGTGTAGATAGATTTAAGTGTGTGTCTTTTTAACTTCATTCTTCTGTTCATATTTGGTTTCAGAGGTCAACTAGTAGATATAGATAATGGCTATCAAAAATACAAACAAAATAAATGTTGATTAAAGGAAAATCCAGCATTTTGGATTAGATTAATCACAAATATCTTCTGATCCAATATTCGACTTTGTATCTCGCTAAAAAACTAGACTGCTTTTTCCATTTTTATCTAATATTTTGAGTTGTAGCTCAATTTGATAACGTAAAAGTGGCAAAAGATGTATTTTTATCATAATCTTCATAGCGAGAAAAATGTATTTTTAGATTCTATTTTTATTTCAGCCCAGGTATCGTCCTCATAATTTGACCATTATTCAAATGTTATAGGATATTGCCTGCATCCTTCGTGTTGTTGCTTTAGAATGCGCGGCATAAATTAAAATCAAATAAAATCCATGCACTAATAGTTCATGCGGATTTTTATCTTATGGTAAATAGAAATACAGTATCGTTATTATGCACAATACCTTTATTAACATAATTTAATGCATCCAGAAGTAGCATAGCAAAAAGAAATATAAATACTATGCATATCTAAACAAGTAATATAGTATTGAAGTATTTTGCTATGTGAAAAAGTATTCCGAATTTGGTTCCTAATTTTAACGTTAAGCCAGTATTTCTCAAACTTTCAACATCTGCGACCCAATTTCCCATCGCATTTTTCATCACGCCCCCCTTCATCCAATAACAATGTACTTTGAATGAAATAACAATGTACTGTGACTTAACAGCTTCAATACGATTTTAATCATAAATCGTACAAATTATTAAAAAAAGGTATTAAATTTTATATATGACAAGCTAATAGAAGTCACTAGTAATTATTAAAATTGTTCTTTACTTAGTATTGAGAGACTAGTTATCAAATACATTGTGCAGTGTTGATACATTTATAAGTATATTATAAAAGTGTAACTATGTACTTATTTTTTCTGATGTCAGAATGTATTTTATTTTGTTGCCTATCAGTAAACTTGTAATATTTAAAATCTTTTATTTCGACTTTTCGAAATGCTCGCGCGCCCCCCTCGTACGATTATCACGTCCTTCTAGAGGGGCGCGCCCCACATTTTGAGAAACGCTGCGTTAAGCTGTTTGCAAACTTGAACGTAACTGAACGAGTAAGGGGTGTATGTGTGTATGTATGCTTACTCGAGCTTGTACTTTTTTTCGAATTATGACACATTGGATGTGTAACAATTAGCTAATGACAAAAAACGGATTGAATCACTTTTGGTATTCGCTAAAAACATATTATATACAATTTTGTGACCGTTTCATAATCATTCAACCTGGGTAATCTGTTATAGATAGAGATTGGTGAGCTAATGATCCCTACTTGTTTGAAAGTAGCTACAGTTGGCAATGAAATTAATGGATTAGAAGAATGTGAAATCGAACCTTATGATTCCCATGTGGTGAAAAGGCATGATGTGGCTGCGGCGAAAAAACCCAGATCATGTTTTTGTTCATGATCACTTGTAAGTAATGCCCTGCGTGTGATGAGATTTATGTTATCATTCCATTAGAAGACTGAATAGATTGTGGGTGATAACTACTCAAACACTGAAAGAGAAAAATTTGCTTTGACTTTTGTTTGTAAAAATCACTGATTTTGAGATATACTATTAATTTACTATGGTTTAAATTTTCAACATAACAATTACTTTAATACAATATATTCACGAACAAAACGATGAGATCATTCTGAAAAATCTTCAGCAATACAACTTGATTACCAACAGGCCCAACAATCTTACAGTAAAAAAATGCACTTTATTGTTTAAAAGGAGCATAAGGTTATAAAATATGTCTTCGATTTGAACACAGTTTGTTACACTTCACAACAAATAATTTGAGGGGAAAATTCCAATTCGCAGAAATGCCAATTTTGCAAACCGTAACTCTTACAATACATTATACGTTTCTACTCAAGAAGAAATGAACTATTTTACAGAAAAGGCAGAAGCAGAATCATTTTATCATGGGCGACCTACACAGTTATCATTTAATAATGAATGTAAATTTAGCATTTTTTTCCTTGCTGACTCACCTTTTATATCTCCTGTCAGTAAATTTAAAAACTGTAGATATAACGTACATGCCGCATTAGAAACCCAGAATCTATCAAAATAGATGAATGTTTATCCCTATAATTATCCCTAAAGCATATTCTTTATTCAATGAGAACAATAAGAAAATTTTTAAAAAATGGTTTTCATGTGCTTATCTCAAACCATACGTCATTAACAACTTACGTATAACTTACCAAGAGTCTTTTGTGCGTAGAAATTGTGAGCAATGATATGATATCATTTTTTTTCTAAGATAAACTCCACTGAGAACTTTACTTTTGAAGATTAGTGTAATTGAAACTTGCTGCTTATATTTTTAATACATTTATTGTTACTTGCGTACTATACCGTCTGACCAATTTCGCCAAATCAGAAGACGTCGCCAATTCAAAATACATCGTCAAATGCGATCATTGTTACTATTGCTGTGCTTGAACATTCACAAGAAGGGTTTTCCAGTATTGGTTATATATAGCGGTATTTTTGGTGGCGTCTTTTGGTTTAAATAAATTGGGTGACGCGGTATATAACGTAAATACACATTTATTTCATACCGTTTACAGGATTTATTTTAACCGATTCCGGAAGTTTATAATATGATACCTATGTTATTTTACACATTCATTCTTTATAATAATGTTTTCTTTAATTCTAATATTAATGGTTTAATAACATAATTCATGTAGCGTGTTGTTTCGTCCAGGATTTACTGCACATTTTATAATTATTAAAATAGATAATTGATATTCATTTGGTAAAATTTAGTTTACTCAAGTTATCACATATCGATAAGATATGTTTCATATATATTTTAGTTAAAAAATTATTATGTCATTAAATAATTACATTATCAGCTATAAGAACGTGAGAAAAGAATTATTAGCTTATCACGTTATCTTTTCTTTTCAGTGCTGAATCAAATTATTATAGTAATGATAAATAATCTGATTGTAATGAACAGCTTCATTTCCCCCTTTTTTAACTTATGTGAATGAGCTATGCTTTAAATAATTATTTTGATATAATTGATAAATAAAATTTTTTTATACAAATCTAAGCAGTTTTATAATCTTGGTATTGATTTTTTTACAAACAATAGTTGATTATTAGCAATTTCAAAATTGAAATCATGTTTTTAAAAAAATTTAAAGTTTGCAGAAGTGTAACATTATGAAAATGCTTTTCTTTTTCAATACAATTTTAACTAGTTAAAAACTTTAACTCATAATCTCTCTATATATATATGTATATATCAATATAAGAACTCTGCAACTCTCAGATTACTTTAGATGATATTTAGTTCCTTAAAGTAATTTGCAAAAACTTCAAAAAAAAAATATTCAAGTCGTAGGAAAGAAGGGGAGGGAGAGATTCTGGAAATGCAACGTAAGACCAGTATTGCTTGGTCAAAGTCTCGAAACTAAAATAAATGGCCTACTTAGAGGAATGTGCTCGCTTGTAGACAAAACCACGGCACACACGCGTTTGATGCCCATGTACTATCTTTCTGCAAATGGAGTGTTTAACGAAGTAATAAGAAAAACAGCTGATTTATCAGATTTCGTTAAAGAACCAATAACGATGGCTCAATGCCTGGGAACACTGATATCAGAAATTTGTCTTGGTTGCCTCCCCACGGGCAGCCATTGTGATCACGTATCGAAATTAATGCGTAGATAGTGAACTGACAAATAACTGACCAACAGTTTATCGACGGCAGTGCATTGATTCCAGAGAAGACTGTCACGCATTGCTCATTATAAACGAAAGGCTACAATGACCAAAATCCCCAACAATTACATCTGCGACGCCTCAAAGAATTTGTCGATTTATAGTAAAACTCTCATTGTGTATTGTTTTCCTGCTCTGATGGCATGTCACCGCAATGGGTTACAGAACATTGGCAGTCTTCACAGCGAATCACGTTTTCTGATTATCGTATTGACAAGCAAATGCAAGTACACCGACTTCCAATGGAAACCTAGCACTTGGGGGCACAATTGGTC
>BMAV01013374.1:180388-206413 GCA_019973955.1 Trichonephila inaurata madagascariensis
TCTTTAGGTCATTCCTCAAAAGAGAAACTTTTGAACAAGGGATGTCCTCAGGGATCTGTTTCTGGACCTTTTCTCTGGAACGTCATTATAAATGATTTTTTGGAAAAAATCTTGGCTTTCTCTTCCTGTGAAACGATTGCTTTTGCCGATGACTTACTTCTTTGTTTCCAGGGAAAGTCTTTTCCTGATATAAGCAGACAAGCGCAGTTTACTCTTGACTTTGCATCAACCTGGACAAAGAATTATAAATTAGAGTTTAATGCTGTCAAGTCAAAAGTTATGATCTTGGAGAGGAGAGAAAACAACGTTCTCACGGGCAACCTCACCCTTAATGGGATTTCTCTTGATTGTGTGAAAGAACTAAAATATCTTGGTATTGTCCTTGACAGTAAATTCTGTTGGAAACAACATGTTTTGCATCTTTCGAATAAATGTGAAAAAATTCTTCTAGGGCTTAATAGAGTTGCCAGAAATAGCTTTGGGATCAAGTCCAATGTATCATCCCTCATTTATAAACAAGGCATTGTTCCATTTATTTGTTACGGCTCACGAATCTGGGGCTCCGCCTTGAAGAAGAAAATAAATTGTCGGCTTTTGCGAAAAATTCAACGAAGAATTCTTCTCCGAGTTATTTCTGGGTATCGAACGATATCCTATGAAGCTGTGTTTGCTATTTCGGGCTTTCCGCCTATTGACATCTTTATTATCAGGAATAATGAATGCAAGATTGCAACGAAGAACTGTACCAATAAGAGTCTAGATGGTTCCCTGAGAGTTTCTGAGCTCCTTCATCCTTCTGAACGATTTCCCCTTAACTTGATTGATTACCGTAAAAATATTGAAAACAACTTTCCAGTTGTCTGCTTTACAGATGGCAGCAAAATCAACAATAAGGTTGGACTTGCATTTGTTATCTTCCAAGATTTTATTGAAATTGAAACTTGCCAATTTAGAATAAGAGATGAGTGTAGTGTGTTTCAGGCTGAATTACTTTGCATAGCTCAAGCAGTCTCTTGGATCTGCAGTAACGAAATCCTTTCATCGAATTTCTTAATTTGCAGCGATTCTCTGTCATCTTTGTGTGCCTTAAATAACATTAATTCCCAAAATAAACTAATTGTTAAAACGCATATTAATCTCAATTTTCTTCGAAGCAGAGGAGTACAAGTTTTCTTTTCTTTTGTTCGAGGACATACGGGAATCTATGGCAATGAACGTGCTGACTGGCTTGCAAAAGAAGCGACAAAATTAAACGATCTGATTCCTATGAGCATTCCAAAATCACATCATAAGAAAGTTTTTAAAGAAAAAATTATTTCCGAGTGGAATAACTTGTACCAACTTTCAAATAATGCGCATCTCACCAAGGAATTTATTCCTTCTATTCAGAACCGTTTAAAGGCTAAGCACTTTCAACCTAATTTTAAACTTACTCAGTTTCTAACTGGGCATGGAAACTTTAAAGCCTATTTAAAGCGCTTCAATTTGTCGCCTACTGATCAGTGTTCTTGCTCCAGTGACGCAGTCCAGAATGCCAAGCATCTGATTCTTGCTTGTACTAAATTCGCTTCGGAAAGACGTACACTCATGAATTGCCTACAAAAGAACAATATAGTGTGGCCTCCTCCTTTCTCTGCCTTTGTTCAAAGCAAATCATCTTTCACATCGTTTTGTGCATACATTAATTGCATTTATTACTGTATTATTTAGATTGTAAATTTTGCGTGTTTGTAAACATTTTCTGTACATGAATATTTATGTGTGTGTTTATATATATATATGCCTATGTGTATGTATGTATGCTTTATGTATTTGTATTTTGAAAATTTTTTGTGATCATATTTTCTTATCTTCCTCATTGTGTAGTTTTAATTTTTGATTATCTCTGTTCACATGTGAGCAATCTTGTATTTTTTTTTCTGTATTTGTTGTATCTGTATTCACTTTTTTCCCCTCTTTTGGTTCCCATTTGTGAATATTTCCTTCTACATGTAATTTCCTATCACTATTGTTTGAGTATTGACTTACGTTTGTAAGCCTTGTGTTATACTTGTCGGCACACAAGGAGTCTACCTAGAGTCTCAAAAAAAAAAAAAATTCTATTAAAGACTAAACATTGAAAATGAAAGTCGTTTGGCAATTATACCGCTTAACGATTTCGCAACGAATTCAAAACTGTTCTCGTGCAAATGATATTGAAATAGAAATTATATTTTTGCCGTATTTTTAGCAAACACACAAAATATTATATTTTTATTCCCAGTTCGCTTATTACACACTTCTTCTATTAGTCTCTCAAATTGGAATTTTTAAAATCATATCTGATTTGAGGTGTCTTTAGGATACATACTACATAAAATTGCTTTAAGAATGTTATCAAAAGAAAAAATATATTTAGCAGCAATTTTTTAGCAAAAAAAAGGAAGATACAATGGCATATTTTCGAAACATTCTCCTTTTATGAAAAATGCTTCTGTAACAATAATATTTTGTTTGCTTAAAAATCAATAGAAATAGAATTAATACGTTAATGAACTAATTAACTAATTAATAAATTAATTAAATGAATTAGAAACTAATAGCCTCCTAATTTTTTCTTATTCTTTCTTTTCAATCTTTTACTTACAGCATACATAATGTGCATGGAGTGGTTGCCAAATTCACGATCAAATTACAGTCTCATATAAATTCGATCTATTACAAAGAGAATCAAATGTATAAATGAGACCACGATAATAACTTGGCGGACCTTTTTTGAATATTCTGCCACAGCAACTATGAGAAGTTATTTAAAGGTTAAATAATCGTTGGATACCGTTATATTCTTCATGTGTTAATTTATTCATTCTCTGGCAAAATGAGCAACCACAAAAATTCCAGATACACAGAGAACAATTATCAGCTTTTCAACGATCGAAAATGTCAAACTTACTGAAATTTAGAGCAGATTGAATGCCCAGTTCGGTAATAACACCTTATTGTGTGAAGTCTCAAATATGCAAATACCGCAAGGTACTTATGAAAAATATTAACTTTTGGCTTATAATCATTGAGGGAAGACAAGTTTAAGTAGAACGAAAATTTGATAAATTTAAGAAATTATTCCTGATCACCTTTGAATAATAATCACAAAATATGCATAAATTAAGAAAGTGTATAATTCATTATTCGAAACAAGGTGCAATTTCGTTAGGTCATTACAAAGTGGATACGTGGAATTTCGAATAAAAATTAAAAAGTAGAAAGAAATTATGTTAGACGCATGAATCACTCTGAAGCAGATAAAGATCCATTTTGGGTGAAACGAAAGTTGGGTGCGTCATGAAACAGTATAAAATAAAGCTATCCACTGTGGATTGATGCAAACAAATAAAATTGTTCCACTAAAGGAAAAAACTCTGGTATTAGCTTAAAAATTTCTGGCTTCTGTTTTTTGTATTCACAAGATATTTTTTACATATATTTTTTTCTGGGACTAACTTACAATTAATGCAATATATTGCTACAAAATTTTGGAAAGGGTTAAGGTATCCGACTACGTTCGGGGAACCATGATTTTAAAAAAGCACATAAATGTATAATTTTCATGGTATTTAGTGTCACTTAGATTAGAATACATGTATAAAATTGCCTTAAGGACATTATATGACAAAAAAAATTATTTAAATACAATATTTTGGCAAAAAATTAACTTAGAATAACCTTTTTCCAAATGTTTTCCTTTTGTAAAACATGCTTCTATTGTATTAATATTTTGCCTGTATATAGCTCAGACCTCTGTACAGAGGCTCAACTATGATGTTTAAAAAACTCACATTATTTTCAGAGTTACAACCATTTGAAATAATTATCGGCGTATTTTCTTAAAATTTCTCCCTTCTGTTTTCGTAAAACATGGATAAACCGACTTCAAAGTTATGCGTTTCAAAAATTCTAGTGGAGCCTCTGTAGAGAGGTCTGAGCTATATACAGGCAAAATATTAATACAATAGAAACATTTTTTACAAAAGGAGAGAACATTTGGAAAAAAGGTTATTCTAAGTTAATTTTTTGCCAAAATAGTGTATTTAAATAATTTTTTTGTCATAATGTCCTTAAAACAATTGTATACATGTATTCTAATCTAAGTGACACTAAATATCATGAAAATTATATATTTATGCGCTTTTTTAAAATCATGGTTCCCCGAACGTAGTCGGATACCTTAAAGCAAAGTATGGGACCAAAAGATATTCCATTGTGATCTGTAACCTTCTCCTTCTCTAGGGAAATGTCAGAGACAACACAACTGGTGTAATAAAAAAAGAAAATTTAAAAACCTTCGCCAGAAAACCAGAGGGGATGCGTGTGTGTTCCACGCATCCCCTCAATGACTCGATCTTAACACTTTCAAATTATCTCTTGTTTGGTCTTTTCAAATGAGCTTTAGGAAGAGAAAGTATTTTATCTAATGAAAGAGCAAAGGTATTTGTACATTATTTGGCTTCTCGCAGACATCGGACTACTTTTTATCATGAATTTTAAAAAAATTCCAATACGTTAGAAAAAATGCATAGATCTTAAAGGAAGTTATATAGAGAAAAATATCATTGTATGTATAATTTCAGAAAGCGATGTTTCAGGGGGAAAAAGTATCTTTTTAAAATGTCTTAGTATTGGTCCACTTTTTTATTTGATTTATTTGAAAATTTGAACAAAAAATACATACAGCTTTTAGTGACTTAATTTACAAATTCTGTGTAATTTAGCACTGCATTCATTCATTAATATTTTTAGATAGGGCAATGAATGAAGCCTTGTTGTTGTTTGCTTTCATTTGTTTGCTTTTTGTGAGTGTTCGAAATTGCGTACAGATTTTTAAAATATGGTTTATTACTCTCTAGTATGTTTTGTTATATTCTACATAGTATTCATGTGATGATGCAAAAATTATATAAAACAGATTACATATTTGCCATCAATGAGATTACCTTTAAAATTCAATGTAGATTTGTTACTTTGAATATAGGTATTTTGTCTTTATAATACTTGCGGGGGGGAATGTTATACTTCTTTTAAAAAAATTTAAAGAAAAAATTATTTTCGAGTAAGAATAACATAATTCTAATTTTGAAAAACTGATTATTGGTAAAAGTGCTATAAAACAGTTTCAAATAAGAAGGAAAATTATATTGCTACGATCACTATATTGGAGTCCAATTATATTGGGAAAACTCTTAGATTTTTTATTAGGGAAAAAAAACCATATTTTGTGTTCTTTCTTTTAAAGCAACTATTATTCACAACAATGTTAATCATTGGAATTGTATTTTCTCTAGTAAGTTATTGAAACTCTGTAATTTAAAGTTACTGAAGTTAAAAAGTTTAAAGTTTTTGTACTATGTATAATAATAAATTTTAAATTAAAATTATCAATATATTTTTTTTATTTTCTTAACAAATATATCAATGTTTCGTGACAATTTTAATTATCTAAAGTTCAACTGAAGTCTCGCACTAAAGAAAACCTTTAGTCACTATATTTCAGCACTATTGTCTTGTTCTATATGTTATGCATATTTTTAAGTAGCGGAAGAAAGACACTTATAATCCCAGTATAATTGCATTTGAGGAAAGTGCAATGTGTTCAATATATGTCAGCTTTTTCCTATCTTACATATCTATACCTCACTTATCTATATCTTGATGAACACGCCATTTACCGCTTCTTGTCCAATACATAAAACCAACATCATTTTTCATATTTCTGCATAGTTTTTTAAATAAACATTACAATTCAAATATCACATTTACAGTTTTTAATTAAAAAAATGGAATTCATAATCGTAGTATCTGACTGATATTTGTTATTGTTCATGCCAAGTAATTCGATAAATCCAGACATGTTTATTGTGTTAATCAATCGAAAAAAAGTGTTTTTCTAACTCAACTTCTTATTAAGGTTAATGACATTTGTATTATTGAGAAAAAAACGAACGGGTGTTACAAAGCTTATGATATCTTAGGAAATACAATGTTCTAGATTCAAACCAAAAAAATGTTCTTATCAAATAACAGTATAACAGAATTTTTTCATCTTTTAGCAGTTTATTAAAAAAATTCTAAGATAATGCTTAGATTAAAAGCATGTAAATAGGTCAAGCATTTTTATGCAAAAAATGTGTTTTACAGAGAAAGTTAATTGTTTATCTCATATTGTACATAACACTAGACGACAAGATAAAAGTCGTGTGCATCAACGCGTGCAGCAAGTTTCAAGTAAATAAAAACCAGAGGTTCATAGAAGTTTTTAAGCGCATCAGACATTCATTCTTCTGATATGGATTATCAACATGTTACACCTAAAAAGTCTTATCGGTCAATTTATGTAAATTTTGATAGATTCGATTACTTTTTTACGAAAGGGGGAACTCTGAAGGTAATCTAAGAGATACGAACTAAAGAAACCGAAAAAGATTGGTGTAAATGACTGATATTGAATGATTTTAATAAATAAAATTCTATCTCATTTTCCTGAAACTGCCGTCTTAAAAGCAAGTGCCTTGGTACTGCGCATACCATTTCTTTATCACAAATATGAAAATTTTCATTAACTGTAAGGAAAAACGAAATTATTCCTTTTGCCTCATGTATGCGAAAAGAAGAATAGTCTCATCAAATACTGTGTAGCCACATTGTGATAAATAGATTTTTATGACTATCTTTTGGTTTTCAAAGCGAAAAACGACTTATTAAAAAAATAAAGAAGTAAGATTTATTGTATTATATAAGCTTTATTCGCAAGATTTCTTATAGCGCACCTTAGTGGTAAAATCAGATATCCGATCTCGAATAATCTGTACAAGAAGCTTGAATCTAGTTTATATAAACTTGCTGAAGAATACTGAATGTGAATAAATACTGTAAATAACAACGCGCATGTGAATGCTTTCTTGCAGAACGTAGTCAGTAGCAGCGGTCGCCTACCTTTCGAACAGAGGTTCCCAAACTTTTTTGTCTCGTAGACGACCCCTTGCCATGTTTTTAGGTTTGAGGTAGACCACTGCTTACCTAATAATGATTTTTTGCTAATTTATCAACTTAAAGTCTTTTTGACAGCTGGTACAACTATTTACTTTAACTTAACTCAGTGACGCAACAGCCCATGGTCTACTGTGCCCTACTCAGTATACACGACCTTGGGCCCTGAGATGCGTCAGAAGATGTTCCGGTCAGGTGGTCAGTCTGAAGTAAATCCCCAGTGTTAGTTCCCAAGAAAGCTTGGTACTAATTTATCGACCCACTGAAGGGATGAAAGGCTGAGTCAACCTTGCTAAACCTGGGGTTTGAACCTCGGACCTGTGGTGTGGAAGCGCAATGCACTAACCACTCAGCCACTGGGCTTCACTGTTTACCTTAAAAGGACTAAATTTCTAATTATTGTGAAATACAGTATTTGAAAATTAAGAAACACATGCTAATGAATTAAATTAAAATTTAATTAATACATAAAATAACTGAACAACAAACAAATGCTCTCAATGGGAAGAATAAATTCTGGTGCTTCAATAATAAATTTTCATCATTTGGTTTCCATATCGTCAAAATTTACCCTAAATCTCCTCTGTAAGTAGTGTCCAATCTATTTTTTTTCTGTAGAACCACGCTGTGAAACTCCTGCTCACTAGGAAAAGCAATTAAACCTTTCTCACGATGGTACAAATTACAGATATGTCTTTCAAAGCCAAAATTGCTGACATCCGTTTCTAAACTTCACTGCCTATTATGATCAATTACTTCTGTAATATGACATTTTTTTTTCAATGTGACCATATGGATTCCATTACCCACTGTGGTATTACCGTAATCAAAGCATTCTCGAACCTAGTTTCAAAATCTGAATAAAGAGCATTTAAATGTTCATAAATAAATGCATTTAAACTTCCTGCCAGATTGTCTGTGAGAAATTGAGAAAATTCACGAATTCATCCAAAAGTAGCGAACAAGTCACTAAACTCAGAACGCTTAACACACATCTTTGGGAAACGAAACGCGAAGCGCTCCTACATCCCATATTGAAGATATTTGTGGCCTTGTGATGGAAAAGCCTGGATTGAGAGCCAGCTTCCTGATTGGTGAGCTGGAAAGAGCAAGGTGGTGTGGCTACGAAGACTGCTTCGGAGACATCCGATGTGGTAGAAATTTTTCCATGCAAGCAGACGAGAGACTTGTCTGCTATTGGTCGAATGGGATCAGTGAGCTAACACTCTATCGGCTGCCTTGATGTTATAGAACAAAAAATGGGAACTAAAATATGCTTGCCTGTATGGGTTGCAGTATGAGAAATTAAGTTAAAAATAAGAAAAGTAACTAAAAAATAAAATTATATAATAGAATTTCGAAAGAGTCTTTCGCCACAAGGGGAATGACGAAATTAGTTATTAGAGGGGATTATACGAGTCCAGTAGTATTCTTTTGGGACTCTTAAGTGTTAGCATTGGGATTGTAATTTTCAAGATTTATAATATTTGAGTTTGGCAGATTATCAAAAAATTTAATTGCCAGTTTTTGAATGTAATTCTTATATATATATAAAAGGATAGATATTAATAACTCTATAAACATCTTTAATTTAGTAAATCTACTTGTTTTTGTTATATTCTAATTAATGCATTTTGTGCATTTTCCAAAAGTTTAATATTGGAATTAGCTGCAAAGCCCCACACAGGGCAAGCGTAAGTTAAGATGGGCCGCAAAACAGCAGTGTAGAGGGCTACTTTGTTGTAAAGATTCATTTGAGAATTCCGGAAAATTAAGGGATAAATTGAGCATAAAGCGTTCTGGAATTTAAAAAGGAATTTCGCTAAAAGTGTTAGCAAAAATTCTTTAAAAAAGTATAATCCACATTCCACAATACGTTTTGTTACTTGTCATTTTGAAACTGAATCTTCACAAACATATGAATTATGTCCCAGTTTTTCTACAGAACATCAAAAAATTTTTATGTACCACTGGTTGGTGACCTCTGTTCAAAAGGGACGCACACTCAAAAGATAGCTGTTATTTTTTTTACTATTCATTTATTTATTTTTTCAATCCCTACTATTAGCTCACTTTGTCTATATATTTATTTATTTATATATTTGTATATTTATTTATTTATCTTGGTGGAATTAATTTTCAATCGCGTTAACAAAATACATTTTAAAGCGCTGAATTGAGCTGAAATTTTATATACAGGATCATTTTGGATGACAATACAATAATTTAATTATAATTAATAAAAATTAATGGATTAAAACTAATTATTTAAAGAATTACAAATACAGCTACGTCGGCGACTGAGCGACCCTTTTGGCGACTTGTGTCAAAACTTGAAAGGTTTTTCTTCTCACGTGTTAAAGCATTCAGTTGGACTGAAATTAAAAAGACAATATGATACTTTAATGATAATTAAAAAAACTAATTACCACTTAATGTTGTGATTCTGTCCTATGTATATACATATTTATATTAATTATAATTATTTAATAAAAAGTAGCTAAAATAAAAATTTTCGTTGTTGATCTAAGTAGGAATTGACTTAAAAACTATTTTTTTATATTACTTGTTTACGTTGGGATTACATTTATCATAAAAATAAATAGCCTTAAAACTTCCATAGATGAAAAAATTAGTATTTCTTTTAATTCCATTTTTAATAACGTAAATTCAGGAGTAATTTCTTTTGATTTGACTAAACAATTTTATTTCGTTGATTTAAATCTAAATTCAACTACAACTTGAAAATAACATAGATAAATATGTTCATTAATGTTCCGTTTTTTCAAACATTAGATTTCTTTTGGTTTTTGTCAGGGCTATTACAAAAAAGAATTCATTACGTAAGAGGAAAAAGAGATCTGGAACGATGTTCTCAAATATTTAGTTCCTGTGATCTTATATGTAAAATATCGATAACTGAACGCAAAGCTCATATATTTTCTACACAAATTTGTTTTATTCTACTTATTAAAACAGAAAACCTGTTTCACAGTTCAAACAGCCATGAATGAATTTTCAATATACTGCTTAAAATGTAATCAATCATTATGCAAATGTAGAAATAACAATCATTTTTATTTTTATAGCTGAATTACTTCTTTCATGCAATCATTAAGTTGTTTTTCCTCGAAAGTATGCAAAATAATAATACAAACAAATAAAGATACCAGTTTTTCAAGTACAGAAACAATTCGGGATGAAACCTCTTGTATTCAAAAATTTTTACAATAAATTACAAAAAGAAAAAGAAAGAAACATATAAATTTGTTCGATGTTAAACAACAGTTCTGCCATTTATTATATACTATTACTTTGTTTTCTATTCTTGATCTTATTTAAAAAATGAAACACGATTACAAGACACAAATACAATATATTTTAAATACTGATCTAAAAATATTGGCATCCGAACTTTTACAGTTTTTTTTTATACATATTTTGAACAACCGTAAAAGAGATTATTCAAATATGTGATATTTAAACGAATTTCAGTAACTTATAAACCATAAAAAATTGTTAACACAATCTTTGAAATAAGTATTATAGCATCTTTTCATTAATTTGAATACCTTTATTTATATATATATATATCAATTCTACAAAGAACAGTTTTCTACTCCTTAAGTGTCATTCTATTCTTGATTATTTTACCACAACACTGTTTTTCTATCAATAGTTTTTTTTATTATTTATTCCGCCGAGTTTTCTATATAATTCGTTTTTTCTATTTTTCACTTTTTTCCTCATAGAATCATTTGGTATTATTTTCAGAGTCTATAAGTCGCAGGGAAACAATGAAATTAGGGCTTTCGTCAAATCCCTAAAGGAGAGGATCAATTCACGCAAGATGTTACAATAACGTCTCTTTGATAACTTTTCCCTGTTGTAAGTGAATTAGTTAAATCCCGAACTGTTTTAGTGAAATGATGAAATGAAAAAAAATATATTCCACTTTTTTGGTGCTAGAGAACTGATATTTGGGGGATCGCAATAACTTTTGTTATGGTTAGGATCTGCTGGGACGCATCACCCCCCGGTGCATTCCCACCCCCGCTACAGCTTTTTGGCCAATATCTCGACACCCGAGCCTCAGAGTCCATTCGGACCTGACTCATTTAATCCCTCTCTAACTTCTCTTCCAGTTATTATAATTTCATGCTCATAGGGCTATTTCTTACATAGTTTTTAATTGTTTCAAACTTTTTTAAACTTTTAAAATTTATTTAAATCCACAATATCTTGGCTCTTGTTTGAGTCTGGGACTTGAGATTTGAACCAAATATTCCACTCTTCGAGACCCATCCAGTCATATACTTGACTCCCATTTTGTAGGCAGGTGGAGGGCTTAAGCACTAAAATATAATGCTCCCATGTTAATCCTATGGGGTCTGAAAAAATTTCACCCCCCCCCCTAAGGAATTGAGCATGGAACGTGATTTTTGGAGGTCCACCATATTTTCGTGTATGCACGAGCTTTACGTGGAATCGGCCCCCTCCGGTGCTCCCTCCCCCTACAGGGCTTCCCCATTAATAACTCGAATCCTATGCTTCCTTGATCGACCGCACTGGCTGGATTCGATTGGTCTTCCTATGAGCTCTTCAAATATGTAATTTTATCCCAATAGCCCCATTCCTTCCCCCCATTTTACGTTTTTAATCAATTTTAAAAAATTTTAAATTCCCGGTAGCTCCGAGGATTTTTGACCGGTACGGTTCGGAAGTACAAGGACTCGACATCCCAGGTGTCTATATATTTTCTTAGAATTATTGGAGAAACATTCTTTTCCGTGATTTATGGGAAGGACTGTGGAAGGCTGCGAATTGTATATATCATACGTTGAATATCTTATTTGTATTTATCGATTTTTGTAGAAAAAAAAAGAGTAAATAAAAATGAAAGATTCAATTTTTCGTATATGATATTGCAGTGGTTTAGTGGTCGCGGTAGCCGAGTGGTATAGGTTTCGGATCGTGGCTTGCCTTGTCACGAGTTCGAACCCAGTACCACTGAAGTCCCGCCGTGTAGGGCAGCGATGCAAGTTAAAACTGTCGAGAGCTGAAACGTCCTTCCTCAGGTGTCGTCCACGTCACTTGACCATGGTTCAAAATTACGTGGTCCGTCGCCAAAAGCCCTCGTGCAGCTGAACAGTCCAACGTTAATATTCAATCAATCAATTCCATTGGTTTAACAAGGTTTGGTTTGATTTTTATAAGAAGCCAAGTAAAATGCTTCTATACCCTTTGTTCTGTTTATGGCCTCGATTTCTTGAGATGATATTAATATTCAAGATTTTCAATTTATCCATCTGCACACATTTTGATCGTCACATGATTGGCTCCCTAAATATATCTTAACTAAAAAAAAACAACTTTAAATTACTTATCAATGATTAATAATGTTCTATAATATCATTATACAATGGCAAACATTTAATAAACTTTCTCTTCTTTTTCAATTCCTACTATTAGTTCACAATCTTCCTATATGTATATATGAATATATATCTTGCTCAAATTTTTAATCCTTAATAAAATACTTTCTATTCATCCATTTAAGTTCAAATACGTTTTTTAAAACTTGTAGTGGATGACACTTGATGTTAATACAGTTTTTTCAAATATTAATTTATTAATTTAATTTAATGAATGAATAAATAGTAACAAACAAATAAATAATAGTCCAGCACCATATATATAAAGGAAAATCGCTCGTTGTGTCCCTGTAGCGCAATGGATGACACGTTAGACTTCTAATCCAAAGGTCGTGGGTTCGAATCCCACCCGGGATGACCTAATTTCTGTGAGAATGTGATTTCTTTTTACAATACAATTTTATTGGAATAATTACATTTAATGAATGTAAATAAATAGTAACAAACAAATAAATAGTCCAACACCATATAAAGAAAGGAAAATGGAAAATCCTTTTCTATTTCGCAACTTAATATTATGATTCTGTCATATGTATATACAGCAGTGGCGCACACAAGGGGATCCTGGGGGTCCGGACCCCCCCCAAACCCTTGATTTTTTTTCGATTGATTATAATTCTAAGTATATAGTACGTAGAATTTAATTAAGTATTTGTTATTAATGATTAATTTTATTAATTAATTCTAATTATTTATTTAATAATTAGTTTTTTACTGTGTTTTGTTCCCGAAAATCGACAAAATCAAGAGGAGCATGATACAAGATTGATGAATTTTCGCCCCCGGCCCCCCCCCTTGAAAAATTCCTGTGTGCGCTACTGATATACAGATTTATATTAATTGTAATTATTTAATAAAAAGTAACTAAAATGAAATTTTTCTTTTTTGACTTAAGTAGGAATTGACTTTAATTTTTTTTTATATTACTTATGCTAAAATTTCTTTTCTCTGATATATTAAAATATGAATAAACCCACTTCTAAATTATGTACTCTAAATTCCTAGCTCAGGCACTGTACAGAAATTTTACAGCAATATATATAATCAAAATATTATTATTACAGAAGCATTTTCTAAACATGAAGAATATTTTGAAGAAATGTCATTTTTTCTTTTCCCCCTCCCGTTTTGAAGAACCTTAACCTTTGATCACCTTTATCCAATTAGCAAATCTGAAGTTCTTATCTAGATTTTAAAATTTCAACAACAAATACAAGCCTGTGATGTCAGTTTTGAATTCAGCGAACACGTGATTATATTTATACTGTGACAGTCATGAATTTAGCTCCTTATTCATTTACTTACTTTTTTAAAATCACCGTTCCGAACATAGTCGGATATAATTATAATCGATTATACTATAATTACAATAGAATAATTCATTTCGACTGAATAAAACCTTTAAATGTTGGGTAAAAATGTTATATTTCTTTCAACATTATATACAAGTTTGAAAAGTAACGCTTGCTTACACTTTTTTTTAACTTAATAGTCAGTCCCTACTTAAATGTTTTCAAACACCGGTTAAAAAAAAGTTAAAAACCCAAACAGTGGAAATGGGACAAGTTCAAGGCTCAAATAGCGGCGAAAATCGACGTCATCATCTCAACTAACGTCACTTTTTGATTAAATTACGCAGTCATTCAACCACTTCATCAGCATTTTGTATTTTTCCTGTCCTGACGGGAGGAACCTTTGTCAACAGGTGGCGTCTGTTGGCTAAAATTCCCGACAAGTTTTTGGAATAATTTGAGGGTGCGTTCAAAACAGCTGTCGCCAGTCTGTTTGCAGTCAATAATGAAATTGTTGAAAACATGCGCAGCAATTGTTGTTTCATAAAGGTTACGGCCCTGACTGACTGTTGTGGTTGTCCCTGACTACTTGCTTATAATAGTTTTGAAAGTTTTCGAATGTTTGTCTTCCTCTTCGAGAACTTTCAAACTTAAATGGTACGAAAAACCAAAGATTATAATCGATGTTTTTTAAGATTTTCATTAAATTAGTTTCATTAACTACAATAACTAGTTCAAAAATGTTAATTTTTATATAGTTATTAAAATAATAATAAGTTAATTCTCGAATATTTATTTTTGTTTTGATGACTTTCTAACAAAAAATTCATAAATTATTCATTGAAGTCGATACATTAAAGGCTCTTTCGTACAACTACCTATATGTACAAAAATTTCGATAAAAATACTTTAGATTATTTTTATTTGGAAAAAGATACAATTTATAAATTTATTTAATAAAAGAAGTATTTTGCTGAACTAAGATTGAGAGATTGACACTATTACGTGGAAAGGTCAAATGGACTTGGTGTAGGCTTTCCTGTTCCAAGGGGATTGGAAACAACAACAAGATTGAGAGAAGAAAAAAAATTAATTAAATTTACGGCAATAAAACTTGGATTTTTTTTTCAAGTCGTTATTTCAATAAAGGACTTGGAAATATCGACATTTTACTTTAAGATGAAAATTGGAATCAGTTTTCAACTGTGCCTTGAATTGCTCCGTTCTGAACAAACATAAGAAAATTTCGTATTGGAGTCATTCGTAAGCGATTTAACGAAACGAGAATAAATCTCATAAGCAGATAAAAATCAATACAATATCTGTGAATTTGATTTCTTTATAAAGGAATTCACATATTAAAATTCTTAGTAAGCTTCGATGCCTTTTAAATTTCAAGTATTTTCGCTTTCAAAAACACGTAAATTAAGATTTTTTGAAATGTTTAAGGTAACCGCGCGACTACGTTCAGAAACATAATTTTTCAAAACCCTACAAATGAATTTTTTTTTAATATTTATATATAGTGTCACTTAGATTAGGATACACGTATAAAATTGTTTTAAGAATATTATTGCAGTAAAAAATTCTTTAAATGCGATATTTTGACAAAAAAATGAACATAGAATTATTTACTTTCAAAATATTCTGCTTGTATGAAAAATGCTTCTATAATAATAATACTTTGATAGCTATACTTTTGATAGCTAAGACTTCTCCAGAGGGCCTGAACTAGAATTATTGAAAAATTCACATTTTTTTCACAGTTACTACTAATTGAAATAATAATCGTGCTGTTTTCCTAAAATGTTTTCATTTTGATGTATTAAAATGTAGATCAATCCACTTCTAAGTCATATATTTTAAACATTCTAGCTCAGGCTCTGTACAGAGGTCTGAGCTATATATGGGCAAAGTATTATTATTATACAAGTAATTTTTTTTCATAGAAGGAGAATATTTTGAAAGTAAATAATTCTATGTTCATTTGTTGCCAAAATATCGCATTTAAATAATTTTTTTGTTGTAATAATATTCTTAAAACCATTTTATACCTGTATTTTAATCTAAGTGACACTAAATATTAAAACAAATAATATAAAAAAAAATTTTAAGTCAATTCTACTTAGATCAACAAAGAAAAATTTTATTTTAGCTACTTTTTATTAAATAGTTACAATTAATATAAATATGTATATACATAGGACAGAATCACAACATTAAGTGTTAATTAATTTTTATTAATTATCATTAAAGTATCGTATTGTCATCCAAAACAATCGTGTATATAAAATTTCAGTTCAACTAAATGCTTTAAAAAGTGAGAAAAAAAATATTTTAAAGTTTTGACCCAAGTCGCTAAAAATGAAACCAACGTGGCTGTGTCTGTAATTATTTAGATAATTAGATTCATTCAATTAACTTTAATTAATTATAATTAAATTATCGTATTTTTACCCAAAACAATCGTCTATAGAAAATTTCAGCTTAAGTGAGTGCCTTAAAATGCGAGAAAAAAACCTTTTCAAGTTTTGACACATGGCTGTATTTGTAATTCTTTGAATAATTAGTTTTAATCAATTAATTTTTATTAACTATAATTAAATCACTGTATTGTCATCCAAAATAATGATGTATATAAAATTCCAGCTCAATTGAGCGCGTTAAGGTATCCGACTACGTACGGAACCGTGATTTTAGAAAAGCGCATAAATATATAATTTCCATGATATTTAGTGTCACTTAGTGACTACATGTATAAAATTGTTTTAAGGACATTTTGACAAAAAAAATATTTAAGTACAATATTTTGGAAAAAAATTAACTTGGAATAATTTTTTTTCAAAATGTTCTCCTTTTGTGAAAAATACTTCTGTGATTTTTGAAAAATTCATATTATTTTCAGAGTTACAACCAAGAAATAATTATCGGCGTTTTTTTCTTAAAATCGTTCCCCTCTGTTGTCGTAAAAGATGGATAAACCCACTTCTAAGTTATATATTTCAAAAATTCTAGTTGAGCCTCTGTAGAGAAGTCTGAGCTATATACAGGCAAGATATTAATATAATAGAAGCATTTTTCACAAAAGGAGAACATTTTGAAAAAAAGCTATTCTAAGTTAATTTTTAGTCGAAATATTGTATTTGAATAAATTTTTTTTGTCAAAATGTCCTTAAAACAATTTTATACATGTATTCTAATCTAAGTGACACTAAGTATCATGAAAATTATCCATTTATGCTCCTTTTTAAAATCATGGTTCCGAACGTAGTCGGATACTTTAAAATGTATTTAATTAACGATTGAAAAATCCACCAAGATAGATAAATAAATATATAGAGAATGTGAGCTAATAGTAGGAATTGAAAAATATTCGTTTGTACGCTTTTGCAAAATCACGTTTCCAAACGTAGTTGGATACCTTAATGAGAATTACTTGCTTCTATGACATATCTAGTCACTGGAAAGGATTTGTAGAATAAGAAATTCATAGCCGACACTCACATTAAATCCAACCAAAAATCGTCAAATGGTTAGGGTAGGTGTATATTAAACAAGGCAAGATTAATTTATCTTGCTGTTATAGTACGATGCCAAATAACATGCTGATTCTGTCTTCTGTGCATGGATTAAAATGGAGAATTATACGGGTAAATCTTAAAACCAAATAGGAACTTAAAGGAACGTTTAATAAAAGTTAAATTAATTCAACACTGTAGATTTTTTCTAGTGATTTTAGTGATTATTTGCATTTTACTTGATATTTTGCATTCTCATGCTAAATTTAAATCATTCTGTATGCTTGTTTGCTTGCTGTGCACTGATGAAGAATTTTATTGCATCTCTTGTGTGTGCGTGCTTGCGCGCGTGTGTCTGTGTATTTCAATGTAATTTTCTCATTACTTTCCATGATAGCAATGATTCTGTGACGTAGATAATAATAATTCCATTTTAAAAGAATACTTTTCTGGATAGGTAAAACAAATTAAAGTTTTGTAACGCACATTGTATTTCCAAAACTGGAATGTAGATGCCGTCACGTTATGGACCCATTTTTAACAGTAGTTTGAACTTGCAATACACGGCTTTGATCCCTCAGAGAGGGCTTGGATTCCAATGAGTGAGGTTGTTCTACCTCTTTGTCCAATCCTGGATTATACTTGAGCTAATTTACTTTTTCCTATAAAGGTTTACCTTTACATTTGTCTGGTAATGTCTACGTATCCGTTCATTGTAACTGTGATATTTTTATGTTGTTAAATGCATTATTTTACACCGACATTTTGTAAACATTATTTTTAGTTTTAACCCAGTAATGACATAAAGAAACGGTTACAGTTCTTTTAATAGGAGTGCATTTTTAAGCTAAACTTTGAAATGATTTCTGAATTTTAAGAGAATTAAAATTATTTAACTTAACTCAGTGGCGCAACAGCCCATGAGAGCCAAGGCCTACTGTGCCCAATTCAATATACGCGACCTTGGACCCTGAGATGCATGAGCAAAAACTTCGGTCAGGTGGTCAGTCTGACGAAATCTCCAGTGTTACGCTCCCAAGCAAGATTGGTACTCATTTATCGACCCACTAAAAGGATGATGCCTAGCCTGGAGTTTTTTGGTGTAAAAGCTCGATGCACTAACCACTCAGTCACTGGTCTTCATTAAAATTATGTACAACTATTTTGGGTAAATTAAATTTGTGTTGCCTTTAATACTCATTTCCTTTTTGTTAAATTCTTCTTAATTATTAAAATTTATAAATAAATCAAAAATAAGTTAATATATTTTATTAATTATTTATTTAAACATATCAATTATTCAAACAAAAAAATTATAATTTCTAAGAAAAACTGAAAAAATCCCATTTTAAAATTGAATTCGAAATCAATGTTGGTTCATTTCTAAAGGCTCCAAGTTTCTGAAATGTTAATGAGAAAACAAAATCATATGACTGAACAATGAATGGAGGAATAAAGAAGAGGTTTATTTATCAAATAAATGAAAAATAATTTTTTTTATCATGTTTTACGTAAAATTGCCTCTTCTTCAAGTTACTCTTCATATCAATAATTGCTTTAACAAAGGAAAAGATGGTGAAAAACAAACAAGATCACAAAGAACATTTCAACACTTCAAAATACTTTTCAATGTCTATCTGTTTCAAGTGATACCTTAAATAAATATTCAATATCACGATAATGAGAAAAACGTGTATTTATGCGTGACTAGATGCCACACGGATTCAGCCAAGCCCTGTTTATATCCGGTATGTCGCCAAATTTTGCTGATCTTGGATAATATCAAAGATCGGCAACTTATTGGCATACGTGTAAGATAGCACGCCAAGAAAATATCGATTAAATTTACTTATCCAATATTTTTCGCCCTTTTTTTTTATTTTAAAAATTTTAAATGGGCATGAAAAATTTCATTAATTCTTATTTATAACTGGATTTTTTAACTTCTTGAATTCATAATTAAAAAACATTTTACGTTTACGGCACTCAGAAACAAAACTAAGCAACATTATTTTACATCTTTTAATAGAGCAACAAAATTAAAAACATTTTTTTTTTGTTGTTTTTGTTGCTTTGCCAAACGATTTTAGGTTTTTTTTAATAATGACGCAAACAAAATAATCACTTTTTTTCATGCAGGAGAATTTTTAAAATAAGACTTAGTGACGCAGCAAGCATTAAAAAAAATTTATGAGTACTAAGGAGACTAAAATTAATTTTTTGGAATAATACTTTTTTTCAGATTATTCACACACCTGAAAAAAAGTTGTAATTCTACAGTAAAGAGCAAACATATGAATAAATGTAATACGGCGTCAAGTGACGTAATGTTCTTCGGAAATATACGTAAAAGAGAAGGGGAGGACCAAAAGTTATCTAATGTATTAAGCAATTTTTGTATAAAATTTTTTTAAAAAATCAGTTTTTTTCCTTCCTGTATATTTAAATGTTCTTTCGTTGAAAATTGTGTGAATATATGCAAAACAGCTATACCGGTTGATTCATAAATAGTGTGACCAATTTCAGAGGATCATAAATGTTTATTGAATAAAGTTATTTACATGGAATTTTCAATGTGGTTTCCTCTAGCACAGTACATTTTTCGTAAGCGTTTTAGCTAAGATAAAAGAATTTTTTTAACATTTTGAGGGTATTTTTCCGACTCCCTCTTAAATTGCTTTTTGAAGCTTTTTTTTTTTAAAAAAAATGCTCTTACTTTAGGTCTACTTAATTGTTTTTTTTTTTAAATATCTCCATAAAAAATAACCGTAAGAAACACAGACAGGGGATAGGGATAATCATTTATCAGGAGGAAGAATATTTATTTTTTAATCTTTCAACCATTTTATAGTTGATTTTACAGTATGACTTAGTGCAGAATCTTGGTGAAAAACAAAGTTTCCTTGAGGGTAAAGACATTTACTTTTTTTTATCAAAACTTTATTTTGATTGCATTTAGCATCAATTTTAAAATTTCGTTCAACAAAAAATGGTTTTGTTAAGCCTTGAAAGAACATTTCCGTCCATACCATAACACCTGACGACCAACTTGCAATTTTTAAAACAGCTGCGTCTTTGCGACGTTTTTTGCTGGAAATATATTGAATCTTCGTTTTGCCAATTGTAAATGACAAATGAAACAGTGCTTCATCAGAAGTTATCCATGCTTTTTATCTACCTTTGCGTAACCTTAAATACAGAGGCCAAGAACGTTTTCTTCGTTTTTCTACGGTCTTGACAGACAGGAAAATTTACTTTTTTATAGCCAATTTTCTTTATCTGACGATAAATTGTCGATTGCTATACCTATAGTTTCTTTGCCATAGGTTTTTGAGGCAAAGAATTTTCTACAGCGATAATTCTTTTCAACTTCCTTTTTTTTTTCTCTTTCAGTAAGTATTTCCTTTCGTTCACATTTTTTCCCTGGAGCTTTTGATTGCAAGCCAAATTTTATTTCTTTTTGAAGTTTAGAAAAGTTTTTTTTTTTTTTTAGTTTTTTTTTTATTTTTAAATGTTTTATTATTTACAGAATTTGAGCAACCATCCTTCAAAAGCTGTAAAATTTCTTTCCGGGTTTGAGAGGATCTAATTTCAGTACTATAATTTACACCCACTAATAAAATTGGTTAGATTGATAATTTAAATGTTTCATTTTCCAAATAAAACCAGTTGTAAAATGATAGAAATTCATCATAAATAGTCATATGCTTTTAAAATTGGTCACACTTATTTTGAATCAACCCTTAGTAACATCGTATTGTAAAGTATCACGAAAGATATTGGTGATGGACCTCGTAATTCTGAGTCTCGCTGAAATGACGAAAACGATTCCTAAGCTGTAACCCCCGTCTCCTAACTATCACACCACAACAACGGGATAACATTGATCCCCGACAGATTTAACGTGTATCGGCTCCCTCTACATGGCGGGTCTTCAGTGGAACTCTGACTCGAACGCGCGACAAACTGTGACCACGCGTTCGTGAATATAAACCACTAGGCTACTGCGACCCCAAATATATATGGTTGAACAGGTAGATTTTTCAATAAACGATTTAAAAAATTTTTAAAAATGAAATTGATGTTTCTCAGCAATAATTTCAAAATTTACTAGGTTGATTGATTGATTGAATATTAACGTCGCACTGTTCAGCTACACGAGGGCTTTTGGTGATGGACCACGTAATTATGAACCATGGTCAGGTGACGTGGACGACACCTGAGCTGGCACCCCCTCTCCTAACTACCACACCACACCACGGGAGAACGTTTCAGCTCTCGACAGATTGAACATGCATCGCTGCCCTACACGGCGGGTCTTTAGTGGTACTGGGCTCGAACTCGTGACAAGGCAAGCCACGATCCGATGCCTATACCACTCGGCTACCGCGGCCACCAAAATTTACTAGGAATAAGCTAATAAATATATATACATGCCAGCTGACAAATTCTGTCCTCGGAAAACTTCGGTTGCCCTTATGATCTAAAAATTGTAATTCTGCAACGGTTCTTTCGAGAATCTTACTGCAAATTATTTTAAAAAAATCGCTACATCTTAAAATTTTAAGAAATCTAAACTAAATTTTCAGAAAAAAAAATGACTGTAAGATGCACACCATTATACCCATAGTTTCATTGTACCAAACACCATGTGCTTAGGTTTTTCCATCTTTGCATCAAACATTCCGTATACAGTGGTACCTCGACATACGAGTGCCCCAACATATGAGTTTTTCGAGATACGAGCCGACGAGCAAGTGATTTTTTGCTTTTAGTTACGAGCGAAATTCGAGATACGAGTCCGATTCGGTTCGGTTCGGTAGGATCTTAGGAATGTGGGAGAGAGTTTCACAGTTCGTGGAAAAAAAACACCCAGAAAAAGTTGCAACAGGTCATGCATCTGACCTTTTTAATGACACTTGCCTAACTCATTTCCGGAACATTCAGAGAGGGAGGAAGAAACAAACCTCCTTGGACATGTTTTTTTCTAAACGGCCTACAGGTGAAAGCGAGAAAAATGTAGCGAAAAAGGCAAAGACCAGTGAGGATATCTAATTTATTTCTTTACATTCTCTTTTTTGTTTTTGTGCAATAAATATTTGATATTTATAAATACGTTTTTATTATTCAAAACCACGTAACAAAAATAACTGGGGTGACATTTTGGAGATTGGAATGGATTAATGGTAGTTCAATTGTTTTGTATGGGGAAATTTGCTTCGAGATACGAGTAATTCAAGATACGAGCAAGGTTGTGGAACGAATTAAACTCGTATGTCGAGGTACCACTGTATACGTAAACATTTTATTTTATTATTATTGAAAAACTAACCAAAAAGTTATAGCTTCTATATTACAAAACTTTGTTTCAAAATGACTCATCAAAGCAAAAATGGTTATAATGTCATACATATATTTGTTTCTAATGTACGAGTAGTTAAGTCACAAAGGATGATAAAAAAATTATTTAACAAGATAATCACAATTTTTATTTTTCAACATAATCTCCAGTAACGCTGATGCACGTATCCCATATTTTTATCAGAGCCCCAATTCCAGTTATATAAAATTCTTTTGGTTGATGTGTCTTCCGCAGTAGGACTTCATGTTAAACTTCGTCGTCATCCGCAAATTGTTCGCCTCCAAGATGTTTCTGGAGATTAAACAGATGAAAGCTAATAAATACCCATTCGATTCTTCCTTGTTTTCTTTGGTCAGTTGCCAGGGGACCCAACGTGCGCTCACCTTTTGGAAATTCAAAGGATCATGCATTATGCTGTATGCTAAACCATGAGAACATCCTATTGCCTTTGCGATCCTATCAATTGTCCCTCTTCGATCTGCTCGAATGAATTTTTCCACCTGTTGCTCTGTTGATTTTATCGTAATCGAAGCTGATTAACCCCTTCGATCTCCATCAGCAACTTTAGAACGTCCTTGCTTAAATTCTGTGATGATGGATCTATTAGCGTACTTTCTTCTAATCCTCTTGGGAAATCTTTGGGCTATCATTCGCGTTTATTCACAACCAACCCTTTTGAAGAAGAAACCGTGATATTCAAATTAAGTCTACTATATATAGTCAAGATTTTCTAGCTGGCAAAGAGGAGAAGAGAGAGAAAGCCAGAAGTCAGGTGAGATTGTTACTTATCATGTATCACTCAAATTTATAGAATATTTCAAATATTAAATAGACGAAAGAATTAAAGTTACGATGGATCACTAAAGTTAAATTAACGTTAAGTTAATTGAGATAATAGAATTGATCCTAAAATAAAGAGGTTGTGGCAGTGTGATATCTATATATACATCAAGCGAAGACGATCGTTTTGGCGTGATCGGTTAAGTACTTGCGTTCGGAATGGAAGGTACCCAGAACGAACCTTCCTTCCTTCATTGGTGACCCTGGCAGTGCAAAGGAACCGTACCCTTCACGCGCCGCAGTCAGGGCGCCATCTATCCACTGCAAAAGCAACCAAGCCGTCAAACATTGAAGCAAATAAGCCGTTACTTCTCAAAATCATCTCACACAAATGACGCAATTCTCAAGCCGTCACGCAAGAAAGACGCAGCCCTCCAAGTGACGCAACTGTTTACATATTCGCCACGAGTAGGGTATCGTTCCTTCGCCTATTCGCCGAAACACTGGCAGAGGAGTATGTGGCGGTGTGATGTCTGTATGAACTAGTACCAACACCACGCGAAGATGAACATTTTGGCGTGATCGGTTAAGTACTCGCGTTCGGAACGGAAGGTACCCAGAACGAACCTTTCTTCCTTCAAGGTCGATATTTGTAGTATAATTCATGCATCTCGTTGTTGTTCCACGTATATTGCTTATATTGAAACATTCTCTTTTTATTGAAGGTAATTGAATCAGTGTTGCTAATTTGCGAGATCAATAAATAAATTGTTTTTAAATATGGCTAGTGTTTCTTCCCTTCCTCCCTCATCTTTAGGCGACCAAGAGAGAGGGACGATTCCCTCACAATTTCTTCACCCTATTGTGCACTGCTTTACGTGATAAACACTTCTCTCCATAAACAGGTAACACTTCTTTATGAATATATTTTTATTCAAGTCCTTTCGCCCACAAAATTTGACCACTGCTCTTTTATCGTACAATCATTCAGTATCATCGCCATTTTTGAAACTGTATTACGTATGCGTGTAATTGCTACCTACTCAATATGAATTGGATATCAAAAAGCTGTATGCAGCTGTCATATGTCACTATTATTAGGAGATATCTATTACTAATTTAAATCCTGCAATACGCATTTATGACTTACTTAATGACTTGCCCTTGTATAATGGAATAAATTCATAACTGTCACATGTTAAAGGCAATCACATGTTCTCCATTGATTAAAAACTGACATACTAGTAACTCTACTTGTAAAGTTGAGATAACATTTAAAATTTGATGAATGGTTAAAAATGTTCACGTGTTATAAGAAATTCTTCAAATATATTCTTTTTAAATTAAAAAAAAAACCTTACATTGTACGTGTACTTTTAAATTAAGCTCATTTTGTTTAACTATGTGCATTATTATCGTTGACAGATATGTATTTTTTAAAAGAAAGTTTCTGCAAAAAGTAAAAGGTGGCAACAGTAAAGCACAAGCACATAAACTAATTGGCTGTAAACGCGTGATTAGACTTACGATATAACTGACGTCACATAAATTTATTAACTGATTGGCTGCAAACACGCGACTGTTGTTATCATGTGACTAATGACGTCACATGAATTTAGCCCATTGAAAAAATCATCTTTTAAACCCCTTTGTGTAGATTATCAGCTTCCAGAGTGAAGTATCATATCAATAATTCAAAAATTAAAGTTAATTTCTCAGATTTTTTTTCCATTCATTTTGAAAATTCGCAGTGGTAAATCAATATAAATTATTTCTGAAAGTAACAAATTATAGCTCTGTTTTTAACTTTATCATATACATCGTCTTAGAATAAAATATTTAGCTTAACCCTTTGTAAGGCCAATGTTAAAATATATTATGTTAATATCTCTTTTGAATTAAGATATTGATTTATAAAAAAGATTATTAGATTATTACCTAAGATTAGATTATTACCTAAAATTATTTAAATTTTTAAGACCAACTTTTTTTTTTTTTTTTTTTTTTGTGGGAAGTATGTTTTCCACCTCCTTTGGAGGAGGAAAAAAGTAGGACCTCATTGTAAAGTGGGATATCGCATTGCATATTTATAAAATATAATTTGCAATTATTAAAAACTTCAAAAGGAATTATAAATTAGATACATTTTGTATTCAAAAATATAAGAATTTAGTACGCATTACTTTCCATGAAAATTAAGAAAATAGGGATGGGGGATATTGCAAGTCGTATAAACACATATCTTGTTCTCTTCTCCTGTATTTGAGTAGATCACAAACGCCAAGAACTATGCGTTTTTTGTAAAGTTTTAGCAAACGGACACCAATCTTTGAAAATCGTACGTCATCTGGAACAGTTTTCTTACTGCTCACGAAATCTACAAATCACCCTTTGCGCTTACAACATGAAAATCCAGAAATCAGTCCAGCAGCACAAATTTCTCTCTCTCTCTCTCTCATAAATAGTGAAAAAAGTTCCCATCAACATTTAAAATTATTGAAGTTGGTGGAAAGTATACTTCCCACGACCTTAATGGTTAAAATTATTCTCTTCCCTTCTCAAATGAATTGGATGCTACAAGAATTGCGAAATAAATCAATTGTGTGTGTGTGTGTGTG
>BMAV01013375.1:0-113023 GCA_019973955.1 Trichonephila inaurata madagascariensis
AATTTTAAAATGGAAAAAAGGTTGTATTCTAGAAGTATATTATTTTTCAAAAAGCTTGGGGGACAATTTCGAAAAAAGACTTGATTCTTTAAAAAGCGTTGACACCTACATTCTATTCCCTAAAAGGTTTAGGGGGAGGGTGTGCATTATAAGAAAAATATACCTCAAAATTTTAAAAAAATGTAACTTTAAAGTGTAGGTGCGTGTTATACGCCGGATTTCTCGGTAATTAATACCTAAGTCATTGTTCATGTCAACAGCTAAAGTAATAAAATTTCGAGTAATTAGCAATCGATTTTGGAATAGGCATTAATTTTCCTTTGTCCACTAAATAAACATTTATGAATAATACTATTATATCATTTTAAATTAGATATTTTCGTAGCCATAACAATATACATTTGCATTATTACTAAAATTACTTCTTAATCATTTAACCCTGCTGTTTTGTTCGGATCTATATGACCTGAAATAAAATTTATACGTTCATAAAAATGTAGAACAGGAATATTTTCATGAAACTTCTTGACATCGTAGATAAACAATATAAATATTAGAGGGATTTATGTTTATTTGTATTTCGAAGGAATATTTTCAATTTTAGCTAGTCGTTCGGGTAAAAGACCCAATAAAAAAATAGTTTTTTTTTTACTCATACTTTTTTATTCTTTTTGGGAATAAATTAAAAAAAAGGGGAAAACGATAGTTTCTGTGTTTGCCACGATAAGGGGCACATGAAAAAGGGTGAAAAATTTGAAGATTAAGGGAAAAAACTACTTGTTTTGCAACGTTTTTTTTTTTTTTTCCCTCCATATTCACATTCTGATTTACAGTAAAGAAGCTGTGCCTGCAAACAGGAGAGAAAAAATGGCAAATCGCATAAAGTTGAGGCACACTGATAGAGCTAAACTAATAGAATCTTCTGACAGCGAAGAAGTGTCTGAGTATGAGATTCATACAAGTGATGAAAAATTGACAACGATTTTAAAACCAGTAATCAACAAATAAACGATAAAGAGAGTATTCAGTCTAAGAATCGTAAACAAAAAAATTGGAAGCTGAATCCGCTGCCACATTCTTCTCAATCAACAGCTGTTAATATTATAAAAATCTACTCCAAGGGTCACAAAATATGAAACGGCAAAGGGTAACGGACGTAAAAAATGCTTTTGAGGTAGTATTCAATTCTACAATTGAAAACAAATTCAAAAAAATGACTAATATTGAAGGAGTAAAAGTTTACGGAAAAAAGTAGAAAAATATCGAAATAAAATTTTTGCATATATTGGGTTTTATTGGGAAAAGTTTATAAATCATATGGAAAATCAACAAAAAGCTTATGGGATAAAGAAACTGGCAGAAATATATTTCGTGTGACAATGTCCCTCCAAACATTTTGCACCATGAAGAGAGTTATTCGTTTTGATAATAAATCGACTCGTCAAGAAAGAAAAAAAATTAGATAAATTAGTTGCAGCACGAGGTACCCGGGAAAAGTGGATCCAAATTCTACCAAAATTATATAATTTGAAAGGAAATATTACTGTAGATATGTGTGAACAATTAGTAGGATTTTGTGGCCGATGTCATTTCAAACAGTATATACCAAGTAAACTATCTAAGCATGGGATCAAAATATGGACTTAAAGTGACATAACATCACATGTACTGAAAACACAAGTTTACACTGGAAAAGACCAAGAGTCAAAAACAAAGAAAATTCAAGGAATGCAAGTAGTGTGTTATCTCACTTATGGGTATTCGGTGCATAATATTGCATGTGATAATTTTTTCACATTATACAAACTCAGGGCAACTTCTTCTAAAACGGAAGATGACTATACTTAGCACCATTAGAAAAAATAAACCGGAACTTTCTGAAGAAATGCCAAATAAAGAAGTTCACAGCTCACTATTTTATTTTACAGAAGACACAGCAGTTGTAAACTACATCCTAAAAAAGAATAAGTATATTATCCTTATGAGCACTTTGCATCGTGGCAAAGAAGTTAGCAACAGACTTTACAAAAAAACACATTAATGATCTTAGGTTATAATTCAACTGAGGGGCCTGTGTATACTCTTAATCAACTTTAAAACACATTGTAAAAGACAAATGAATCACTGCAAATGTTAGTATTGTATAACATGCTTGATACTTATGCATACAATGCATTTGTTCTATGAACTTCAATACATATGATTGGAACGAAAACAAATTGACTAAAAGAAGGCTATTTTTGGAAGAACTGGGAAAATCACTCATTTTTCCACACATCAAGGCCAAACCTACCAAGAAGTGAGGTCTCAATAAAAATAGAGAAACAAATACGTAGAAAAAGGAAAGTGTATCATCGGGATCAGCTGAGAAAACTTCATTGTGTGTTAAACGTACAAGGTGCAAGCTCTGATAGTCTAGCAATGACAACAGAACTAATATGTTATGCTACAAGTGTAAGAATCACATTTGCAATATTATTGTTCAAATTCTAAATAAAAGTAAATTTTAACGTCGAATATTTTTCTCTGTTATTTTTATACATATTTTATATTATTGTTGTAAATATGAATTTCATATATATTTTTCTGTTATTTCTATAGATGCTTTTAGATCTATTTTTAAACTTATATTACTATTGTTTCAAACATTTCTTAAATGGCACTTGTCTTTTACAGCAAGAAAGGTTAGTTTTCTGAATCGAGTCATTTTGACATAAACACTACATACGTGTAGTAAATACGAACAGAACAGCAAGGTTAATAAAAGTTTTGCGTTTCATTAATTTTAGGAAATAAACAATCGTAAAATAAATTTGTATGAAAGTCTTTACGGTATTTATGATAATAAAATTTCATTTTACTCCAGAAAAACATTTTTTTAGAATCATCGGATCTTCTTGAGAAAAATTGAATTTTAAACATTCGAAAATCTAAGAATACAATTTGCTATGGGAAATAATAAATGAAAAATATTTAAAATCACAAATTTCCACATATGAATAAGTACCTTATACAATTATTTATCTGCGTAATACAAGGACTGTCCAATGAATTAAAAAACCTTTGATATTTTCATTTGAATGAGGGCCAAGGATGAAGTATACAATTTTCTTTTATAACATGGGTTACACGTGATTAGATTGTTTTTATAACTAAGATGCAGGAGTAATTTTCACGACGAATGAAGTAAAAGCGGAAAAATGACAAATCTTTCACCATTAAAAAAGGGCATATTGTTGCACGATAATTGCAACATAGGTTGCAGGTGTAAGATGATTCGGAGAAGATTCAAATATGATTTTAAAACTAGTTATACTTATATTTTAGATTTAACACTTTATGAACGATTTACAACTTATTCAAAAAACCTTACCCATCGTCGGAGTACCTTATACCAGTTTTCTCGAACAATGATAGCTTGGTGCAGATCCACTGCTAATTCCTTCCACAACTCTAGGTGAAATCTAAGATGAACATTAATTTCAAGCCGCACGAGACTTCCATGTCGTAATTCACTTTCTACTATTCCGCAATTTCACAATTTACCTCAAACACCCCAAAGCCAGAGTTTAAATGGCATTTACATTAGCTTAAAATCAGGTCATCTCTACAGAAATCGGTTTTTAAACTAAAATCACAGTTAAAGAACAGTTTCTCCAAGGGGATTATATGAAGTACCTTTGAATAGAATCCGTCATATATTTATTAATGTAGATAAATGCTTAAATAAATTAAATGGCTCATTTAGAATGAGATGGCTTTCTTACAATAGTTTTAGTAATTAAAATAATAAACTAATTAATATATATCTGCATCTTATAATTATTATCTTATAATTATCTCTTATTAATACATCTGCATTTGCAAAAAATAATTAAAATTTAATTTTTTAAGAAAATTACAGGGTTTTAAATTGATTTTTTCAAGTTTTATTGAGAATATAAATACCGAAAATTCGCTTAAAAAATTCTAAAACCATGCATATACTGCACACATACTTTACTTCAATTATTTTTTATTTAACCTCATTTGGACTTTTAAAGCAACACTAAAATTAAGCTAAAACAAAAGCACTGTAATTTTTTTTCATAGATTTTTAACCGGAAATTAAAAAGCGTTTGACAGCACAAACATCTTACCTGCATTCAATTTCGGAAAACTCCGTGTAAAGCAGATTCTGGATGTGGGTAAGTCCCAACTGCTCCTCACAGCAGAATATAAAATCTTCAAGACTCCAACATGGAATAGCCCTCAGAAGTTCTGAAAATATTTCAAAATTATAATTTTCCAATCCATTGAATTACATAAATCATTGACCGTTAACTACTGAATTATTAATAAGTTGACAATTTGTTTAGATGATTGTACTTAAGCTAGCCCTAAAATTCTGGCTCAGGTGCAGCATACATCTACACGAAGAGTTCGTTAACCCTCTCGCAGCACATCCTGCGATTTCCACGGGCAACGGAGATGTAGCAAAATTTGTGAAACCCCTCAATTTCCGGGGGTTGCGCGTGTATATATATATATATCTTGTTCAAATTTCCAATCGTTAATAAAATACTTTTTGTTCATCCATTCAAGTTCAAATACATTTTTTGAAACTTGTAGTGGATTACACTTGATGTCAAAACAGTTTTTTCGAATATTTATTTATTTATTAATTAAATTAAAAAATGAATCAACAGTAACAAACGAAGATAATAGTCCAACAGCATATATGAAAATGTCCTGTAGCGCAATGAATAGCGCGTTGGACTTCTAATCCAAATGACGGGATTGGAATCCCACCTGAGATGGTCTAATTTATGAGAGTGTGGTTTACATTTTATTGTACTAGTTTATTAGAATAATTAAATTTAATTAATGAATAAATAGTAACAAGCAAAATATAAATAGTCCAAAACCATATGTAGAAAAGAAAATGGAAAATTGCAAGGAAAATCGTTTTTTATTTTGTCACTTAAGGCTGTCTTCGGTTAATGTTAAAGAATAGGACCCGAATTCGGAACATTTTTGCAAATGTAAAAGAAATGAAAAATTAATATAATATTATGGCTTCACTATCCTTTAGAGAGCAGCATTTTTTTTTAATCGTACTTCCCATTTTTAACCAAGTTGACTCAATTTTTATGGTATAAAATACGTTTTGCGTTTTTTCTCCTATATCGTAATCTTAAATGGACTATGCCTTTACGTATTCAAACGAAAAAGAATGTATTCATTAAATATTTTGAAATTTTTAAAAACACTATATTGTTAACAGAGGTATGAGTTATAATATTACAAATTTCCATGGAAATTGAGGCATTTTGCTGCCTTAAAATGAGTTTCGCTTTTAGTTCAAACTCTGGTACACTTACCGAACACAGCCTTAAGGTATCCGACTATGTTCGGAACCGTGGTTTTAAAAAAGCGCATAAATGGATTGTTTTCATATTTAGTGTCATTTATAGATTAGAATTTATGTATAAAATTGTTTTATGGACATTTTGACAAAGAAAATTATTTAAATTTAATATTTCGGCAAAAAAAAACAACAACTTAGAATAACCCTTTTTTCAAAATGTTCTCCTTTTGTGAAAAATGTTTCTATTATAATAATATTTTGCCTGTATGTATCTCAGACCTCTGTACAAAGGCTCAACTACGATTTTGAAAATTCACATTATTTTCAGAGTTACAAACCATTTGAAATAATTCATGGCGTTTTTTCTTAAAATTCTCTCCCTCTGTTGTCATAAAACATGGATAAACCCACTTCTATGTTATATATTTCAAAAATTCTACTTGAGCCTCTGTACAGACGTCTGAGCTATATACAGACAAAATATTATTATAATAGAAGCACTTTGAACAAAAGGAGAATATTTTGAAAATGGGTCCTTCTATGTTCATTTTTTGTCAAACTATTGTACTTAAATATTTTTTTTATTGTAATACTATTCTTGAATCAATTTTATATACATTTTCTAATCTTAGTGACACTAAATATCATAAATATTATCCATTTATACGCTTTTGTAAAATCACGGTTCCGAACGTAGTCGGATACCTTAATATTGTGATTCTGTCATATGTATATACATATTTATATTAATTGTTATTATTTAATAAAATAACCAAAATAAAAATTTTTCTTTGTTGACGTGATTAAGAATTGATCTAAAAGAAAAATTTATATTACTTGTTATTACTTACTTCTAAGACGGCTATACCCAGATCCTTCACAAACGTAGCTGTAGGTGCCGCGTAGAGCTTTTAACCAAGAATCGAATCGATAACGACCGTCATCTTGATCACAGTCCTCATCGATGATATCCGAGGTGCAGTTCAATGAATCATCAATCGCTCTGAAAATACGTTTCGTTCGAATGAGAGTAAATTTAAATTTAAATAAGTGTATGGTACTTATGTATTATATCCTCTACCAAGTTCACCCCCTCAAAAGAGGTTGCCAATTCAAAAGATTATGACAAATGTTGTTATTGTTACTATCTTTATCAGGGGTGGCAAACCTTTATGGATCAATGAGCCATTTTTTCTAAAGAAGTGTTTAATGAGGTATAGACGTGCCATAAAATAATTTTGAGTTGTGATTATTGGGAAAATAAAAAAACTAAATACTAACCACTCAAAACTCTTTATTCACTATGAAAAAACACCTTTTGTGTACTGTATAGTTGCAGATGTTTTAGCTATACATGTAATTCAAATTAAAGTAATATTAGTGTGACTTCTATTGTTGCAGATAGGATAAGAAATAACTTATATTAGGATTGAAAGATCTTACTTTCATTAGAATGCCAAATTATCTGCCAAATGGTTTATCTGCCATCTGCTATTATCTATCTGCTTATCTGATTATCTGCCAAATGGTTTATAAGCAATTAATTGTTTTTACTGTGGTTCACTTTTTTGAAAAGAGGATTTGTGATTTGTGTCAAAGCTTAATAGACGATGTTCAGCATACCACTGTTCTAGAAAATAAAACATACACATCTTTGTCGCCTTTGCCTTTACTAATTGGGCCATATTTCTAGATTTACCAAGTTTTAAATTCTTTGTTACACTTACTATCTTGATCTTTTTGTTATTTTGTTGCCCTAGCTATATTAAATAACAGTTAAAAATCGAAGATATAACACAAATAAACTTTGAAATACAGTTGTGTCAATGAAATTGACAATACTAAACGTAGACAAATTTTGCATCATAAACAACTGCAGTACATGATGTAACTAAGGCAAGACAATAACAAACGAGTGTGCTCCCCACCGGCCTACGACCGATCACTCACATTTTTTCGTAATAATTCACAATGAACTTTGTTATTCTGAAATAAAATACAAGCCATTTCGATAGCTAGCATGCCTAAAATACTGTGTCGTGTGCCATTGATGGCACGCGTGTCACTGGTTCGCCATCCCTGATGTTCGAGCATGCCTGACCACTGTTTCCCCTATTGGCTGCATATCGCATCATTTGGTGATATATTTTGATTTGTCAATATTTCTAGATGGGGTAGTACTAAAGTAACAAATTTATTATAAAAGATACTATTAAAGAAATAAGTTATTCAAATCGGATTAAAATCAATTAATTACTGCAAAAGTTGATATAAAATACTTAACGTTACAATGGCAAAATTCCGAAAGCACATTTGCAAGTCTTTATTTTACAAAGTTGTGCTGTTACCTGACTAAACAAAAAAAATAGAAAAATTGAAGGTACAATTTGAAATTTCAAATAAGAGTTTTATCGTTGTATTTTTATCTATTTTCTTTACTTCAAAAACTTAATTAATGAATTTGATATTCAATACATCTTGAAGCACGCGCTTGTTTCCTTCCACTTCTAACAAATTTGCCACACTGTGAAGTGGAATTCCACCATATATCCTTTTACTTCAAACTAACACTACCACATCCAATAGTGAATTCCTGTTGCATTGGTTACAACTCTGAATTTAAAACAAAAATTCTAAAAATCGTTCCAGAAAACGTTCTTAGGAAAATAAACCTAAAAAAAAAAAACAGAAGTTAAATTAATTCCCACCCCACCCAAACTGCAGAAAAGTGAATCCCTACAGGATACATCAGAGATGAGGATATGATTGCTTATGATGAGGATAAATACTGTTTACCAGACATTCCATTGAAAAGTGTTGAATATGATGATGATAAATACTGTTTACCAGACATTCCATTGAAAAGTGTTGAATATGATGATGATAAATACTGTTTACCAGACATTCCATTGAAAAGTGTTGAATATGATGATGATGATATCGTATCCATGACGGGACCAAATCAGACAGTACTATGGGCCAAGATCACTGTTCTGGCAATTAGTATTATCCACATAGAGATTTGTTGACGAAAACAGGACCACTATTTCTTGTAGGGCAGCAAGAATAGCTGGACAGTCAAAAATAGAAACAGGTGTTAGCTCTATATCTAAAGAATTATCATAATTCCTAAAAGTTCTACCTCTCTATCAAACTTCATTTCTCTGTGATGACTTGTTCTTAGCCTAGCAATAGGCTTTGTTATAAGGCGACTCCACTTATAATACAAATCTGATGCTTTACAGGAATTGACTTATCTCTCATTTTGAAATTTGTGACAGCATTTGCGTCTTATAAAGTAATGTTGACAATGTTGTCATTATTAAGATTTCTAGTTTCTTTTACAGTTTATCTGCTGGTTTATTGACTGTAATGTCGGCCGGTAACCATTGGAGGAAGCAGACTTTATATAACTCCTGTAATCTGAACAGGCGAGAGCAAATCTTTTCAGTAATCCATGAATCTCCATTTAGAGTTGAATATTCTCACCTTTTAACACTCACACGATTTATAAATGGCAGGAGGTAATAGTATTTTCTTACTATCATAAATTATATTGCTTTAAAACGTTTAGCTAGTTATTAGCATTTTTTAAAATTTAAGTTAATTGTCCTGTTCCAATTTTTATTTTGATTTTTATTTCGCTTTTCATTAATTCAGTGCTTCTCCAACTTTAAATATTTGTGACCCAATATTCAATCACATAATTTTCATCGCGCCCCCCTCCATACAATAATGTATTAAATTCAATTACTATACCATACTTTGATGCTGAAGCTGTAATACGACTTAACACCTCTTAAGTGCCACCGGCGTATATAAATATCTTACTCAGCCAAAGCGTTATTTTCCCCGAACGTATATATACGTCTTTCCGAAGTACGATTTTTTCTGTGTACTGCTATCCATAAATTTATTCCGAAGTTTATCGAATGCAATAAAAGGACTTTCACAGTGTGTCCGGTGGCTTTGGGAGCGAATTGCTTAACATTTAATCAGCAATTAAGGGATTGATTATAAACTGAAAAAAATTATCAAGATAAGAGTTAATTTTTGCATTTAATTTTATATATGGCAAGACCATGGGGTCATTGATAGTTATTAAACTTATTCTTATCTTAATATTGTTAAATAATTATCAAAAGCATTGTGTAGTATTGATACATTTATACGTATATTATATCAGTGTAAATGTGTATTTTATTTCTTTTTGTGTCAGAATGTATTTTGTGTACTTTCAGAAAATTAGTAATTCTTTTAAAATAATCCTAGACTTTTTAAGATGCTCACGCCCCCCTCCTAGAGTTATCACGCCCCTCAAGGGGGACGCGCCCCATAGTTTGAGAAACGCTGCATTAATCTGTTCTATCCTTGTCTCCCACCAAAGTTGGTTTCCTTTTATCTTATGAATTGGATTTTATATTTCAATAATTTACGTTCTACTGAAACTGTATTTTTGTGAATGTTTTTAGCTATCTTATCAAGTGTTTTTATATTTTAACAAATGTTTGGCGCTGTTTATCCAGAATTGGCTTTTGCGCCGTAAACCCATTCACTCGCTCACTCAAGACATCTTGAGAGAGACTAAATTTCAGCTTTCTCAAAGTGACCAAAATCTTTATAGTAGCTTCTTTTTCAAATATAAAGTTAAGTGTGAAAGAGTGTTCTCCACTTTATAAATATTTTATTCTGTGTTAAAGTTTACATACTTTGGATATCTTTTTACAACTGATTCATTTAGTAGGTTTTGACCACTTTAGTGGTATTATTATTTGAATATATTACCTTTTGTATGAATATGCCATCGTTTTGGATTTTATTGTTTTTTGAGTGCTTGTAAATACATTTTCAAATTTATTTGTGAATATTTTAAATTTTAATACACCTTTTAAAATAATAAGGTAATTAAATTAAAATCTAAATCATGTGTATATAGTTAGATATAAGCAATTCCTATAAAAATAATTTTCATCCTGACAGTCTTGTTAAAAAGTTAGCTTTTAAATTATATCTATTAAATTATTTAACCTATTAGAAATATATAAGAAACCTGAAATTTTATAATGTTGTATAGTACTGCACTTTTCTTTCAAAAAATTATAGAATCACATTTAAACAGTGTTAATTCTAGGTTTAAAAAATCAGAGCTCACTATGTTACCTTTTATACTATTGCACTCAGTTTATTTTGCACGGAAAATCTTTTACAAAGTACGATTTACTTAGAAGAAAATAATAACATAAAGTGTAAAATAATTCGTGTGAAGAAAAGTGATACATGTTATTTTTGAACAAAGGCATCAAATTTTATATACATAAATAGTTTATCTGAAGCCACTGTGGCTGAATGGTAACGTATCCCTCTTCCACGCCACAAGTCCGAGGTTCAAACCTCGGTGTGGCAAGGTCGACTCAGTGTTTGCTCCTTTATTGGTTCTAAAAATGTGGACAAAGCTTTCTTGGGAACTAAACACTGAGGATTTTGCGTCAGACCGAGCACTTGACTCGAACATCTGCTCATGCGCCGCAGCGCCCAAGGTCACGAAAACTGAGAAGGGCACAATAGGCCTTGGCACTATATGAGCTGTTGCGAAACTGAGATTCGTTTAGTTTGGTTATAGTTTATCTAACCCTCAGATATAATGTTAGATTTCGTATGGTAACAGTAAAAATAATTTGTTTTATATTCAGATTATATTATTAAGTTGATTCTGAGAGTAAAAAGTCAGTTTGATCAGCCATTGTTTTACAATTTTAAATAATTCAGAATTTTTGAAGTTTTTTCAAACTCTGATAAAATGCTCTATTTTTAAAATTTTTTAGTAATTTTAAGTTATCTATGTTTCTTAAATTATTCTGAATAAAAGCTAGTATGAATTTGAAAATCTATTCCCTTGTTGATTTTTAACAATTTTTTTTAAGAAAACCTGGAAAAAACACGAAATTTTTTAAAATAGTAACTTAAGCATTTTTTAAAAAATAAATAACTAGAGATCTCAGCTCTAAATCCATACTAAATTTTATAGAACATACGTTTGAGAGTAGATACCAAAAAATTTCAAGGCTATATGATGAACAGAAAAAAAGCATTAGGGATTAGAAAACACTAATACTACTGTGAGAAAAACGCATTTAAAGTTTTTCTAAAGGCATAAAACAAAAACACTTATAATGCCCGTAAACCTCTAATTTATTAATATGCTATCTTCCAATGTATATTCTACATTAAAATGCTATTTTTTTTAAATATGACTGAAAATATTTTTTTTAGTTCAAGATATATTTTAACATAATATCGATAGCATTTGTTACGATGACAGTTCATTCAGCTTAATCTTAAACTAATATTTTCACAAAAGCTTCGAAACACAAAATATTTATATACAAAATAACAATGATACTAACTTAAAATAAAAATTCCCAGGTTTGTTCCTAAAATTTAATTTTTTTCAGTTTTAAATCGGGAAATTTAGGAAGTCTTAGCTCTTGTTGTATGACTTTAAAATATTAAAATATAGTACTACAATATGTTCAGTATAATTTAGTTCGATACATCAGGGAAATTTTCAGTTTTATCTGCATTACTTGAATTCAGAATAATTGTATTCAGAAGTCTAATTGCAATATCAATAGAGGACTGAATTTTAAATACATCATTTTCAGTAGTAATCATCCCTTCGAAATATTGTTACTCACAGCAACCAGAGAATGTATGGGCCATGACATTTTCTCAACAGGAAAAAATTAATTATAAATAAAGAAATTATATAAACTACTTTTAAAACAAAAATTGGGCTTTAAATTTTTTAAATTTAAATTAATTAGGGGAAAAACTAAAAAAACCAAAAAACCCAGCGAAAATGATTTTAGAAATAAAAATGAAATTAAAAAACATTTCACACTAAAAAGTTGATTGTGTCAAATATATTTTTAATTAGTTCAATTTAAGAGTGGAAAATTCTTTGAAATAAAAACCGAAAAAACAAAACCATAGCTCAGAACACTTCAAATATATGAAAACTAATTTGTTAACAGATCTGTAATTTGATGGCAAGCTTCTCAATAATGAGTCACAAGATAATGCAAAAAAAAAATGTAAAATGAAATTTTTAGGGTACTGTTAGTTTTAAAAAACAAATGAATGAAAATCTTAAAGTGTTTACAAAATTAAAACATGTTCCTTAATTTTATTTTACTTAATCTTACATGCCTTAATGATATATTTTAATTAATTTTTACTTTTCAATTATGATGTTTGTATTTAAATAACAAAAGTCCTTTTCCTAATTAAACACAGTTTCCCATTTGGTGGTGTTTTCCAGGAAAACTATTCAAAGGAATTATTGCGAACTCTTGCTCCACCTTTTTCTTCTTAATTTCGGAAATAAACTTGTCTTCATCATTCAAATTATTCATTTCCGAATCGGATGTTTCATTAGCATCCCGTTCCTTCTGGAAATTCAATCATACGAGCAATTATTTCCCTTACTTATATTTGTTTTTACTCCCACACATGTTCAAGCAACACACATACAATCGATTTGTTTCCGAAATTGTAAAAGTACAAGAAATTCTATTAATTAACTATTTGATACTTGTACCAGTATATATGTAAAAGCCGAATGCCAAAAATATGCATCATTATTGAACAATCCTGAAAATCTATGATGGGTTTTTTAAAACTTATTTTTATTTCTTAAGAATACGAAAAATAATTTCAACATTGAAAAGTACAAAACAAAAATAACTACAATTGAAATATTCATAAAAAAAACTTCTCAAAATTTTATTTAAATGATAAAAGATTGATTGCATTATAAATATTTTTAAAAAGACTATTAAAAATTTAAATTATTTAAGGAAATATTCTCTTTTTAATCTACAATAAAATGAAAAGAACAATTGTAAAATGCTTTGCTATCAGAGAGGTCAAATTTAATATATCAAATCATACATATCAATATTAACATAACGCTATAAATATACAAACCTAACTTCTGTCTGGGAAATTTTTACATCCCCAAAAATGTATTAATTACTTATTATCTAAAGAAAGGGGAAAAAAATTCACTGAATAGAAAAATGCACTTATTAATACTGTTATAATTTTTAATTTTTCTAACATTTTTTCCGTTCTTAAACTACAAAAATATAATTAAAATGGGAAATTATATATGCATAAAAAAATAAAATGTCTAACAGATTGCGTATCTAATACTTAAAAGTGCTGCATCAATAGGTACTGAAAATTTTTATTTCATATATTCTATTGAAATAGATAATATTTTAGTTCACTGTGTGTTCTATTATTATTTAAGCTTTAAATGTTATTGATAATCACACACAGATAAGCTAAATTTTGCTGACAAACTGTGGAGTGAATTAAATTATTAATAACAGTAAAAGTATTTTTATTTTTTTCAAAAAAATTCTTTTAGTTTGAAATGTTTACGCACTGGAGCAGAAAGCTTTCAAATTCAGGACCTTTAACTTATCTTTCAAAGATGAAGTTAAAAACTTATGAATTTGCCTTTTTTATTATACATATATGTTTTAAATCAGTTTCTTTTACTTAAAAATATATGTTGCTTTAAAGAAAACCAAATCCGAGAAGTTACTTCGGAAGGGAATATCGGGTTCCATTACAAAACTAAATTTAAAAGAAAATATTGAAAGTTTTAATCACAAAATAAAAAAAAATGTTTTAGATTTAGTGTGAGAGACAATGACTTTATTGAGTAAACCTTATTAAGAACAATAAAATTAGGCTTTCTTATATTAAGAATGCTAAAATTATTTGCATTAATATTTGTTTTTCTACAAAAAAAGCTACTGAAATAAAACTTTCATAAGTCTCATTAGCAAAGTTTTTTCTGAATTATAACCTGTTAACTCTTAACTCCTTTAAATTCTAGATTTTTTTTTTTTTTTGAAAATTGATCAAAAATTTTTTTTATTTTAATAACTTTTTCAACTGAAAAGAATTCATCTCATTTTAAATTTTTGACAATCTCCTAAATCAACTCCATTTTAACAAATATATTGCATAGATAACTTTTTCTAATGACTCTTATGTTTTGAACTCCAATTTTCATACTATTGAATTATAAATATTATTGGGAAATTATCTACAAAATTTTTGAAACAGAACGAAGATGGAAAATGGAAAATTATGATACTACTCGCTCAAATATGCATCATCCTCAAATACTTTTTTTTACTATAACTGTCTTTTCTATCATAACTCTTGTGTGTTTTACGTCACTTTTTCAGTGAAAATACAACATATATTGAGATGTTACAATACTGAAAATTCCACATCAGGTTTTCATATCCATATGGAAATTTTATAGCAATGAATGTTCCATAGAAAAGGAAATTGTATATATTTGTATTGAAAGTTCCATAGCAAAAAAAATTGTATATATATATATATTGAAAGATCCATAACACGAAGTATTCTATGTGAAAAAGAAAGTATATCGATTGAAATTCAATTAATTACCAAATCCATGAAATAAATTTTTAATGTGTAAAATTGCGTAAAAAGAATTCACTTTGAAACGAAAGTGTTCGAAATTTTTTGCGAGAAATCTGATACACAAAAAGTGCAAGCAAATTTAGGCAAGGTCTATCTAAAGTAATATCAAAAGATGTGTGTTTTTACCATACTTAACATAAGTTGAATAAAGTATATCAGTGCTTCTCAAATTCTTAATATTCACGATCCAATGTTCAATTATAATTTTCATCCTCCCCCTTCCATACAATGACAATGTATTGAATTCTTTTATTCTATACTTTGAGGCTAAAGCTTCAATACGACTTTAACCTCCTAAAGAGTGCCACGGCGTATATAAATGCCTCCCTCAGCCAAAGCGTTAATTGCCAGGATGTATGTATACGTCTCTCTGAAGTACAATCTTATCCATACACTGCTATCCATAAAGTTATTTCGAAGGCTTTGAAATGCAACACAAAGACCTTGACAATGTTTCTGAAGGATTTGCTTATTTATTTCTTTTCTTCTCCCCACTCCTCATTACATCATATAAGTACGCCTACATAGAAAACGGTAAAGTTGGATAGAGAATCTCGTTTCTTTTCATCGGTCATGAAGGGATTAATTATAAATCGTACAAATTATCAATAAAAGGTTTTAATTTTTGTTAAAATTAAAAACCCATGGAGTCCTTATTTTTAAACTTTTTTAAATTAATATTGTTAAATTTTAAAAAACACAATCCCAGCTCTAATACTTTGAAAAGTTATTATATCTGTAAAGTTTTTACTTATTAGGAAATAATTTTTGTTTTTTTTACTTTCAGTAATATTTTTTTAAATAATCTTGTTTTCGATTTTTTCCAATATGTTTCCCCCTTAGAGTTACCCCCCTAGGTGGCGTGCCCCGTTAAAATTTTTGAAGTATATATTAAAACGAAATTGAATTTTTAAAAATCGATTTTCAATCTAATTTTATTAGGATTTAACGCATTCAAACCTTTCCCTTATCCTAAAGGGAAAATACTTTCCATTCATTGTTTGATTGGAGAACTTTTTTTCTATAAAGGAACCACGATTTATGTAAATGAGAACCACCATTTAAACTTACGGGAATTGAATTCGTGCGTGAAATAAAGAAAAATAGAAGAAAGCGAGGGTATGTGTTGTTAGAATATAGCAGAGTTTACATTTGAATCACTGGGGTTCCTGAAAAAGGGATTGAACCCCTTGGGATGAAGTTCAAGGCATTAGCCGAGTATCTACATATATTGATAAAAACAGGGTGATTCACAAAGAAGTATACTCTTCCCAGATTCTGTAAAACAGTAACAGTCAAAGACACGCACCACCTCAATAAACCGTAAGCCAGATTTACTCCTTAAGTTTGTTTTTACCCCTGACAGAAACGACAAAAGCAATGGCGTGCATGTCATGTGACTAGTCACTTGAAATGACAGCGTGTCTGCAGTCGAAAAGGCGTTTTGTGTTCCTGAACTTAACAAATTGTGTTCCTGAACTTAATAAATTACACCGGGAGCTACTTTTTTGATTCCATTGATGCTACAGTTGCAAGACAATATTGACGACTTCATTCTCCAATTGGATGATGCACCATGTCACTGGTCGGATGACGTGCGAGATAACTTTAATGAACACTTCTCGTTTACCGATAGACTGTATAAATCACGGACTAAAGCATGCCACCCAATAGCCACCAAGAAACCTTACTTAACATTTTGGGATTTCTTCCGGGGGAAGGGGGGTACGTAACAGACAACAGTCCATACCCTTCCTGTTGATTAAGCAAAGCTTAAAACAGGGTTTTTGTTGTTGTTGTTCCCTTTTCCTTGGGTCACAGTGCTAGCCAGGTCCATGATATCGTACACTTTCAAAAAAGTCCACCAGGGGATGTCTTTAAACCCCACCCGGGCCGGGTGGCGGCGAACCATAGAAAACAAGGCACCCAAAGCCGCAGGAAAATTTCATTTTTTGAAGGCCCCCCTTCGGGGGGGGCTAAAAGGTTTGCGGGCGGGCCTGGGGGCGCACTGATCCCGTGGTGCTCTGGAGGGTAATCAACAGTCTTATTCTAAATTTTTTGTTCTGAAAAATCTCCAAGGTGAGGGTGCTGACGGCTCTGGTACCTCGAAAGCGCCGCCCGGCCAAAGTGCCCCAAATCTCATTTCCCTATAGATCTTGTGAGGGGGGGAACCCCTACAGATGAATTTGATGCGGTGTGGAAAGTTGTTTTTGGTAGTATGGACCTCCAACATTTCCTCCACCTTCCCAAATTGGACAAAAGTGCGTATTGCACTTCTACTATCAGACAGTATCCCATTCACGAACAGAAACAGTGTATTCAACTGCTATCAATGGAGATGACTCAGATACTGTAATACGCGTTTGAGCGAAAATGGATTTCAATGAACCATAGTCCACAGGGGTTTTTTTAATATAAGTTCTGGGTTTTTAAAACTGCTTTATTGCCCTTTAATTTTAAGTAATTGTGAATACAAAATAAAAGGGATTGTTTATTTAAGGATGACTGTTTCTCTGTAAACCCCCCCACATAATTTGGGGTTTTTTTTAAAAGGGAAAACATAGAAGTTGTTTTGAATATAAGTACTTGGAGTAGATTAAGTATGACTTGCATTTCATTGTCTTAATTTGATAGTAATTGTGAATACGAAATAAAAGGGATTGTTTATTTAAGGATGAATGTTTCTACTGTACACCCTCACATCAATGTGGGCTTTCGTTTCACGGGAATACAAAGTTTTTTGAAAATAAATTGGGTAGATTAATTGCTTGCATTTTATTGTCTTAATTTGTGTATTTTGAATACAAAAAAAAGGGGGTTGTTTATTTGGGGTGAATGTTTTACTGTACACCCTCACATCAATGTGGGCTTTCGTTTACTACAAGGAATACATAGAAGTTGTTTTGAATATAAGTACTTGGAGTAGATTAAGTATGACTTGCATTTCATTGTCTTAATTTGATAGTAATTGTGAATACAAAATAAAAGGGATTGTTTATTTAAGGATGACTGTTTCTACTGTACACCCTCACATCAATGTGGGCTTTCGTTTACTACAAGGAATACATAGAAGTTGTTTTGAATATAAGTACTTGGAGTAGATTAAGTATGACTTGCATTTCATTGTCTTAATTTGATATAAATTTGAATACAAAAAAAAAAGGGTTGTTTTTTAAGATTACTGTTCCCACTTAAAACCCCCACATCAATGTGGGTTTCGTTACTACAAAAACTAAAAGTGGTTTGAAAATTTAAAAATTTTTCTTGGGTAGATAATTAAATTATCATTCTTAATTTGATATAATTTTGTCTAAAGGGTTGTTTTAAGATGACTGTTCTACTTTCTCCACATCAATGTGGGCTTTCGTTTTTAAAGGGGAAAACATAAAATTAAATTTTTAAAATAATATAACATCAATTATTGAATTAAAAAATAAAGGGAAAATTATTAAATATTTTTTTCACTCCACAAAATTGCTCTATAGGGCTTTTTGGAATCTTGTTGAGATTGACATGTCTTAATGAAAAGAAACGAAAAAAGTGTTGAAAAGGGGGACGTTTCCTTTTACACCCTAAAATTTAAATTTAATTCTTTCCAAAAGCAATTTTTTGAAAAAATGTAATTTAAATTAATATTCTGAAAGGGTTGATGGATTCTGGGTCCTAGAGTTGTTTTATAAGCAATCAAAAAAAAATCAAAAATGTTGCCTTTTTCGAACAAATGAAAACTGTTTAAAATTGTTATTTCTCCTACAAAACCCTTAAAGAATTCGAAAATTTGAAACAAAAATTTTTAAAAATGAGAAAAACAATTATGGGGGGCCTTTGTTTAAAAATCTATTTATTTTTAATTTAAATACAAAAATATATCAAATGTTTTATAATTTTTCTAAGAAAGACTAGTTGAACATTAAAAAACCACTGTTGGGAACCCTGATTTTAAAAAAAACGTATAAATGGTGATTTTTTATAAAGACTTTGATTGAAAAGTTTTTTAAAATTTTTTAAAATATTTTTTAAATAAAAATTTAAAGACAATATTTTTGCAAAAGATAACATAAATACCCCTTTTAAAAATTTCCCTTTTGACAAATGCTTTTAAAAAATATTTTATTTTGCCCAACCCTTAAAAAAGGCCCAAAAAAAGAATTTTTTTAAAAAATTTATCTTAGAATTGGAAAAAACCAATTTTTCCCAAAAAAAAAAAATTTTAAGAATAAAACCCAAATTTTTAATTTTGTAATTTAAAATAATGTGAATTTTTAAAATTCCTAGTTGAACTTTTTTTGGAAAATTTTAAAAATTCCTAGTTAATTTTTTTTGTAGAAATTTTATAACAAAAATTTTATTTGAAAATTTTTATAAAAGGAGAACATTTTTTTAAAAAGGTTTTTAAATTTAATTTTTTTGCCCAAAATTGTACTTAAATAATTTTTTTTTTTGTAAAATGTCCTTTTAAAAAAATTTTAGTATTCTAATTATTAAGTGAACCCTTTAAAAAATTTATTTATTTTTGGTTTTAAAAATCAGTTCCCATCCGGGGGGAACTTTAATGCAAAAATAAAATTTAGAAAAATTTTAAGACTTTTTAGAAATTTTTTAATAAAGAAAGTGAAATAAATTTTAAAAAAATCAAAAGCCTTAAAAACTTTTTGCAGATAAAATTCTATATTTTCATTAAAATTATTAAAAAAAAAAGAATATTTTTTTCCGTAATGAAGATAAGTATTTTTTTCTGAATGTTTCGGGATATCTGAAAAAATCTACCTCTTTAAGTTTATTCTTATTTAAAATAGAGATATTTCAAGTCAGTGTTTTCTAAAAATTGGGGGATTTAATTGATTTAAAAAATTTTCGATTACCCAGTTTTTACGGCGGGGGTTTTAAATGGTCAAAAAGGTATAGGACTCGTGTCCCGGGGGGTTTTCCCCGGTTTAAATAGACCTCTGAAGTCCGCCCTTGCAGGGGGCTGCACGATAAATATGTCGAGGTTCAAATGCCCTTCGATTGGTGTTGTGTAGAAGCTATTTTCTCAGGTGTAGTCCTCGTCACTTGACCTTGGCTCAAAATCACAAGTTCCGTCGCCAAAAGCCGTCGAGTATTTAAATAGTACAACGTTATTATTTACTCACTCACGCACTTACTTAAAATTACGAAGTGTGAATATCCTATTGAAAGTAGTGAGTATCAACTGTATAAACTCAAACATCATGTGCAGTGATGAAATGAAAATTATCTTGGTTTATCTTCTCAGAGCTTGATTACGATTCAGAATTATATAATACATCAATAGCATGATATAACCTTAGAAAAGAGATCTCTTGAGTTAACTAATACTAAATAGGGAAAAACTGACGACAGAGTATTCGTCAATCATGGTTCTATCAGTCAATACGATTTGGACAGAGTTTACTCCACAACTGAAAGATCTTAAAATGAAAGTTTTGTCTCGCAGTTATGTGCATTATTAATATACTTTTCTTCAAATATTTATAGCAACGTTGAATTGTAGTTTTATAAATCCGACCAACAAAATCTTATTTTTACATCAGTTAAAAACTTTATTATGTATGTAATTTGTATTCACTACTATAAAGAACAGTGTTTCTCAAACTGGGGCGTGCCCTTTAGGGGGCGAGAAAGTCCTATAGGGGGTGCGTGAGCTTATCGAAAAGTAGAAAATAAAAGATTACTTAAAAAATTATCAAGTTAAAAGAAGCAAAACAAAATTTGCATTCTAATATAAAAAAAAATTAAAAATACACATTACACCGATATAATATACAATACTCATAAATGTATCAGTAATATTATCAATGTATTTGTGATAATTAATTTATCAATACTAGCAACATATACTTATCCTATTAACTACTTAACTAACATAGCACTTAATCTATTACTTAAAAGTAACTTTCTTAAAATGTCTATCACTTAAAAATAACATATGCAAAATGTAATACTTATCTTGATATTAAGTACGGTTTATAATTTATAGGTCATATTGTCGCTTTAGCACATCAAGGCATTATTATTATTGCATTCAATATATTGTTATTGTAGAGAAGGGGGAGGGTGATGAAGAAGAAAATGGGTCGCAAATATTGAAAGTTTGAGAATCACTGCTATATAACAATGAAAAATATTAAACAGAACGTTGCAGCAACGTTGAGTGGTAGTTTTGAAGCAAACCAACAAAACCTTATTTTTACATCAGTTAAACAATTTATTATATATGTAATTGTATTCATTACTATATAACACAATCTGACCACCTCGAACTTCTTAAGCAATTGGCTCTGGAGGCAATTGCTGGAATTCCACTAGATGCACCAATTTCTATACTGATGGCAGTAAGAGACAAATACTACTGGCAGTGGAGTTTTAATTGAACTACCTGGCCGCGTCATCAAATTTCAGAGAAGAAATGCTGACCATGCTTCTGCCTTTAGAACAGAGCTAATAGCTATCATATGTGGTCTTTTAGAACCTGGGTAGTCCCTCCTGTACAACCATGGTACTTTCAAAGACTCCCTGGACCCTCCATATCATTTAAGGGTTCCAGATCATATCAAAAGGCATTCTCACGATTTTCGACTGGTCACCTCAGGTGCATGAATTTTGAAAGTGGCAAAAGAAGCTTCCAAATTTGCCCCAAATGTAACATCAGTCCTTTTTCTCCTCAGCACATTCTGCAATGTCTGGGGTTTACCTGCAAGGAAGCTGTTGCATCCCCCCTGCTGCTTTTAGACTTTGTACAGATTTATGGACTCATGGATCTGGTCTAGTTTCACTAGACCAGATGGGGATTAGTCCCACCGTCACCACTATATAACAATGAGGAATATTAAACAGAACCACATTAATCTCATAAAACAAAAAGTGTAAAAATAAAGAAATAAATTAGGAAATACAAACAGTGAATTTGAGAAAAAGGTAAATACTACTTTAAAAGAAAGTAGTATACAGTACACACTGAGGCGGAAAAAAATTCTAGAGATTGTGCGGTTAGAAATGAAGCATTAAAGAGATTATGTGCTTGTATAGGACCACTTCATAAAACGAACTTGACTATGACCTATAAGAAGTTTTGTTATTTAATACATTGCGTATTGCGTTGGACAATGAGCTTATTGAATAATAAACTTAAATTTTACCACGCTCACCTCACGCGTAATTTTCAGATAAAATCAGTGCAAAAGAAGACCTATTCCATTAAATGCAAGAAAAATTACGGAAGGTTTTATTGGTTCTCCACCGCCACAAAAAATATTTATGGAAGACTCAGGATTAAGAATCCTTCAGCTTTCTGCAAAGAGAAAAAGTTTCATCTTCGAACGGTTCAAAAACAGTTATTAGATTAATAAGCATAAATTGGGATCAGGTTTCTGCCGCCATTATTTACGGAATTGAAAAGCACCATCTATGAATACATTTCTGATTTCTTTCCCAGAAGAGCAAAGAGTTTAGTTGCTCTGAGGGCTAATACGAAGTATTTGCCGTTGCAATTACACCTTAGATAAATTACCAAAAGAATTCAAAGCATCACAACATTGTAATTTACTTCAGTGATCTTTCTGAGGATGCTTCAGAAGCTGATTATATGGTTGCATTTGAATATATTAGCCCGTTCAGGACCAGGATCACATATATTTGATCATTTCAAGGAACACAGTGTCATATATGAGATTGTGTTACGCGCGTTTTGAGGCCCGTGATCATGATCACACTGGTGCGATCTGAAATTCGAACGTATGGAATTTGAGATGATTATAAACTATAAATGTTACCATATTTTATAACTGCAATGATTTTATACGAAATTTTTTAAATAGAGTTAGGCTTAACGGGAAAAATTGCCTGGTCCTGAACCGGTTAAAGTAGTTAAATATGATGTGATTTCAAATTCTATGACAGAAAGTAGTGACCACTAATTATCAAATGAAAGATATAATAGATCTTAGCATCCTAGTTTTGAATTAAGGCATTAAATAAGAATTTTTAAATTAATAATGCACATACACACACAGTCTGCAAATCACAGATATATACTCTTCTAATGCAATTAAGCTTCTCTGATAAATATTCATGATTAAATAAATTCAAAACTAGTATATTTTTTATAATGTCATCGCCAACTTTCATGCCCTAAACTTTTAGTAAATTTATTCAAACTAGTGCTTTCTCAGAATACTTAAAATACTAGAAATGAAAAAAGAATTTTTGCACTAAATAATTAACGTTAATTATATTTTCAAATTCAAATATGAGGAATTTCATTTTCGGTCTCTCTCTCTCAAAGCAATAATATTTATATCAGTAAGGGTTTGTAGTAAGATATATGTGTTAATAAACGGAAGCATGAGACACAAAAGTTTAAAAGTTCCAAAAACTAATTGCATCAAAAAATCTCAAGAAAAATATTTAGCGTAAAATCCGGTGCTCCGGTGTATAATGCGCCTTATACTTTCAAGCTGCATTTCTTTAATTTTATGGTACATTCGCCGTATAACGCTCACCCCCTTTTATACGAAGGAACATACAATGTACGTTAGCAATGCTATTATTTTTAAAGCCATTTATTCGATGTATTACCCCAGGATTATGAAAAAATAGTATATTTCTAGAAAAATAATCCTTTAAGGTATCGACTACGTTCGAAACCGTGATTTTAAAAAAGCGCAAAATGGATAGTTTTCATGATATTTAGTGTCACTTAGATTAGAATACATGTATAAAATTGTCTTAAGGACATTATGACAAAAACAAATTGTTTAAATGCAATATTTCGGCAAAAAATTAACTTAGAATAACTTTTTTCAAAATGTTCTCCTTTTGTAAAAAATGCTTCTATTATAATACTATATTGCCTGTATGTAGCTCAGACATCTCTACAGAGGCTCAACTAGAATTTTTGAAAAAGTCACATTATTTTCAGAGTTACCACCAATTGAAATAATTATTGGCATTTTTTTCTTGAAATTGCTCCCCTCTGTTGTAGTAAAATATGAATAAACCCACTTCTAAGTTATATATTTCAAAAATTCTAGTTGAGCCTCTGTAGAGAGGTCTGAGCTATATACAGGCAAGACATTATTATAATAAAAGCATTTTTCCCAAAAGGAAAACATTTGGAAAAAAGATTATTCTAAGTTAATTTTTTGCCAAAATATTGTATTTAAATAATGTTTTTTGTCAAAATGTCCTTAAAACAATTATATACATGTATTCTATTCTAAGTGACACTAAATATCGTGAAAATTATCCATTTATGCGCTTTTTCAAAATAATCACGGTTTCGAACGTAGTCGGATACCTTAGGTTCATAATGTATGGCATTTCCTTTTAAATAAACAGTACCTGATCTTTGTAGAAGTGTAACTCTTTTTTTTCTTTAGTAGCAACGTATAACGCGCATCAATAAATTTCGATGTTATTTTTTGTGTTAAAAGTGCGCGTTATACGCCGTATTTTGCGCTAATTAAAAATTAAACTCTACTAAAAATGTATAAATAAAAGAAATACCATCAAGAAATCGGTACAGTAAAAAGACTGAAAGAAAGAAAACATATTATAAATAAAAAAGAACACGCTAAATACAACAATACTCAATATATTCTCGTAAAATAAAATTACTCACTAGTTGTTGGAATATTTTATTCGTTTTAAGCAGAAATAAAAAATAAAACCAACGTAAAAGTAAAAAAAAAGTATAGTTTGTAAAAAATAAGTTGTTGAAAATTTTTCCTTCTTGAAGAAAAGAAATTTGGCTTAAAGAAATTAATGCATTATTTATCCAATTTCTTTTTAGCAAAATAACTTTTTTGCGTGACATATACATCATAAGAATATTTTCCCTCACAATCGCGTCTGCTACACCACACAGCATTGAAGGATATGAACTCATCTTTCCAACTTCCTTTACTTGACCTTGAGTATTTAAAAACACTTCGTTTTGTATACTGTTTGCAAGCTGTTAAAAACAAAACGTTTAAAAAGACCCAAGTAACAAAATATCTTGCTTTAACCCCAGTTATAAGCAAGCCTTTTTTTTAAACATGAGATATATAAAATTAGTCCAAGTATTTAGTAGTTTTTCATTAATTTCAAAAATGTAATTTTTCTTACGAATAAAAAGACCATTGAACTTGATAACCGATAAAAAAAATATAAGGGAAATGTAATAGAATTATTTTTACTTTCAGTTTATATATATTTTTTTTTTCGTGTAAGAAACTGTGTAACTAGAAAGTGAATATTTTGAATATGCTTATTGAATTATTATCATAAATCGAAGCTTTTCATCAAAATATTCATTTTAAAGGTAATCGAAATGAGATATAAAATAATTTTCTTAGTTAAAATGTATGATTGTATATAATTACTAAATGGTTCAATAGTACGAGGGTGAATCGGAAAATAAGTTTCCCCAGTCGACTGTGGTCAGAGTTCTGCATAAAAGTCAAAAAATAGAATGAGACATTAAAGAAAAGACATAACTTTATTTTTCCACATAAGTACCAAGTACATGGAGACATTTGTCATACCACTTGATAAGCTTCAAAAAGCCATCCAAGAAAAATCAGGGCTTTGCATACGGAAGAAGCGTTTACTTTTGCGTGGACTTTTTGCAGTTTGGAACCATCAATGTTACGCTGTACTGAGACACCCTACCGAAATTGAAGGGGGCGATTCGGAAATCGGGGCCTGGGCTTCTCAAATCTGGCGTTCCGTTGTTGGCTGACCACACTCGGCGACGGCAACTCTTGGTTGAGAGCGCCTACATCACAGTCCTGATCTCGCACCAAGTGATTTTCATCTGTTTCCAGCATTGAATAAGAATCTCGCCTGAAGGCGCCTTGGAAGTAATGCTGAAGTCAAACAAGCCGTTAAACGCTTCCTCCGTATGCAAAGCTCTGATATTTTCCCGGAGGGCTTTTTGAAATTTATCAAGCAGTATAACAAATGTGTCTATGTACTTGGTACTTATGTGGAAAATTAAAGTAATGTCTTTTCTTTAATGTCTCATTCTGTTTTTTGACTTTCATACACAACTTCGACCACAGTCAATAGGGGGAACTTATTTTCCAACTCACCCTCATATATATACAGTTGGACTTCTATTTAACGAAGTCGCTAAATCCCGAAAAAAAGTTCGTAACGTGGAAAATTCGTTTAAACGAGATTGGCCTTTTACCATATTTTACAAGTTGGTTTAGGATAACTTTCACAAAATAGAGGTTCATAAAATGGAGGTCCGACTGTATATAGATACATTTTATATTACCATATTTTAGATTACATTTATTATTTTATTATTTATTATTTATGTTTTAATGCATTATATAAATATATCGCATAAAAGGAAAAAATGTTTAAAATAAAATGCTATACATATATTGCCTTTATATAAATAAAAAATACTTAATACCTTACAACGTATATTTGAAATTTATTTCTTAGTTCAAACTTGAGATTTAAATTTAAAGTTCTCTTTGAAATTGCTTATATGCTTATGTGCTTTAATAACTAACTAAATATCCAACTACAATTAATCAAATGTTTTGTACATTGCTTTTTGTCAATACATAGATTTTTCGGTTAATTCTTTTTTAATATAATAACAATACAGAGAATATATATATGTAAATATATTTGGTAAATATATTTAAATACGAAAGTTCCATGATAAATAAAACATGTTTCAAATTTAAAGTATGCCCTCTTAAATAAAAACATATTTTTTGTAAGAAAGTTACCATAGTTACTTAAAATATTTTTAGAGATACAACTCAAAGTTCAGCTATTTATTATGCAATACGTCCTATGCCGGTAAAAACATCTAATTTAATAGAAGCTCGATTTCCAACAAATATATTTATATTTGTACGATTCTCATTAATTTTTTATGTTTAATATATAATTAATAGTTACAACAACACAATATTTCTAGAAAGTATTGGGAGTAAAATATTTTACCTTGTTTTCTCAAAAAAGAATTTTGCTGAAAAAGTAATAATTTTATGTTAAGGTATGAATCAATAATAATACCCCAACACGGGTGAAAAAAATCCATTTCTTCTTTTCTTGTGCTTCAAAAGGTAACTTTTTTATTAAAAATATCTTTAAAAACTGCAAACAAAGATTTTAGTGAAATTATGAAACTCAAAAGTAATTCCACATTTATTAAGTAAGTATGTTTGTTATTTAACGAGTAAAATCTAGCAAAAGGATTTAAAATCATATAACAATGAACAACAATTATTGAAAAAAGTACTTGAAATGATTTCGTAAAATAGTAAGATATTTGATCTTCTAAAACTCTTCAATATTAGTTAACTTTCTTTTCCATAGAAACTATAGTAATAATATCTACTAACTTTGGATATCATTAATTTTATATAATACCAAACAATACGGTCCAATGTTGTTGAAAACATATATAAGTATCTTAAAAGTCTTAGATAAGGTAAGAGTTTTTGAACAAGAGGGGCTTTTTAGTATATATTTTTGAAAGATATCAGCCGAAGAAGAGCTTACAATTTTTTAATATTTTCATCAATAGAAAATAAAATACTTTTAAAATAATAGAATAATATATTAAATATTAAGATAGTTAAAATAATGCATTCAATTTCCTCAACAAATCATTAATTCTTTGAACTATTGACTTACCGCTGTGAAACAGAGGTATAAAGCAGAGGACAATTACCAGTGGGAACATGGCAGTTGCAGAATATCGTCAGCAAATAAGCCTTACGGAACGGAAGAAACGTCAACCGGAAAAGACCTTGCTTTTATCGCAGGGAACTACTTCCTCTCTTTCGTTTTGGCTCCCCTTCTAAGGAAGAACAGAACGACTTGAGTCAAGATTTGGATTCAAGATTAATATTTAGGATCTGCCCTTCAATCCTATACAGCAAATAATTCGATTATTATATTACTACACTTGCGAAGGATTACTTGGGAATTATAACATTTTTGCAGATCCGTTGGATGCCAGAGTATATATATTGTTGGATGGATTATATATTATTATTAAAAACTGGACATCGCAAAAAATGCCCAAAGGTATCCGACTACGTACGGAACTGTGATTTTAAAAAGGTGCATAAATGTATAATTTTCATGATATTTAGTGTCACTTAGATTAGAATACATGTATAAAATTGTTTTAAGGACATTTTGACAAAAAAGTTATTTTTAAGTACAAAAAATTTCGGCTAAAATTAACTTAGAAAAACTTTTATTTAAAATGCTTTTCCTTTTGTGAAAAGTGCTTCTATTATAATAACATTTTGCCTGTATATACTCAGACACTCTGTACAGAGGTTTAACTTGATTTTTTAAAAATTCACATTATTTTTTAAATTTAACAATTTTTAAAAAATTATCGGCGTTTTTCTTAAAATTTCTCCTTTTGGTGTTGTAAAAACGGATAAAACTTCTAAGTTATATATTTCAAAATTTAGTTGAGCTCTGTACAGAAGGGCTGAGCTATTTACAGCAAAATATTTTTTAATGAAGCATTTTTCCAAAAAAAAACATTTTGAAAAAAGGTAATTCTTTTTATTTTTCAAAATATTTACTTAAATAATTTTTTTTTGTAATACTATTCTTAAAACAGTTTTATATACATTTTCCAATCTAAGTGGCACTAAATATCAAAATAAAATCCATTTATACCTTTAAATCGTGGTTCCAGATCGGATACTAAATCAACTTACTTAAAATTTTTTTCTGAATATAAATATGTTTTTATTTGTAGCAAGCTCCATTAAAAACTAAACAATTTTACGGATTAATAAAATACACAGTCGAATCCCGATTTAACGAATTCATCGGGATCGAAATTTTTTCGTTAATTCGGGTTATTCGTTAAACAAAATACAAATTTTGTGCACTTACCTTTTGAAATTCCATAATCAACACAAAATGTATGCATAGCTCGAAATTACCCACTTACTATTCAATAGCTAAAAATACTATTAGTTAATCATTCTCACTAGTTAACTGGAAATTTTAAAATACTGACAAATAAATGTTTGAAAATCTTTTTGATTTCCAACTCGAAAAATTTCTTTTTCGACTCTATGCACAAAAGAATATTCTGCATCATTTGCATCCTTCTGCATAGAGAGAAGTATGTTTTCACAGTTTCCAAACAATGTGAAACATAAGAAAAAATAACAGTTTGTTGAATTTTCATTATCAATTTCTGCTCTAGAATAACTATTTATTGGCTCCAGAAAATCAACAATTTCCTCAACAGGTAGACAGTCCATCATCAAATGCATCGCAACCTTTAAAATTTAAAATATCCTCTGCTTTGTGATTGAGATGAGGCAAGAAAGGAATTTCTTGATCTACTTAAGATTCACACGATAAGTTACATTCATGACTCATCTGGATCTGTAAATTCTAATAATAGCTTTCATCCTTTCCCATTGAAATTTTCTGCTGACTAGAAAAGTCTTTTTCTGTTCCAGACAAAAAAATGTCATTTGAAAAAAAAAATCAATTTTTAACACCCTTTTATTTGCAGTACAAACGAATTAAAAAAAAATTACAGCTGCAGAAATAATTCGTTATTTCGGGGTTTATTATTCTTTAAATAGTGGGGGGAACTTCATTTTAATTGGAAAAAGAGAAAAATTCGTTAAATCGTGAAATTCGTTAAATTGGGGTTCGTTAAATCGGCGTCCGAGTATTTCAATAATACTCAAAAAATAAATGAAAGAAACAATTGAATGAAAAATAGTTATGTGATCAATATTATCTAGTTTCGAAATTTGCTTAAGGTATCCGAATACATTTAGAACCGTTTTCTTTCAAAAACACATGAATGATTTTTTTTTATTTAGTATCACTGAATTAGAACATACATATACAACTGTTTTTGTGAATATTATTACAATAAGAAAAACTTTTAAATGCAAGTTTTTAGCAAAAAATGAAGGAAAAATTCTTATTTTCTTATCGAGAATATTTCTATAATAACAATATTTCGCCTGCATATAGCAATACTTCTCAGCAGTTCCTCAAATAGGATTTTTGAACAAATTGCATTTTTTTCTGAGCTACTATAAATACAAAAATAAATTATGTTTTCCCCAAAAATTCTTTACTCTGTTGTATGAAAATCAATATTCCATTTTTAAAATATCCATTTTAAAACTCCTGGTTCAAGCTCTGTACAGAAGTCTAAGCTATGTATATGCAAAATATAACTATTATGGAAGCATTCACCATAAAAGAGGAATATTTTTAAAATGTGTAATTTCTTTTAAAAAAAATTTGCTCTAAAATGTTGCATTTATTGTTATTAAAGTAATATTCTCAAAATAATTTTATATGTATGTTCAAATTCAGAAGACACATATATATTTATATAAATATAAATGTAATAATTCCCTCTAGTAACCTTTTTTTTAAACTCTTTGTACTAATATTTAAAATAACTTTACTTCTTTGGTGTTTAAATATAACATTGTAATTTTAATCGTAATCCGCAAGTCCGAAATACCTGTCCCACCCATTCTATCCAATCAGAACTACTATTACGTAATAACCACTGCCGGTATGAAAGCAAAAATCTTGTGTAATCACTCTCTTTTGTCTGCTTGCCTTCATCATGTAATCAGCCGGCTGCCGCGCGTTCTGTGTTTGTCTTTGTCTGTGCCATGATGCTTTTTTGTTATGAGTAGTGCTGCCCTTTCCCCGTCTCTATTTTTTCCAGATGTGAAAAAACGGGGATTACTAATTTACAAGACGGGCTCGTCAACCCCATCTTTAGAATACATCAACATACAGTAATCCCCCCACCACCGGCCACCCCCCCACCCTTTTGGTTCGCCATAAAACATCCACACCCCCGCCACGTCTTTTTATTTTAAACCAATTCCCAGAAATAATAAAAAATATTTCATACACACACACACACACACAAAAACACACACACATTTTATATATATATATATATATATATATATATATATATAAAATATATATATATATATATATGCTTTTGTTATTTTGTTTTAATCTTAATTGGGTACCTTAAAACATTTTTATGTTTCAGTGAAAAATGAATTGTGTGTCATCCGGCAAAAAAAATTTCTGGAAGAATTTATTTGCAATGGTGCAGTTTCCTATTTAAATAAGGATATTTATTATTGTATTATATTTATTGTATTTGCTTTTGAATTATTTTTCGGATACTTTTTTTTTTTGTAACAAAAACACATATCAAAAGATACGTAAAGAATTGCAGGGGAAAATTTATTTTACTTCATAGCTATTTAAAGAAAAATAACCCTAGGAAAAATATTTGGATTACATGTTTTTATGTTATTTAAGTTCGTATTGGGTAAATAAGTGTCCGTGGTTTGAAAAGGTTTCAATTACTAGTTCAAAGTTTTTCAATTTGGTTTTTAGTGAGATCAAACAGTTACAGAAGTTCACAGTAATAATAAAGGAAATATTTACTCTTCGACTAAATTTCAAACTTTATATATTCTGATAAGATGTATTCAGGAAACATACTTGGAAATATTTGATAAAATTTCTTATTCCCAGAGTGAATGTTTCAGTTTTCTAAGTGAAAATAAAAAAGCTTTAGAATTCATACAGGAAAAAAAACTTTACTTACGGAGTTGTGTAAGTGTGTGTGTTTTTGGTTTTTAACTTTTCTTACTCTTAACTAAATGCCATTTTTAAGAATTTAGACTGAATAAATTCAAATTATAAAAATTAAATATTCTTTTTATCAAATTTACAATGAAGTTATCTGAAATGATTTTCTTTAAAAGAATTTATTATAGACTTTTGGGGAAGGAAGGAGATATTTTGAATGTGCTCTGGTAAATAAACATATTTGAGTCCAAAATTAAATGTATAGTGCTTTTTAAACTTTCAAAGAACTATATGTAAATAAATAAAAAAAATTCCGAAAGTTTTAATACTTACTTCTGTTCTAAACAAATTTATGTTTAAAAATTGTGTTAATTTTTAAGCACAAATATATAGTTACTGAAGTAAGTCTAATTTTAGATGCAGTCAAGATAGTATAATAGAAGTCAAGGGTGATAATTTGAATTTATATTCGTGAGAAGAATATATAATTCCACTTTAATTACAGAAGCTTACTCTGATTTAACTCTGTATACAACGAATCTAATTTTAGGTCTAGTCTTTAGTGTTCGTGAGTTATTTTAATTGAATTATATTCTCCAGTTCTGTTTTATTTATAGTTGTTTTCTTGAAATTGCGGCTTGCTTTGTTATTAAGCTGAGGGTTTGTATTATAATAAAGTAATTTGAATGGGAATACTTCTAATTTTAGTTCTTAAATTGTCTTATTCGAATATTCAGTACATGAACATGTTTTAGTTAATCAAATAATTGAATCATACATATATATAATGCTGTTAAAATTTAAAAAACTTTTACGCTAAGATTTTAATTTTGTTTTTAAGTTAGTACCATTTCGACTATTAAAGAATATGCAAACTTTCTCTCGCATTTATTTCTGCATGAAAGCTTGAAATTTCATTAAAATTCTAAAATTATTTTCCCCAATATTAAGATACTTACAGTATTGTTTGATTAAATTCTGAATTATATCTTCCTATAAGTCTGCCATCTGATTTACTAATAACCCTGGAACAGATGTCGGCAGTTTTGCTGCTATTATGTGCCAAACCCCAATCAACTATATGAATTAGAATTCCGCACAGAAGAATATGGTATTTGAAACAGTTTGATTCCCCTGTGGCAATGTATGAATACATGGGGATTAGAGGTCAAAAATACTGCAACTCTGTGCTTCACATCGCAACATCAGTGATATAATTTGAGACTTTGATACGATCCATAACATTCAACTGCGAAGCAATTTCTTTCCTGACTCAAAATATTTTTCATATGAGAAAAGACTTGTTCATATTAGTATGTTAAACCAGCAGCGTACACAAACCTCCCATACAAAGAGATATGCATTCTAAAAAAAACACGTGAACAAAATGCCAAGGGGTAAAAATTAAAATTCATGGTAAAGGTTAAAAATGTGTTGGTCTATGAGGTGTTTACCTACCCTCTTGTGTACGCTACTGGGAAGAACTAAAGCAGAAGGTGGGTACATACAAAATTTTCATCAAAAACTAAATCTCTCCAGCAAAGACATTCTGAGCATTTGATTTATCGTTAGAGTAATCCTTCCGATTTTTTCGCAATTCCGCAAATTTTTCTTTGCATGATTCTGAACATGTTACTTCAATAAGTTATTTTTCAAAATTTTATCAACTTCCTTTCTCTGAACAAATTTGTTGTGTAGCGTAGAATGTCACCGAAATTGTACCTTGTGCCGTAGGTTGTCGACGCCTGTTCTAGAACAATAGATTCGATGCATGTTGTCGTAATACTAACCACAAAGACGTTTTTTCTCCTTTTTAAATTCAAGAATATATGACACATCTCACATAACTAGAGCACTAACGGAAAAACTTTTGGCTGCAAAACTTCCTTCCTTCTATGAAGAAAGCATTTCTTTTTTCTGTGGACTCATTCAGAACTTTGAGAACTCATCTCAAAGACAATTTCCGATAATGAACGTACTATATCACAACTTTATTGAGAACACTTTTTTGAAATCATACAGTGAAACACTTTTAAATGCTAATGAAATCATATAGTGTCTACTTTTTCAAACTTTCTCATATTTCTGAACCTGGCCCGCTACGTTGCCCAATGAACAAATTTGTACTGACTTTTTAACCAATTTTCTAACCATTCTAGTATTCTTCCCTTTTCCATTCATTTACTTGTATGCCTATGATTTTCAGACCCCACCACGTATCTTTCATTTTTAAACAAGTAATATAAAAAAAATTAAGTCAATTCATACTTAGATCAAGAAAGAAATGTTTCATTTTAGCTACTTTTTATTAAATAGTTACAATTAATATAAATATGTATATACATATGACGGAATCACAACTTTAAGCGGTAATTAATTTTTATTAATTATCATTAAGGTATCGTAATGTCATCCCAAACAATCGTGTATATAAAATTTCAGTTCAACTGAATGCTTTAAAACGTGAGAAAGAAACATTTTCACAAGTTTTGACCTAAGTCTCCAAAATGGTCGCTATGTCACCAAAAATGATGCCAACGTGGCTGTGTATTTGTAATTCTTTAAATAATTAATTTTAATCAATTAATTTTTATTAACTATAATTAAATTACTGTATTGTCATTCAAAATAATCATGTATATAAAATTTCAGCTCATTTGAGCGCTTTAAAATGTATTTTATTAACGATTGAAAATTCCACCACAAGATAAGTAAATAACTAAATATATAGAGAGTGAGAGTTAATAGTAGGAATTGAAAAAGGATGACAACACACACTTCAAAACTGACAGGATATTCATTTGTGATTCAGGGATCTTAAACAATCATAAACAAACATAAGTGCAAGGACATACTTCTGTAATAACGTCTTTCGCTTGCAAATAGATATAGACACAGTTATTATACTGAAATGACAAAAATGAGAATTTTTCCATTTACTTAAGTAACTGTCCAATACATCAAAGTGACCTCATTTTCTTACTTAAAATTTATACGAGGTTCTTTGTAATAAAGTTATGAAACCCTCTGCTATTTATTGAAAAATGCTGCTTTTCTTTTCTGTTTGTTTTCAAAATTATAAGCTCTTGGATATCGACACATCAATCCGGCACTATATATTTAGTGTAGATGCATGGAAATGCAGTTTTGCTACGGCAATATTTCAAAACAGTAGTTACTTTAAAGCGTGTCTTTTTTATAGTGAGCAACTTAGAAAAGTATATTTCTAATGTCTAAGCACTATAAATTACATTTTCTGACAGATAAGAGAATTAACAACCAATACTTCATAGTTGTTTCTAAGTTTCAAAGCTATATCATCTTCTCTCTGTTCTCATATACACACAATGTCTCTCTCTCTCTTGGAAGGAAATTGGATTTTAAAAAACGTATCAAGAAAAAAATGGACCAAAAAAACAACGTACTACCATGTAGAGCTTTTAAAATTGAAGATACCAAAAGAGTCTTTGGACTAAAATAAAAACCTTTTATGATTTCTGAAGCTGTCACGGAAATAGGCCAGCAATTTAGGGTTAAGCAGTGCTTTATATACATGATGCTCTGGCTTATATCAGAAACAACAATGGAACTCTGTAAGAACAGCGCTCTTATTTCAGATACCATATTAAGCATGCAAACTATTTCGTGTCAGCACGTGGGTACTTTTACCATATTTTACCTTTATCTAAAGATCTGCAATCTTTATCTTCAAAAAATTAGTACTTATTTATCAGTTACCTATTAGAAGGAGAAATTGCAATATCTACTTAAATTTTTCTTCCTTTTTAAATTAATTCAAATCAAAGTTTAGTTCGATAAATTAAACCATTTGAATAACAAATTAAACAAGTAATTCTAAAAAAAAGGAAGTAGTATTGAAAGAATGATTTTATGAGAGAGAGAAATATATAAAGTAAAAATTTTAATTCTGTAAATGTTTTTCAGAAACAGAGCGATTTAACTTAAAACATACGAAATTCAGTATCACAGTGCACAATCAGTCACAAATAAACGAAATGACTTCATTAAAGAAGCCATTAAAATTAAGAGAATGAAATCAAAAATTTCCACATTGAAGATGTCTTCAAAAGGTTTTCAATTTGAAACTTGTTCATCACCATGAATAAATTGTAATTTATTCCCCTGTTACAGCGCCTATTTGCAACAACAAGAAATTCCATCCCACATTCTCATTTACTTCAAAAGGCTAAATTAACTTTTATTTCAATTCTAATTATTTGTTATCATCTCAACCGAAAAAGATGCCACTTTTTCAAAGCCTTTTTTGACATTAAAGTGACTCGTTTTTTCTCAGAATTTCGACGGGAAAAGAAGACAAAAGGAAGTTGAAAAACCTCAATCGTACCTAAAAATGTTCTCCAAACTAGCTTGATATCTGTTCATGGCTATTTATATGTGAATTGGAAAAATTCGTCGAGAATTTATTGATTATCAAAGCAAATCTTCGTCAGATAAGCACATTTGCATTTGAATGACAATCGATAAGGGAATGTAAATCTTCTAGAACTGGTGCCGAGAAAGTAAAATAGAAATGACAGTGTTATATTGATGTTTGAAATAAATTTCGAATTGCTACGGAAGAAATGTATTTTTAGTTATTCAATAGGGAGAGATTGTCACGTCATCCGTTACCTTTGCATCAAAAGCTGTCCTTAAAAGTGCTATTTTTTGTTTAAAAACAGTGAAATAAAACTGAATACCCGTAAAAGATTTTACACACAATCCAATGTGGTAAAATTTGAAATACCAGTATATATATAGGGCTTATTTTGTGTGTTTATTGATATATGCATTTTAAAAGGATATTGCAGTTGTACTGAGTGTTAACTATAATGTATGTATAGTTTTAGTATTTTTCAGTAAGTTTTAACTTTTGTCAAAGCCTCATTATAGTGTTCCAGTATTGTGTTTTAAGACAAAAAAAATTATTCTCGTTGTTGCAGACAAACATGTAACAAATATTTTGGTTTAAATTAATGCGCAATTCTACCTTACACTTCATTGTTTCATAATAAATAAATGGATATTGTAGCAAAAATAGTTCACTCTGGTTGCCATGGACGCGAACTACTGCTCGGACTCACGCGTCCAGCTGCGGGCTATTTGCCAAAAATAACTTCTTTTGTTTTCTTTGTATGGACTTTATTTTTTGTGTCACATGCTTATTTTTATTAATTGTAATTCTCTCGTGCTTTTACTATTATTAATTGTACTTGTATTTATAGAAGTTAAATGTAATTATAGTTATGAAAATTTCTGGAACTTTCAATGGCAATATATAAGGAAAGGAAATATTGAGTTCGGGAAATAAAGTCTTCAATTGTGACTAGCAAGAGTTGTAGTCATTTTATTGGAGTATCTAATTCCACAGTAGTTTAATCTACGCGACAATATTTTATAAAATAGTTTTATTAGACTATTCAGTACTATACCTGAGTTTTCCTCTTAGTTTATTCGGTATCAAAATTTATATTTGGGAATCATATTATTAAGCTACGTTGCTATATCTTGATTTGACTTATTTGAATTGACAAATTTAAACACCAGAATGGTATTAGGTAAGCGAAATTTGGGGTCATTTTAGCTCATTTAAAAGATTATGCCTATTCAAACTTTAAGCTAGTTGAATAAGAATTGCGCCATTTCGAACATGTAAATCATGATAGGTTTTAAATATGCGATGAGGATGGTAAATTTTATTTATTTTCTAGATTGGGCGTTTAGAAAAGCATCAGAATTTGAAAAACTTTAAGAAGAAGAAGAAAGCAGTATCTGAGTATCAGTTTACATTGTTTCAACAAGGCAATGCAATAGGTCAACTAGAAAGTGAATTTTCTTTCCACGATATTGCAGAAAGATTTAGCTGGGATTTATCCACAGTATTTGATTATTGGCAGAAATGCTACTGAGAAAGTACTGTCTCATGAAGACAGAGATACGATAATGCACGGGCCGCTATTGAGAAGAAAATTCCCGTATAATACATCAAGCATCTAAAACGAAAACTTAAACTTCTCTTGGTCCCAGAGAGACACAGTGAACTATAATAAATTACTAAATTGAGGCCTAGTCTTACGCAGATTCTATCCAGATGCCTTATATTGTTAATGCCCCTGACTTGAAATCGTTGTCATCGGTGATTTCAGTGATGTCATTTTTAAGTGAAAATTAGTAAGTTTCAGATGAGACCGTTTTTACTTTGTTCTAGTATAAAGACTAGAAAAAACAGATGAGTGTTAGAAGACAATCAGTCAGCGAGATAGACACACTGGACGTACACCAAATTTATGGTCTGGGAACTAATTTCCTTTGACAACAGGAGTACTCACGTCATTAATCCAAACACCTTGAAAGTAAGTTTTTACGGAAATGTAAATTAATCCATTCTTGGAGCATTTTTCAAAAGTAAAATGCTCGTATGTGAGTTTCAGCCGAAATGCTAATCATTTCAAATCGCATTTGGTTATAAGTTCAAAAAATTTATCGTAGTTAAAATGCTTCCTTCAGGGGGTTGTATTTTAGGCGGCCAGTAATGTATTAATGTACATTTTTGTTATCTGTGACAGTTTACCACATCTTAAAAATTTAATTATTCTGTATTACGTACGTTAAATTTACTTTCATGTGATTACGAAAGTTTTTGTTAAATATGTAATAACAATAATTATATACCATGCACAACCAATGTGGTAACGCAGCTTAGCAATCAAATTTAGAAGCACTACAATAATTGGTAATTACTGTAGTACTTTCTGTAATGCATATTTATACTTCCCAGAGTTACCTTTATGTGGATGAACTTCTAAGTAATCTGTGTATATTCTACTGTTCTCTCATTTCAATATATCTTCTTAAGTCTCCCTTCTCAATCAAGGTCATCTTTTAATCCATTGGAGAAGATAGCGCACCTGAACATTAGGATTGGAGACATTACCCTCTACACTAAAGGAAGATTGTAGGCTTTGGCGGAAGACACAAATATACGACAGTCTAATCATTATTGAATCCAAGCTCTCGCATTAACCAATATCGGTTTTCACAAGCTTGACTTGAGCACAGATATCAATCAAATTGTAGTAAACTCTAATCATATATTAAAAATTTGCTGTGAAATTCATACAATTTTAAAAAAATAGTATGTTCATCATTTTATTAATCATAGAAAAAAATGTGTTTGTAAGTTAATTTCCAACAGTTTATTATTCAGTTATAAAATTTACAAAAATAACTGCGTTGTATTGATTTAAGATTACGAAATTTGTACATTTCGCATTGACTTGAAAAAAAATGTCCCTACAGAGATTGATACAAGAAATTTCAATAATGTGTTGCTGTTTTAAGTAGTTGCATTTTATTTCGTATAGAAAATTTTGCATTTGAAATCAAAATTATCTTAATTTTTGTGACGATGGAATTCAAAATTGTACCGTAAAAGACAATTGCCATACTTTATATGTCAGCAAGAATGAGAATATTTGCATGAAAATAAATAAATAAAAAGAGAAAGAAAAAAAATTGATTTAAAACAATAGCAAAGTCAATTTATGGTTACTCAGAAATTGTAGTAAAACACTATTGGTAGAAAAAAATAGTTTAAAGAAACATATTTCAACAATTTATAGAGCCTTATACACTAATTAATTTGCATTCAATTAATTAGAAAACAAACAAAAATACTTTGTTTCTCATTATTCTTGATAAGTATTCTGTGTGTATTACTTTTGCGCTTCTTGAAAAATATACTCTAAAACAAATTTACCTCAGTAAAATCGGTCAAGTAATTTTATTTGCCTATAGTAAACTTAGTAAAATACCTATATTACTGAATGGTATAAACTAGTAAATATCATTTAGTTTAAAAGATAAATCGAAATTAAAGGATGTGTTAAATCTTCAATACTTCTTAAATACAATGCTGAGAATAATTTAATGTCTTAAGACAAACTGAAGAATCTGGAAGAAACACAAAACATTATATCCGCTTTTGTTTTGGAATATATACAAGTAACATAAAACGACCCTATTTTAATCAATGTATTAAATAAAATACGATGATGATATTACTTTTGCCTTAAATATAATATATACCTCACATCTATCTAAAATTTTCCTGCAAAATCTGAAACTTTTACCTAGCAATGTATACATAACAAAAAGGTTTACTTTTATTGAGGTATCCGACTACGTTCGGAACCGTGATTTTGCAAAAGCGTACACTTGGATAATATTTATGATATTTAGTATCACTTAGATTAGAAAATGTATATAAAATAGTTTTACGAATAGCATTACAACAAAAAATTATTTAAATACAAAATTTTGACAAAAAATGAACATAGAATGACCCATTTTCAAAATATTCTCCTTTTGTGAAAAATGCTTCCATTATAACTATATTTTGCCTGTATATAGCTCAGACCTCTGTACAGAGGCTCAATTAGAATTTTTGAAATATATAACTTAGAAATGGGCTTATCCATGTTTTACAATAACAGAGGGGATAAATTTTAAGGAAAAAAACCCGATAATTATTCCAAATGGTTGTAACTCTCAAAATAATGTGAATTTTTCAAAAATCATAGTTGAGCTTCTGTACAGAGGTCTGAGCTATATACAGGTAAAATGTTATTATAATAGAAGCATTTTTCACAAAAGGAGAACATTTTGAATAAAGGTTATTGTAAGTTAATTTTTAGCCGAAAAATTATATTTAAATATTTTTTTTTTTTGTCAAAATGTCCTTAAAACAATTTTATACATGTATTCTAATCTAAGTGACACTAAATATCATGAATATTATCCATTTATGCGTCTTTTTAAAATCACGGTTCCGAACGTAATCGGATACTTTAAATTACAGTAAATAATTTAATAAAATTAAACGTCTTATAAATCTGAAAATAAATAAAATGTATTGTGTTGTTTTTGATTCAGTCCATCCAGGTATCTTAACTGTAACTTTTTTCCTTTTTTATTATGTTTTTTTACTGTAAACATTTTCCGTTTCTTATTATTTGTCTTAACTGTAATTTTTATCATTTATAAGCTCGAGCATTTTCTCGTTAATTTTAACAAACAAGTGCGTGCATTATTGATGCAGTTTCGATGAAGTTTGAAATTGTAGTATTTTGTCTTTTCACTGACTTTTCCTCCCTTAAGAACCTGTATTTTACAACATATACATATTTTCTTTTTAACTGCCTTTCGTGACTGTTATAAATAATGCTAGCGGGAAGTCTAAAGGTGAAGCAAAAGTCTTGCGGTCGAGTTTCATTATGTTGCATTTCTGTAGAAGAGGCTTTAAAAAGTGGTGTCACTTCGTTAACAAATCTATACGCCTTTCAAAAACAAATTATGGATAAATTAAGAAGACTGGATAGAACTCAGTAATAATTTTTGGAGCTGCTTCTGTGTGATGAAAACATAAACAATTCATTTCATGAAGAATTAAGGAAATCGGAAATATATAGGGATAAAATGAACTTGGATGTGCTGTTAACCAGAGACTGAATGGGGAGTCAAGTGAAGTTTGAATTTTACAAAATACCACGAACAAATGTATGCTACTAAAATTATAGTTAACAAAATAAGCGAAAAAACATTTTAATGGTAATTTAAAAGATTTTCCCTATTTTTGGTCTTAATGTGAAAAAATTTATAACTATCCGGACATTCCCGACGGCAATAAAATGTAATACGTAATTCAATGCTATGATTCAAGGTTCAAAAATGGTCATAGTGGTGAGTAGTTTTCACAATGGCTGGAACGTAGAATAAGAAAACAGTTAGATTTGACGATGTTTACTTAGATTTCGTAGTCAGATATTGATATCATTCCGCGACCGACTGTTTAATTTCACAATCCTTATACATTGAAATCACTCTTATTCTGATAATGTCACGTGTTATTTGTATTTAATGCTGTTAGTTATTTAAAATGTGCATGTTTTAAAAACCAAAACAATTTTCAGATAAGTCATACAATTGTTCTTTATCACGAAATATAACATCAGTGTTGGAATCACGGGTTTGAATGCATCCCGAAATATGCATCCGTGGAACACAAATTCCGGTAGTTCCCGACGTACGATTTCTTGGAGTAATCTTCGACAGACAACTCATTTTCCTTCCGCATATCTTACATCTGCGGAAGAAGTGTGAAAAAAATTTTCAACCTCCTGAAGGTTCCCTGAAATCTTGGGGTGTGGATCAATTCGTTTTTCGATATATCAATCTTTACTTTCCTGGATTGATTAGATTCTGTTGTTACAAATCTGTTTTAAACCCGAAAACATTTGAACCATTCATCACGCAGTTTTGGGGAATTGTCTGGTGCTTTCCACATCGCCGGTGAGATTCTTTTTAAACAACTTTCTCTGGACCTAAGACGAAAGAAGCTAGCTCTTGTTTATTTTTTTAAAAATTTTTCCCTGCCTTACCTTCTCTATAACGATTATACCTGACCACCAGTATGAAGAGACTTTATGGGATAATCATCTAACATCCATCCATTTATGGATAGGACGAAGCTTATTTTATCCGAGTTTACCCTACATGGCGTGAATATCCACCAAAAAATTTTTGCAGTTCCCATGGAATATCCAGATTTAAAAACCCTTTGTTTGGAAAATCCCCCCCGGGCCCCAATTTGTTTTTCAACAAAATCTTTGCTTTCCCTCGGAGTCGGTATAGTGATTATTCGCCCATCTACACAGATGGCCTGAAATAAGGATTTTTTTGGGGGTTGAAATTTTTTTGGTTGGCTTTGGGGAATTTTTTGCGTTTTCTGCTAATCCATCGTCATTTACCGTGCACTACAAATAATTGCTCTGCGGGCCCCTAAATACTTACAAATACTGACATTCGAATATTACTGATGAATTCTTGGAACCCTTTGGAAATTAAAAGTCGGTGTCATCCTGTGGTTTGTATATGAACATCACAAACAAACGGATGCAAGGGTTTTTATAGTTTTTTAATACAAGATACATTTTATCATAGGCAAAAAACAAGGGATATGCGGCTTGGCAAGAACACCTTGGCCTACAGTTCCTCCTTTGTGATGTGAAGCGCATCATCCTGCATCATATTGATAAAGTGTGGCAGGAATCATGGAAAATTTACAGATTAAAAAAAACTACTTTCCGTGAAAGCTATCATTGGAGCTTGGCCTAAAATGTCGATACGAATAAACGATGTCAGACTGACTCCCCTTAGTATTTACATCCTCGTTTTACTCATAGGCATCTTTTATTGAGTGAGAGTTCTCAGGCTACACGTTTGTTGACAGCTGAGTTAAAGGTGCACACAAATACACATTGTGAGCATATAGAGCCTTTTCATAGATGCTTTAAAAGCTGTTGGTGAATTAGCATCCCTTTTTGGGCTCCAATTTTGTGTGTGGGCCCCGCAACTGGACTCATCTACAATGATGTGGGGGGTCTAACGACCAGGAAGCTCCCCGAAGACACCTTAAAATTTTTTCCCTTTAAGCAAGCAGATCTGAGTAATACTAAATTTTATTGACATTCACAAAACAGAAGGTGTTGCATCTGTCTCTTCTTTACAAATTCAGAAAAGTCAAATGCCACTGTTGGGTTGGTCTGCTTCTGGCATGTTAATTGTTTCATTTTAAACAAGACAAATAATAGAAGAAGGGGGGTTCCCGGAAATAAAAGCTCCTATATTTTCCTTCCCCTTTTAAATTTTTTTGCTTACTTTTTTTTCATTACTCTAATTTCCTTTTTCAAACTGTTGTGCGCCCTCTTTAAAAAAACGAAGGGTAACTCTACGAGGGGGGGTACAAATTGAATCAAAACAAAAAAAATTCTTAAAAAATTATTTAAATTTCTGAAAATAAACAAACAAAATTTAAATTTTGACAAAATAAAAATTTTAAAAAAACACATTTACACTAATATAATACCTTTAAATTTTCGTACTTCACAATGTTTTTATAACTAATTTAACAATACTAAGTTAAGAACAAATTAATAATTTCAATGACCCTTTTTTTTCCATACATAAAAAATTTTATACAAAATTAACCTCATTTAAAATTTGCAGTTACAAGTAATCCTCAACTTAGATTAAAAATTTCGCAATTCCTCCCCAATGCCCCCTTTCCACGAAGATGCGCGTATGAGATGTATTAGGTGGGAGAAAAATAAATAAAAAAAAACCCTGAAATAGGAAATCCTTCTTAAAAACTGTCAAGTTCCTTTTTTTCATTCCAAAAACTTCAAAAAAATGTTACGGATGCATGCCAGAAAAATCAACTTCGGAAATATACATATATCGTCCAGGGCAATTAACACTTTGGGTGAACGGGGGAATTTTATAAAACATCGGTGGAAAAAGGTTAAAATCAATAGTTTTTTGCGTAAAATTTTAATATTATTAATTCAAACATTTTTTGTATGAATAGGGTGCGATGGGAATATTGGGTCACAAATATTGAAATTTCGAGAAGCTCTGCTCTAAACATTGCTAATATTAATTAAATTTAAATGAACCAATCAGTTTATATGCTTTTTTTCCATAAGCACAATCTGCAGATAAAAGTTCTTAAGCAGTTAAAAGGTATATGAAAATAATATAGCAAATTATGAACTAAAATTTTATTATACACTAATTTTTTAAAAATTTTTTGGGGGTAATTTCAAATTTTGACGGGGAAATTTGGGTTTCAAATTTTGGGTTTCCCCTTTTTGATGTTACAATGTATAAGTAAGAGGAGGACTTTAAAAATACCCCAAAATTTTCAGGACATTTAAACCTTTTTCCCTTTATCTAATTAACAAATAACGAATCATCGAACATAGAATTTTCGATGCTGAACGAACAATTCAACATTTATCTTTTGAAGAAAGTGTAGATGGATGTATCGGGAATTTTTTTTCCAAAAGGGGATTTTATTTCGAAAAAACCCAATTTAACACAATTGTCTTTTTTTTGCGTGTGCTCGACTTTTTTTCCATTTCCCCCTTAAAAAAACAACAAACCCTTTTCGAAGGAACTGCAAATTTTAAAAAACCACTCTACAAAGTAGTTAAAAATACCTGAAACCACGCTACAATTAACTACGCTCCATGCTGACGAGAAAATTAAGCGTACATATTTTATTACCTTTTCTATAGCCATCAGTGTGTTAATAATGAGCCTCTAATGATTTCCTTTAATTAAAATGATGGCATGAAGTAAAATTAACCATACATCTCTAAAATAATGTTTGAATGATATAGGAGTTTTGTACTTCTTTCTTTGACAAGCTGTTATTACAAAATGTTCGATGCAGTAAATTTATGAAGAAAAATTAAAAACACTGCGTCTCTCTCAGTGAATCTACTTTTTTTTGGGGTAAATCTACGTCTTCAAATTATATGTTTCAGTCAACATTAACACTATTCCGCCTTTAAAGTCAACCTTTCTTTTTGTGAAAAAAAAGTTTTATATAATTATATAATTTTTTTCTGTATAACTTATGTCATCTTATGGACATACTATATAACAGTTTGTAAGGATTTATTGCTGATGATTGAAGATGTTTATTGCTTAAGTATTAGCAAACTTCCTCTCTTGGTCATATGTCAAACAAGAATGTTTAAGGCCCTATTCCTGTTTTAAAACAAGACACATTTTGATAGCTTTAAATAACCTTATCAGATTGCAAAGTTTTAAAAAAGTAATTTATAGTTCTATAACGGGTTCTCTCCTCTCTCCCTCCCCTTTTACTAATCCTCTAGGGGAAATATTTGGACAAATTGTTTGATTTGAGAATCTCTTTCTTAAAAGAAACTATGATTTATGCAAAACAGCTACTAATTAAATTTAAGTGAATTCAGCTGGAGAGAGAGAGAGAAAAAAAAAGAGAATATGTATATAGAAAAAAATTAGACGTTTTTTGTTAGATCTACCTATAGTTTACTTTAAAATGTTAGCGTATCTGAAAAAAGGAATAAGAACCTTAGGTGTGTTCAAAAAAATCACGTTGAGTATCTGCATCTCATGATAAGTACTTTTTAATTATAAATATTTAGAATAGGGTAAAATTGACTCGTTCTTTATTAATTCAAGTAAAAGTTGATATAATTGTTAGTTTAAGAAATCAAAAAAGTCGATTTCTTAAGGTGATGGCTCTTTCTTCTATAAACCCTCATACCGACACTAGCGGGGGTTAGTTGCAGAAATATACGAGTATTCTTTTTCGCATGGATAACACCGAGGAAAAAACTTTATTTTAAAAATAAACTGTAATAAAATCAAGCTCAGTATACAATTTCGCGTTGATTTCCGCACAAGAAAAATTCATGGGTTTAAATTTTATTTGTAACATGCGAAATAAATGTCTCATCTTATTAAACCAAAACTGATTGAAAGCAGGGTAATCTGTGTGAAGAACATTAATGTGATTAATAACTCTCAATCTTCTAACCTCTATCGTTTTAAATATTTTTTAATTTACACTTGTAGAATCCCTTAACATAACAGACGAATTCTAAAATTTCTTGACTAATTAGGAAGTATCATTACCAGAGGATTTAAAAATCTAATCGAAGTTGCTCCTGTGATAATAAAAAGGTGATTAAAATCTGAACACAATCTTATGACTATAAATCACAATCAGTGTCAAACAACGGGTCTCTTGTGTAATCCAGAAACACCTAATGAGGATTTTGATTGAATAATGTTGTGCAAAAGTTGTCTGAAGGAACAAAGTCCCCAAATGCCAGCTAATAGTTATCTAGTTAAAAAGAATTACCTCTTTTAGTGTCCCAGGTGACCATAGAAAGATTGCATGAAAGAAGTTTGTTAAAATTGCGCGGTTCTTTAAAATTTTTTAAATGGGAACATTGAAAAAAAACAAAAATTGCATTTGTTTTCGAAATTTAATTTAAAATATATATTTGTTTTTTAGGGTCCTTTCTTAAATAAAAGGAAAATCATTAATAGATGAGGAAAAGAATTTCAATGGATGAGCTAGGATATTCTAATTATTAGAAAATTTGAATTTCAGAGAAGTTTTAAGATAGCTGCGTATAGAGTCATTTCAATAGTTTTCTTTGACTATCTTCTCTTTTTTTTCTGGTATTGCTTTAAAAAAAAATTATTGCATGAAAAAATTTGTATGACATTAAACTAATTAAAGGCTTCGTATATTAGTCTACTCTGTAAATTTGATTTAAAAGTGCATTGATTTGGTTGAAAATAAGGCAACTATATAAGTAATGACCATTAATTTGCAAAACTTCTGCCTAAAATTTTTTGTAATTTAAGAGCTTACTTATTAGGTCTTATAAAAGGTTGGAAAGTAAATTTTGGTCTGATTAGTTCATTAAAGCATAACAGTTCAAGAACTTACTTTTAAAGTATTTTCCGTATAAAAACAGGCAAGTTCTTTTTCCTCTTTGTTATCGTTTATTTAAAACATTTTAATTAGCTCAAATTATAAAACAGAGTGATATTTTAGAGATCCCTATTTTAAGGACGTGACTTTTCAAGTTGGTGCTCAATTTTTTCTATAAATTGCAACACTTTGTTATCTAAAAATATAATTCCTTTCTTCAGTTAATAAACAATTTCAAGATAAATTCAGTTTAGCAGAATTAATCACATTATTATTTTTTAAGTGTCTACTCTACATCAATATTATTGTATAGCTTTGTATTATAACTTTAACAAAGGGTAAGGAGATATTCCTCTCCCTTTTTTTAAAAATTTAGCTAAATTTCGCTTTTTATCAACTACACTTCTCCAAACTGTTCCCGATCCCCATTTTTCAAATAGTTAGAAATTAAAAAACAGGGGGGTGACTGGACAATACGTAAGTATTATTGTTCCGATTGAGACAGTGATAGAAAAGGGAGTAGCCATATCCACATTAATGATGAAGAAATTTTGTTTTTGATGCTAATAACCGTGAAATTGGCCTTTTGTCTTTAAAAATGCATTGTAATACTGTAAATGGAGTATTTTTTTAGCTTTGCCAAACGTTATTCATGCTTTTCGTTGATCCTTCAAGAGAATTCAAAATCATTTGTTATCCATGATTACCGATCAATGATGTATAAGAAAGATACTTTTTGTGAAGCAGTTGCTCCAATTTTTCCTTTCCTGTGACAATTATAAGAAATTTTTCTTTCGTATCTCTTTATGTTGCGGATCTTTGCAGTTTTTCAGTGAATTTAATGAGAAATTTTTTTTTTCATCAGTTTGTAATACAAGAATAAACGAATGTGATAATTGTGCATCAAGTTACAAGGTTTAGAATATTTGAAAAATCACGAGAGATTGTAGTATGGGAACTGATTTACATTTTTCTTTTTAAATAACAGTCTTGCCTTTTTTTAGGTGGAATTGAGCTTTCAGATCCAGTGCCTCACATTATTTAAAGACGATGATGGAGTACACAGCAAAAGGAGTTGAGATGTACTTTCTATGGAGATGGGTTGTCCTTTCTTCGGTCCAGTTTGTGTCAGCACTTGGTTCCTGTCCTGTAAAGGATCAAGTTGAGACTTTAAATCCAGAGCTTGGCAGATAGCGTAAAATAAGGAGTCATACTAAGGAGTTTTTTTTTCGCGTCCTCTCTCTCTCTCTCTATTTTCATAAGATATAACTATTACATCCAAAGAGAAGAAGATTTCGGTTGCAATATGTATAGAAAACTGGTAATAATTTGATTTTATATGGAGTATTTTACATTAGGCTTTATCAAGTTATTTCAATGTAAGATTTTTGATAATTGCACATCAAGTTTCACAAGCTTGACACATGAGGAAAACGATGACAGAGCGTACTGTTGGAACCGGTCTAGGTTTTTATTCTTAAATACCGGTCTTTCATTCCCTATGTTTGAGTTCGGCTTTTAGTTCTAGTGCCTGACAAATTTTAAAAACAGTGAAAGAGAAAACAGCAGGTGGAGTTGAGAAGTGTTGAAGTATTTTAAAGCGTAGTTGGTTTGAGGCCTGGTTGTATCTTTAATAGGAATGAGCTGAGCCTTTAAATCTAGAGCATGACAAATAGCATAAATGGTTGTAGAGCGTATATGAGGAATTGCTCTATTGTTGTTAACAGAAACTGTTTGACCCAAGGAGGAAAGTGGGATTTTGGATCCAGTTTGAGTGGTACAATGGTGAAAGGAAAAGAAGTTCCTGATGATTTCCATGCCCACTAGAAAGATAAGAATGTTTGAAAAAGACGGCACATTGTGCCCGTAAACACAGTAAAATATCCAATGCATCAGCAGGTGGAGTTGAGAAGTGTTGATTATTTTTCGATGCAGTTGGTATGAGCTCTCGCTCACTGTCATGGAAAGGAGCAAGTCAAGCTTTTAAATTCAGGGCTTGACACATAGCGTAAATGGTTGCAGAGCGTACTTGAGGGATCGTTGTATTGTCGTTACTGATGTTCGTTTCATCGCAAAAGAGTATTGTTTCAGATCCATTTTCAGAAAAGCATTAAAAATTGAATGAGAAGTTTTTAAGGATTTCCATGCCCACTGCAAACAATAAGAATATTGAAGAAAGACTGCATATCGTGCCCGGAAACACAGTAAAAGATCTGATGCATCAGCAGGTGGAGTTGAGAAGTGTTGATTATATTTCGATGCAGTTGGTATGAGCTCTCGCTCACTGTCCTGGAAAGGGGCAAGTCAAGTTTTTAAGTTCAGGGCTTGACACATAGCGTAAATGGTTGATGAGCGTACTTGAGGAATCGTTGTATTGTCGTTACTGATGTTCATTTCATCGCAAGAGAGTATTGTTTCAGATCCATTCATTTCCATGCCACTGCAAACAATAAGAATATTGAAGAAAGACGGCATATCTTGCCCGGAAACAAAGTAAAAGGATCATTGCATTTTCAAAGCAACCTCAAAAATGAAATGAAAATCCATTGTAGTAAGAATCGTATTTCGCTTAAAAAGTCCCACAAAATATATAAATTGCTAAAATCGCAACGTAATCATCAAAAGCAAAACAATAAGTGAATTTCTATCTTAAAAACTTGCGACAGATCGTTTTTGGCATTGTTGATTTATTTCGATTTTAATTTTTTAGGAAATATTATTTGTTCGGAATGCTATTTATTAGTAAAACGATGATAATGAATTTTACTTTCGTTGCTGTTTTTAAGCAGTTACAAACAATTTTTTGTAAATATTCCAAATTTTCTTTTTTCAGGTGATTCAAAAATATCTTTTTTTTATTTTTTTAAAGTTAGAATTCATAAATATATTTTTATATATGTGTTAAAAAGTTATATAGTTGTTGATTCAAAAAAACTATCTACAAAATATGTAATTCGATATACATTTAAATGACAATTCCGTTTAATTTATTATTTTAAATTTTTAAATAATTAAAAAATTTGTATTTATAAATAACGGGGGGAATAAATTTTATTTAAATTTTTAAACCAACAACTTTAATTTTTTTTTTTTATTTTTTTTAACAAATTCCCCCCAAGCTTTTCTCCTTTTCCCTAAAGCTTTTCAAAACCCCCCAGGGGGGGAAACCCAATAAAAAAAAACAAAAAGGGGAAAATTCCACCAGATTATTTATACAAACTCAAAAAAAAAAAAACGCTGCCATCGAAAAAGGCTAAATACAATCGAGGGCGTTGGTAAAAATTATTTATTTTGTATATATACACATGCATTGTATACATTTTTACGTATCTAGGCCACTTTCTGTCGTTGAAAATAAAGATTATTGCTATTCTTACTTCATCGGCATATTCAATGTTTTCTTCAGTGTAGAAAAATATTGCTTAAAATATAACAGAAAAAGAAAATGACACTAATTTCAAACAAAATTGCTATTAACACGTTGGTAATATTGTGAACATAATGCTTCCTATTTATGAGAAACCAGAATGTACCATGTTTTTTGCATGTCACTGTTTTTGGCATTATGCCCCTATGACCGATAAAAACTCATCTTTGTTTTAAATGAAAAAAATCAGAATTTTTTTAACAAGAAGCTATTTGCTGAAACTATGATGAGGTGTGTACCTTGAAACAATATTCTTATATTTTCTTTTGGATTCATTTAATTCATTGTTGACCAGATATTTCGTCATGACTTTGCTTCTGACAGTCTTGCAAACCAGAAAACTGTATCATTTGTGATCGAAAAAATGTTTGTACAGAAAAAGATATACCTTGAAAAAGTTTTCTCATATTTCCCTCTGGATTTCTTTAAAATTCAGCGTTGAAATGATTTAACGTCTTATGCCATAATGGTTTAACATTGCTTCTGATAATTTGTACCTCACATAGTTTCTTGGAGATCATATGCATATTTTATGCTATCATACAGTTCATATATGATATATACATATTGAATTATCACTATAGTTATTTATCATTGTATTTACTCATTCGTTTGCTCTTTGTAGTCAGATTAGGATCTTTAATAGAAATATTGCAAAAAAGTATCTTTTAATTAATTAATTCCTTAGCAACATGGTTTATTATTTGTTTCATTCAGTACTGTTGTATTGGTAGAGGACTATTTCAACGGGGACGTTTTTATCCGTTTTAGGTAGATTTTAATGTTAGCTCATAATGATTAAATCTTTTTAGTACTGAATTACATCTAATACTGTATATTAGATATACTATTAATACTCTATATTACAGATATGTTAGATAGTATTGCACCCATACCTCATGTAATACTAATTGAATTTTTTTCCAGTTAAAGGCTTCCTAAATATTTCTTAGCTATGATAGCTTTAGTGAATGAGTTTATCATCATTAATTTTTTTTTTCGGTTTATCTATTGCAGGTTATTTCACCCATGGTTCCAATAGCAAAAACTTACTATTGCTATCAATTTTCTGTTATAATTTTTATTTATATTTGCATTCATTCATATCTACTTACTCTTTAGCATGGTAAATTTTTCTCTTACAATGAAATATTTGTTTTTGTTAACTCATTGTTTACTTTTTGAGGTCAAATTGCAATTTGTTTAAAATTATTTATAATGTGAATATTCATTTGAAAAAAATATTTTTAATTTTTGGTTATACTACTTCCTACAGGGTCTTACCCTCCCTAAAAAATATAATTGCTACAATAAGCGAATTTTACGTTTTTAAAACTTAACCCGTGCGAAGAACAGGCATTTCAGCTTGTTAAGGGGACACAGTACGATTCAATTGACTAAAATTTGTCAAAAAATCAAATCTAATTTTTTTAGTTTAATTACTCTTTATATACTTTTCTATAACCTCACAAAATTTGAAAGCTGAATTATGATAGCTTTTACGTTCGTTTTTATTCATAACCCTAAGGCAAATCAAAACTTTAAACTTACTTATCTCAGAAAGATAAAATAACTAGTTTGTCTTCATTTAAAATGCTAAGCCATTTTTTCTATTGTGCCTAATGCTTTGATTTTTTTTTACTTATTGCCAATAGTACACGTAACAAAAGTTGGTATGCATTTTTAAATCAAAGCAATACTTATCTTTTAAAAAATAATTGAACTCAGAATTTATACATTTTTTTAAGGAATTTTCAATAAACATTCATAAAAAGTAGTACTGTACGAATATCAATCATGTTATCGCAAAACCCATATCAACTTTTCTTATGCATGCGTTGACGTACTTTAAAATCAAATTTCATACGTGTACGTAAATTTTTGTAGGAGGAGTAGCATTTTAAATTCACTTTACAAATTTTAAGTTTTTTCCTTAAAAAATTATATGGCTAGCATTTTATGTAATTTTGAGCACAAAATCTGTTTTACATAATATACACACATAGGAGGCAACCAAACAAATTTTAAAAATCCTTAAATTAAAAAAAATTTCGTAAATCGTACCATATCCCTTAAAAATAAAATACAGTTTGAATAATAATAAAAATACAGAATAATAATAAATACAATTCCATCCAAACACAGAGCACAATGAACTACTTTGAATTCGGAGATTTGAAAACAGAAACGAGAAACGACATCATTCATGAGACAGGGCGATAGGTTTCGTCGCAATCTGCATGGTTCTATTATGACGGCTTTTGAAAGTTGGAAGAAACCTTTAAATCCAGATGGTAGTTTTGTAGAGAAGCATTAAAAAAAGCAAATAAAAATTTAGTTTTCATCTCGATTATATATTAGTAATAACTTTATAAAACTTATGGTTTAAAAATCAGAGCTCGCTTATGTTACCTTTTGTACTATTAGAATTTCAATAAATTCTAACTATATATTAAAACTCAGTTTATTTTGAACGGAAAAATTTTTAAAAAGACGACTTGAAAGAAAATAATTCTTAAATATAATCTGTAAAAATTTCGTGCAATGAAAAAAATGCATGTTGTTTTTGAACAACGGCATCAAATTTTATGTTAAATAAATAGTTTATCTGAAGCCCAGTGGCTGGATTGTTATCAACAGTCCAGGCCAAGGTTACTCAGCCATTCATGCTTTCAGTGGGTCGATAAATTAGTACCAAGATTGCTTGGGAACTTAATACTGGGGGTTTTGCGTCAGACTCACCACCTGACCTGAATATCTGTTCAAGTACCTCAGGGTCCAAGGTCACGTATACTGAGTTGGGCATAGTAGGCCCTGGTTCTCTTGGGTTGTCGCGTCACTGAGTTAATAACTTAATGATTCTAATTGTATATTTATACATATAGAGGGTGCTTGTAATTAAAATTATTTCTTTCAAAACGGCTGTAAAAATAGCCACTGTTCAGATTGACTTCAAATTTCAACTGAGAATACATAGAAAAAAATGTTTTGGTATAAGAAAATAAGTTCCAAAGTGTATCAATAGATGGTACTGTACACGTAAGCTGCGAAATAAAAGTGGATGTGACTACAAGGGACATTTTGAATCGATTTACGATGGTTTTAGAAATATGTTGCTATTTACTGTTCAATGTTCATGATTGTTTTGTTCTTTGATGGAAAAATCACTTCTAATTCATTCAAAAATTGTGACATTGTTAGTGAAACGCCTTTCAACACGGAAAAGTCATACCACTTTGGATGGGAAAAGTCGATTATTTCGGTTTGGGGTCCTTTTTTGGATCGTTTTTTCCTTATGCCACTCTGTTTCCCCTTCTGCAAATATTTCCATTTTATATTTGAAATCATTCTGGCCAGTGGTTCTTTTTAACGCTATTTTTAAAAATTTAATTATAAACAGTACGTATATCCAATTATGTTAACGGTGAAATTTAAAAGTCAAATTTCAATAAAACCTTTTTTCAAAATGGCTGTTTTTTTCCGTTTTTATTTTTAGCTTTGGAAAACCCCCGGGCCCTAGCCATTCCCCCAAAACCAAAAAGTGGGGCTTTTTAAAAGGGCAATTTTATGGGGTTTAAAAAAATTTTTTTTTTGGGCGAGGGGGGAGGGGGCCCAAATCCCTCCCCTTTTAATTTTTTCCCCCTGGGGTAAAAATTGGGGGAAAAAATCTTTAAAGCAAACCAAAGCAAGAAAGGGGGGAAAATGAGCCAAAACGGGTTTTCTCATCTTTTATCTTTATCCTCGAGATCTGGGGGGTCCGATTTTCATTAATAACACTTTTTGTTACCCTTTTTTAGTCATGATAAAACGAAATCATGGGGTTTTTCTCCCTTAGGGTTTTGCTTTAAAAATAACGCAATTCCCCTTTAAAAATTTTTACCAAAATTTTTCTTCTGATCAACCCCAGTGCGGAAAATCAATTATTCCAAAAGAAAGATCTTTTTTAAAGGCCTTAATTTTTGGGAAAAGGGTCACCCAATTTTTTAAAAAGTTCTTTTTTTTTTAAATTATATTTTCAAACATAAATTTCATTGTTTTTGGGAAACTTTGAAATTTTGGGTCTTTGCCATAAAATCAAACAATCAAATTCCCCAAAATTTTTAAAAAAATAAGATTTTAAAGACTCTTCCAGATAGATACTTTTTTTTTTGAGAAATAGGAAAATACTTTTTCATTTTTGGGTGTTTTTTAAAATTTTGGGATTAATTTGTGTTTTAAAATTTTCCCAAAATTCCAAGCAAAAACCCCCCTTTTCGTTTTTAATTTGGGGGGATTCAATTTTTTTAACTTTTGGGGGAAATCTTGGGATAGGGCCCAAATTGGCATCCCCGGTGGGCTTGGCAATATTTTTGGGGTTCCCCAAAACCCTTGGATTTTTTCTTTGAAATTTTTTTGGAAAAAAACCTAATTTTAAACCCTTTTGGACGCAAAAAAGGACCTTTTGAAGGATCTTGGGAGACCTTTTAAAAAAGGGAGCAGACACTTGCTTTTTAAAATTGAGGAGTCCCCTTTTTAATTTTGCGGTTGGAATTTTCCTTTAACTTTCCCCTTTCAGGGGTCAACCCCGTGATTAGTAGGGGCGAAAAAGTGCTTTTTTAAATTTAAAATACCTTTCGGGATTTTAGATAAATGATAATTTGGCCCAGGGCTGGGTTAAGGCCTGTGAATTTTTTTCTGCTAAACCCCCATTTCAAAGGGTGGTTTCCCCAAATAAATTTTCCCTCGCTCCCAAAGGAAGGTTTTGGTTTTTTTCAACTGGTTACGTAAAATCCTTCCCCAAACGTAAGAATAAAAACTTTTCATACTGTAAGATTTTTTTTATTTTTTTTTTAAAAAAATTTTTAATATACCTTTCCGAAAAAACCTCAACAATTTTAAAAATTTTTAAAAAAGTAATAATTGTAAAATGAGAGGTTATGAATAAAAACATCCAGTTTTTTTTTTGTTTTTAAAAATTTATTTATTTCTAATGTGGGGTTATAAAAATTATTTAAAAAATTTTTATGGATTATAAACCCAAATGTAATCAAAAAATTTTCTTAAAATTACATTTAAATTTTAAATAAGAAACAAATTAGTCTATTTTTAACAAAAAGTTTTGTTCAATTTAATCCCTTTGTTTTTTATTCAAATAAAAAAATGGTTTTCCATTTAAAAATTTTGCATTTTAAAAATATTTTGTTCCATTGAAAATAAAAATAAGAAAAACTATTAATATTCTTGATCACATGTTTAAAGATAAGGCAAAATAAATTATAACATTATCATTTTCATTTTCAACAACGTAAGTAATATTATTATATTCTTATATGAATTAATTGATCAGTTTCGTAGAAAAAAAAGGATTTTATTGTTTCGTAAACTTTTGTAGTATTTTATCGAACACACACTTATGATATTCTCTATGAGTGAAATATTGAAAAATAATTGCATATTCCTTAAAGAGAATTTAAATCAATACGAAGCATAGTTTTTTTGCAAAACTTTTCATCTTTTTTATATGAAGTGAAATTATTTAATGCCCTTTTGATGCGATTTGAAAACAAGCATTGATCTCTTTTTCGATATATATTTCCCTCTTATTAAAAATTAATTAATGCATCAAAAACGTTGCTTCTTTTTTTTTAAGAAAATGTGTATTATTAAATGAACTTAGCCTTCAAAAAGAAAACTAATGGGACACTATTCCTGAAACACTTTTCTTTAAAAATACATACAACAATGGATGAAAAAAATAAATCTTATTTCCTAAGTCATTCATTAAAGGAACAACAATTGAAAGAATTAAAAATGCAAAAATAAACTTTCCGATCATTCTATTTCACATTATTTCTTTTATGAGATGAAAAGAAAAGAAAGAATCATTTTTCTCACAATTATTGCGTTCACCTTTACTAAAATAACTTTTCAAAAAAGAAGCTTTTTTAATTCTCTCTAATTTTGAAGAAACATCATTAGTAAATAACATCCATGTAAACAATTTGCAGAGATAATTAAATACCACAAATCTTGGATAGTGTATAGTGATTCAAAAGTTTGGCAATAATTATAAAAAACACACTAGAAAAACCAACATGGGGATAGTGAAGATTTAAATGCACTCAAAGTTGTTTTTCTTTTTTGTTTAATTTATCCTACGGGGACAAATTAACATATATGATAACACAAAAAGTTTCAGATGATCAGGATGTTACCTGAATTAAAGCACCATTACAAATTACATTTTATAGTATTTAAAAGGCTTAAATTTATATTTGTCACATTGAAAATTAAAAACATATTGTTACGTAGATTCGAGGGTTCGAGGATTTTATACAAAACAGTTACAAAGAAAATAAACAATTCTTTAAGAGCGATGCGAATTTATTATCAAAAATCCAATCCTTTAAATAGAGGATTCAACAGCGATATTCACAGAGTAAATATCCAAAGGTCTTCACACCTTCAACAGCAATCAAACACAATAACAGTGTTTAAAAATACACGTAAGTAAAGATTATTCACAAGCACAGCCGAGCTAATCAAAACAATCCTCACTACTCGCTGGTTTAATCCAGACTCTCCGCCGTTCCGGCGAGCATCTCCTTTATAGAAATATAACCGCTCGTGTCATTGAACGTGACACTAGTGGAGAGATCTACTACTTTCTAGAAGATTCCCGAGGGTTCCGAACTCGCCAACATGGTCGCCAATGACGCCAAAATTGCCAAATTGGCCGCCAACTTGGCTCTACCGCCAAGATTTCGCCAAGTTCTCATTGGATCGCCATTATAACGTAAGGGTCGGCATTGCTTGTGAATGGTACAATTTTAACATGAAATAAACATAACATAGAATAATATAAATGCATTAAACACTCAAATACAAATTATTTACACTATTTACACAAAATTCGTAACAATATACTAAATGCATTTTATTTAAGTACTGCTTAATGCAGCGTTTTTCAAACTGTGGGGCGCGCTCCCTAGAGGGGGATACCAGATTTATGTACGTGGGGAACGGGAGCATACCGAAAAGACAAAATAAAAGATTTAAAATAATTATCAAAATTTACTAAAAGGAAGTCAAACACAAAATACATTCTGATATGATAAAAAATAAAACATATATGCACACTGATATAAGATATTTATAAGTGTATTAGTAAGGTAAAAGGAATTTGATAATTAATTTGTCAATACTAAAAAAAAAGCAAGTTTAGAGTAATTGCTAGTGACTTTCATGGGCTTGTCATATACAAAATGTGTAATACATATCTTGATAATTCGAACAATTCATAAATAAAGTCACTATAAGTAAAGCTATTGCGCAGTAATTAAAATTCATTCAATCCATGTTGTTGTATGATGGCCCGGATGAAATTTTTTAAAAGAAAATTGGGTCCCAAATATTGAAAGTTTGAGAAGCACTGGCTTAATGGTAAAAAATTTGAACTCGAAAATTAGTATTCAAATTTTTAAAAAAAAGACAAAAAATTTTAAACCAACCTTAAGTCTTAGAGCTTAATATTAATATGCTATCTTTTCCTTATAAATCATTTTAATGCAATTGAAAATGTTGTCGTAAATTTAATACTAAAAACAAATGGTTAATATCAAAGTAATAGTTAATTATTGCGCACAAATATTTTTTGTGTGAAAATGTAATACTTTTTTAATGTTTATAACAATGAATGCACATGTAGATTTTTTTAAATATTTTACTCATAATTTATGAGTATATAGTCAAAAAATATATAATTTCTTTTACACACACAACCATTTATTTTGTCATTTCCTTTTACAACAAGCTATTCAAATAAATAAAAACGTAAAAACATATCACGTGCAAAGTATTGCAAAGATAAGCTTAAGCCTTCAAGTATCAATGTTATTGAAATATACTAAGTATACTAATTCACAGTTCATTGCCTGAACCATATTGCCAGATTGTAGAAATAAATTTTCATATGGCCGTTGAGGCAGGTTGTATTAATTTGATTTTAAAAGTGTTCAGATACGACGATTTATTGGCAACTAAAACAATAGATCCGTGGTGGCTCAAAGAAGATGAATGTTTTTAGAACTTTTAATTTTTTTGTCACATGTTTGTGTGAACGGAATGAGCATCAATGTTACGTAAAATGAGCAGTATTATAATGATAATGGGTTAATTGATTATTATAGCAAATTATTAGTACAATAATAAACATTCAAGAAAACAAATATTTTGATGAATGAAATAGAAAATTCTCCAACTAATTCCCACTTATTTTTGCCATTCTTGTCTCATACTACCCTAGTTTCGACAGTCCATATAAATAAAAAATAGTGTGAAAATAATTTTTATATATATAATATTCAAGCCACATTTCAATTAAAAAGAATTTTTCCTATAAACTAATGGTGTTATAGAAATTGATTATCTATTAATTTATCAACATGTATAACAATGTGTATAAATTAAAATATCCCTATTAAATCAAAATGTTAATTATAACCGTGATTTAAGAGCGCTTTTAACGTTAAAAAATGATGAAATAAAAAAAAATTTAATGTGTCATGTTTTTATAATGGACTAAAAAGAATAATAGCTGATCGAGAATTTAGAAATCGATTATAAAATTTTTCTCGAATAAACAAACATATCAATACAAAAGCGAGTCAGAGCTATATTGAATCGGATAAAAATTTAAATCGTATAAGGAATGTAAATCTTCTTCATTTTCTTTATTTTCTGCTGTGTTTTCCTTTTTTTTTTTTTTCGTTTTCTTCATCTTTCTCTCCTTTTTTGCGTTTCCCCTTCTATTTTCACATTTTTTATGCATTGTCACCCATTTCTGGGCTATGGTTCCTTATTTCAACTTTATAGCTCATCAATTTACAAAATTCCACGGACCGACATACAAAGTAATTAATAAAAACATGGTAATAAAAAAATACACTTAACTTCATTTTTTTTCTATATTTGCATAAACAAAAGAAAAAGAAAGTTTCATTTAGCTAATGACTCAACTAAACTGATTTAACCATATTCACATGTATTATTGTACTATTATTTTTATGCGTTTTACTTTAGAATATTTTTCATCATTGTTTATGGTATTTTCCCTTCCAGCTTTTTCTTACTCCTTGGATTTCATTTAACGAATATTTAAGGTCCATATACTACTTATCATTTACAAAAGGTATTTTAGGGTACAATATCTGCCATACACATGTTTGATTATAACAACTTATTTTTTGAAATATTTCATTATCACATAGAAGCCCAATATACTTTTCGCTGAAATATCATTTGCAGTTCCAGTAGCGTAAATATTTAGGAATATCAGATATTCCTTTACACAAAAGTTACCAATAATTCAACGTAGACTATATAAGAGTGGCATTATAGCAATTAGTCTAACGCAAGTAATATATGTGGCTTCTAGGTATTCAAAGTATATGAATTATGAAAATAGAATACTTGAATACTACAAGGGAACTGGGGGTTTGTACTAATAAAGGACGTCTCAAATGAAGATATAAATATGCTTGATTGTCTTAACAGTATGCATAAATTGCTGAGATTATCAAATGTAATATTAATAAATATGAAATACACAATGTATAAAAGGCAAAGAGTGCATAAATGTAAATAAGTATATAGTATAAATAAGTGTATAAATGTAATGTATAAGTATGATAATTCTTATAAATATAAAATAAATATATAATAGTAAATGGGAATTGTATAGATATAGTAGGTGTACTTAAGAAGTACTGACTAGATATAGGTGCAATGTATTTATGAATAACTGTATATTTTTTAAATGGTAGCATTGCATTTTGAAAGTTGAAACAATAAATTTAATTACATATGTTAGTAGATATTCATAAGCACATTACAAAAAGTCGACTTTCATAAAATATTTGTATGAATAGAATAAACAAAAGACAATTCGCTTGTTTTCGATGATACTAAAATTTTCTATGATGATACTAAAAAGAACATATTTGCTTCTAACAGTTATTTTATGTATGTGAAAAATTGGTAATAGATTTTAATAAATTACTTTAAATTTGCATATCAAATATTGCATCTCAGAATGAAATATATTTCAACAATTAATTAACTGCTTTAAGTTAAAAACTGGGTTTTTTAAACTGCAAGGAGATCATTTTTTACCATTAAGTTATAAGTAATCTACGGCTAAGACATTGTTTTTTTTTTAATTTTGGTGTTCGCTCCTCATATACGGTAAAGGCATGTAAACGCAAAATTAGTTTATATTAGATGCTTCAAAACTTACTTTGTTAAATTATTATCTGAATTTATAATAAAAAGCAAAAAGAGGAAAAAAAAGAAATATTTATGTTATAAATATTTTAATATCATTTTTTAAATCTTAAATTGTTACACTCTTCTTTTCTTTTTCATATTCTGCGTAGCTTTAAAATTAACATAAAATGGATTCATCTAGTTAATTTAATTTATTATAGGGCATCTGAATGATATTTCAGCTATATATTTTATAAATTATAAATTATTTCCACAGATATAGTAGTCTCAGTATTTAATTATGCACTGAAAAACAATTTACTAAAGATTTTAATGGAAACTAAACAATTATATTCATCCATTTCACTACTAGAAACAGAACAGATATTACAGCAAAAAATAGTATCCCAGCAGAATACATGTTGAATACAGAACATATATTGAATTCTTCAACTTAAGAAATTCTTAGGCTTAAAGTAATTGTGTTATTGAACTGAAAAATTTTGCGTTTCCTAAAACATTCATTGGTAACTACGCGCTATAATATCATAATCGTAAGGCAACTTTAATTATGTATTCTGACAGAGAAATCTGAAACACTTCTTTGCATGCATAATTTCGTCAGTTAAGATATAGAAATGCCAAATAGGGACGAGATAGACGCTTTCTTGGGTAAAATTTTTGATTTACAAATAAGAGGAAAAATTAGATACATTAAAAGACTTAAATTATACAAGTGTAGGGTATTAAAAATTTCATTTTATAAGATTTGTTTCATTAACTTATAATTTCAATGAATTCTCTCAAATTTTGTGTTCCGTTTATTATGTAATAAAATCCTGTAATTCTTATTTCAATACTAATTAAGAGTTTAAATCTTTTATTATCAAGAATGTTTGATTTTAAAGCATTAAACAATGTACTCTCCAAATTTTTTATAAATTATATTGAATAATATTCGATATATGGAAAGATATTAGTATGAGTAAAATTTCTAATTCCTTACAAATAATTACAATCGTCTGCATCTCCTCTTGAAATAGAGTCGTAGCTACGGTTGTCAAGTGGTCATAGTCATCACCTCGTGGTGGCGTTGTTCGAAACTTTGTGCCGCTGAAGTTCCACCGTATAGAGGCTGATACATGTTGAATCTGTCGAGAGTCAAAGTCCTTCCATTGACGTGGTGTAGAAGTTTGGAGAGGGATTGTCAATTCATATTTCTCCCTTGTCACTTGCTCATGGTTCAAATTCAAAATAACGAATTCCGTCACCATAACCTAACAGTTGTTTCACAATGTGACGTAATTAAAAATCAAATCACACTGCGTAAAGATTCACTGGCTACTCTTAGACCCGTAATTCCCTATTTTAAGGAAATATAATTTGCCAATGTGTGAAAAGAGGTAGCACTTTATAAAAAATACGTTCTTATATTAAATATAAAACAAACCCCAAAAGGTAAAATACTATTAGTAGGTTATTAGGACATGGAGAACTTTTTTTTTCATTCAACTCGTGTAACTGAAGTGTGTTAGTTCTATATTTATTTACTAGTTGGAAAAAAGTGGAAGAATCTCAACATAATTGTATAATCACTAATTGTTAGCATATTCTTATAATTCTGAGAAAATTTAAAAATAGCTTGGAAAGACTGTTGAAGTCAAAATCAGAAAAGTTGTTAAATTTAGTGTCCTTTCACACACAGAACGTAAAATTTTATTTAATCTACCGGATGTGATGGAGAAGAATCGTTCTTTGCCACGTTTCAGGTAAAAAAATTACATTTCTTTCAAAAACACGTAATATATTATTAAATTATTTAAGTTTAATTTATTTATGAATGCATATAATAAGAAATATATTAGTTAACTAATAAATCTAGTTCCAGATTTTGCATACTACAGCTTTTCAATTCTTAATCTACATTTAATTTGCGAAGATAAGTCAAAATTTTTACAAACTCAACGCTGATAGTCCTAAGATGGCATTTTGATTATTTTATAACAAACTTTAATCCTGTCCTTACCTACTTTATAATTACATATCCTGCTGAGATTCTTCGCTAGTAGGAATGTATATCTTTCCTTAACAATGTCCTTTGTGTGTTATGCGATTAGAATTCTGCAGTTTAAATGAGGATTAAACAATAGCATCTCATTCACATTAGTTGGTAATTAGCATATCACTCGCCTTAAGGAAGAGGTGAAAATTAAATGTAAGCTGAATTCTTAATAAAATAGCGGTTCATCCCTAGTATAAATCTTAGAGTTTCTTTTATGTTAGCATTTTAAAGCCTATGAATAGTTACCTTTCCTGGTAACAAGTTCTGAATTATCAAAACAAATGCTTGGCTTATCATGCTACATAACTTAAAAGGCTGTTGCATACTATCAAAAGAATTTGGAATTATAAATTTCATAATAATAAAAACTGTTAAGTATGCCAAAAATAAAATAGATCTTACTAATAAATTAATTTTATTAGATCTATGAAAGCTGGTTTTACAGAGAAATGCTCCAACATTCTAAAATTGAAAAAATAGTTCAGATAACAATTCAACATGATCAAAAAATTTTAAGAAATTCAAATATGGACAACAAAGTTGAATTACTCATTTGACGTATGTGCATGAAGGGAGGGAGGGTTCGTTCTAGGTACCTTCCGTTTCGAACGCAAAGTACGTAACCCAATCACGCCAAAGAACGATGCGTCAGCGTGGGATGTTGAGGTACTGGATTCCTTATAGATATCACCGCCACATACTCCCCGGCAGTGTTTCGGCGAATGGGCGAACAACGATACCATATTTATTATGGCGAGTATGTAAGCGGTTGCGTCACTTGGTGGGTTGCGTCATTCGTGCCGAGACGGCTTTGAGAATTGCGTCATTTGTAGTAAGGCGACTTTGATTACGTCATTTTATGTAAAGAGCAACTTTGATTACGTCATTTGTGTGTGAAACGACTTGAGAATTGCGTCATTTTGTGTGACGGATTTTGATTGCGTCATTTGTATGAGACGACTTTTTAGGGAATTGCGTCAATGTTTGGCAGCGGTTATACATGCGGTGGATAGATGGCGCCGACTGTATGGGTGCGTGAAGGAAGTGCAGTTCCTTTGCGACCAGAGTCGCAATGAAGGAGGGTTCGTTCTAGGTACCTTACGTTCGAACGCAAGTACGTAACCAATCACGCCAAAACTGATCGTCAGCAGGGGATGTGGTACTAGTTCATATAAGATATCCACACCGCCACATGCATATAACAATGAACATCATTTGTGTGATAGCAGAATCTTCCATATAATCTCCTTTATGTTGCTTGGATTCCATACATCACATTTACATTATGTTGTTGTTCAGGGGCATTTCAAATTCTCTGTCCATAGTTTGTATGTATTGTGTTGAACAATATTTAGATTTAAAGCCATAACTTCTGTCCCTTCAATATTTACTTAGAATATCGTCCTCATCAAATGCACTTAACTATGTATCAATAAAAGTGCATTATAGGCAGCATTTCTCATGTGCAAATTCGTCGTTGAGTGTTTCTCGACTTCCATACATTTTCATAATAAGGACCCCACATTTCTTGCTTTTGAAACATTTCCCAACTGCTTTAAACGATCTAAGAACTGCTTTTTAATCACTTCTTATACAAGAGGAGATTCTTCTGGTACTTTGAACCTATCTCTCTCCAATTTATTAGGTGAAAATACCCCAGAATATCCTTCATGTGAAGTCCCGTATTCTGTTCATCACCTTTTATTAAGATTGTCCAGTTTTTAAATTATCATCGCATCATTTTTTTTTTTCGTACATCAATTTTATCTTTATCTGATTTTGGTTGGGGAAAATCTCCATCCAAATCTCTTTACGTCTTACGTGCAATCGGTACATGTTACACAATTATTATTTTTTTTTTATAGAATTTATTTAATACAAATCTACGATCTTTTTATAAAATGAATTATTTATTTACTTTGCAAAATCATGAAAGTTTGAACATTATTAGGTATTATTTTTTATTTTTATTTTTTATATTAAAATTATTTTTTCCAATTGAAATTCTATTGGAAACATTTTGAGCAAAATCTGACTTTATCAAATTATTTTGATTTGGAGAGACCGAAGTTTTGGAGTTTTATTACTTTTCAATTATTTGGCGCAGCTTAGCCCTAATTTGGCTCTTGTGCCATAAAATCAAACAATCAATCAATCTCTGCTCCACTAAAATACTGCTTCTGATTCAGCGTCTTGGTAGCCTTTCACTGTTCTTTGTCTTCAACGTAGAACTAAGCGTTCTTGAAGCTTTGGGGAGACAACTCATGGAAAACTGCTCCTCACCAGTATTTGCTTCGACTTGTGCTTGAAAGGCAATCAAAGGAAATGCCTCAGCTGCAGATTTCTTCTAGAATTAAGGAGGTAAGTCTAAAATTCCATGAAATGACGTTTATTTGGCTCAAAACGACATTTCATACAAAAATTGTGATGCTGATACAAAGTTGCATATACTTACAGGTCATTGTGTTGCCAGATGTCCGAACTTTACAATATGACTATTTAAGTGGGGAATTTTACATGTGCTTTGCATCCTGAAAATTTCAAACATAGCATACAATTGGAGTCATCTTTTAGTCAGAGCGCCAGGAACTTATTTATACTTCTTTTACAAAACTAAAAGAATAAAGCTTCCTCTCTGTGATAGAAAATCACATAATTACTGATGGGGAAACGATATGCAGGGATCGAGTAGAAATAGCAAATAAGTTTTCATCTGACAAAAATATATATAATCCTTAGGCCACCTCATAGCTTATTGACAAGCAGTGATACACAAAACAAATTTTAATTTTTTGTTTGTACATTCATTTAATTTATAATCATAAAAGGAAAGGCAAGATTATTATTTTTTAGGGTTTAAGATCGCATTATTTCCATGTATTATGGAAAAGCGTCAACTTATCTAGATCAGATTTTTCACCTTTTTGAACAGTGCAGATGTTCAGGTAAAACACACTCCACATTTTCCATAAAACTCATTAAAAATAATCCCTCACTTTTTCATTAGTTTTTTTTTTTTTCATGGAATTAATGGAGCAAAATAATCTAAAAATATATTTACAAACTCTTTGAAATTTAGAGTAAAGCTTTTTGTAAGTATTTATATACTTGTTTGTTGCAAGTAGCAAAATTTAAATTCTTAAATTTTGACTTTTTCTGTCTTTGTTATTGTTAAGGAAGCACTATTTTTGGATTTTTAAGTCCTTAAATACTGATAGGTAAAAGAGGAAATGAATTCTAACGAATAAAAATAAGCATTTTTAAAATTTGCTTTTTAAAAACACCTGATTGCAATTTTAGAAAATATAAGCTTATTTAATTTTTTCTTCAACATAATATTAATCTAGAATTCATTTTTAAATTATTTATTTACTTTATTCTAAAAGAAACTAAAGCTCGGCGGTGAATATAATAAATAAAATTCTTTTTATTTTTACGGATATAAATTTGGAAAAGTGTAAAGGTAACTCATTGGGAAGACGCCAGTTTGTAGATACTACTTTTATGCATCGATGGGTAACAGATTCCGATCCACTTGACTAAAAGTCTGGTCCGACATTGAATATGACTTGTAGAAGATTTATCTGAATTAATCGTCTTTAATCGTACCATTTTTTCGATCTTGTGAGCATTTAAAATGGGTAGTAATATAAAGCTTTTATAATATTAAGTTCCTCTCATATTTAAAATTCATAAACCTACGTGTTATTTTTAAATAAGATATTAACTAATATAAGTAGGTTACGCATACTTTTACATACGATGCATATAAAACGGCCCAAAGAACACTGCAACAATAAGAAAATAAGCGTGTGTGGCATCTTCCCTATACGATGAGGAAAAAGGGCATACAAAGGTTCAAATAATAAATAGGAAATGAACTTTGAACATTTTTTTTTCATTTTATAACACTGTACATTTATAGTACAAAATATAACTACAATTAATAATTAGGCTGTGAGGTTGGCACAGGGGATCTCCATGGGACGATAAAAGAGTGCAGGGGTGAAGTCGATTCACTACTTCATGCTGATAGAGACCATTCTGCAGGAAAATTCATTTTAGCAAACTAATTATGAAAATCCCTGATTTTCCATAGATTGTGGTATTTCCTCTCATTTAATTTAGTAATGTTTTGTCTTATTTTTTTTATTTACTGTGGTATTTATTTACATCTTACTCCATGGCTGGTAGCATCTTCCCTGCCATCATTTAATAATTTCTGTAACATTAAGTTTCTTATTTATTTCATACTAAGAAGAAAATTAATTTGTATACATAACCAATTAAATATTGAAATAAAAATTATATTTTTTTCATGAATGCTTGTGATATCAATTTTTCGATGTACTGAAGCAGAAAAATCATGGTATTACAGCACACCTTCTTCTTCTTTATCTTAAATCTAACTGGAATTAAAAGTGCCTTTTCTTTTTGTAAAAGTGTTAGAAAAATTATGTAATATATTTTCCACCTTTTTTTTTTTTTTACTTTAAAAAGGAAGTAAGAACAGGTAAGCCCAGACCTACCGAATGAATGCATAAACATCTAATTATTTTTGCAAGAAAAATACAGAGAAACATTTACATATGGAAGAAAAAAAATTGAAAAAGGCTTTAAAATTTCAATAGCCACGATTTATACTGTTTGAAATATTTTTGATTTTCATGACGTCCAGCTCGTTTTATCGTGCACGTTAGAGAGTTGTATTAGCAGAGATGCTCATTGAGTTGAGAGCCCGAAATATATTAAATATATGTAAACCAAGAGTATCATTATGCCGCAAAATTTCAGATTCAACTAGATACTTTAAAACATGAAAAAACCTTTTCAAGTTTTGACACCGTCCTTCAAAATCGTCGCTTCGTCGCGCCCAAAATGATGCACCAACGTAATAAAAATAATGAACTTAACACGTAAAATCTTCCATATATTTAATGGAAACATTTTTTAGACTAAAGGTTTTACACCATTTTCCGATTGTCCTAGAAGAATTCGTTGAAAATTGTAAAACGAACAATAAATACACAAATAATTCTTACAGGTAACCATGTAATATCTCTTAAATTTTGCTTATCTATCAATTCATCTCAATAGGCTGAGAAATGAGGCAAATTATAATAATCGCTCAAGACTGAAATTTGTATTATATGACCCTGGGCTCTTTTTCTCACACATCTTCGAAGTTATGAATAGATTCAAAGTAAGTATGGAACGTTAGCTATTATATATATATATAACGTAAGCTATTAATACTAATGCTACAGATAACTTGCTGCAAAAAACTCCAGATATTATGATAAAACATTATTTCTAGAAGTTAATTACTTATTTTAATTAACTAATTTTAATTGAAATCTATGTACCTTAATTTACTTCTCTCTCTGATTCTTAAAAGCAGTACTATTTCTATCACACTTTTCGATGAAATTACGAAAAAATAGAGTGTCCCTTTTTCTCTTCGTGGTGTACAGGTGTATTATTAATAAATTCTATAAATATATCGAACACAAATGAAAATTAGTACCTACAAAATTATTAAATGTTATGATATTTACAGTATAATAATTTTTAATTGATTACTCATTATTTACATAGGTAAAAACCCATTCGCTGAAGTTTTGCACGAAGTAAGAGGAGTACTTTAGACATTTCTGAATCATTGGCTACAAATAGTTCTGAACTATTTTCATTCACCTATAATTTAGTACTTAATAGTGCATGATGGTTATATTTAAACAAATTAATAAAAGAAATTCACAAGTTTGTCTTCTCAAGAACCGGTAGTGAATTATGCAGCAAAATTTTAAAATCTCATATATTTTTTAGAAAGTGTTAATGTTTTTGATAATTTCATACATTTACACTTACAGAGATATTTAAAATTTTTAATACATGCCCATATATGAGATACAAAAGGATAAAATATTTTTAAAAACTGCAAAAATGAAATCAAGAAATGGTTATTGACAAACATTTTTGGCCCCCAAAATAGCCTTTTCCTATTTTTCCAAACCCTTCCTTTTGCACTTCCGGAGAAATTTTTCCGTTTTACAGAACACATCGCCAAAACAGAGGAAATAAAGAACTGGAAATAAATCCATAAAACTGAAACTTCTATCTGAAGCCATTTGATCGTGTTCGGCGTCATTGATAGCCTCCATTTTAACAGTGAATTTCCATAGGTGGTAAAGTGGAAATTTTGCTCTGGATGTCGCTAAGAGATGACGTTTGACAGGTTCATAGAAAATCGGTAGCCGATTCGGAAAGAACTTCCGTTTCTCACTTTGTTTTTCTTTGTTGCGTACCACATTACATTTTCTAAGAATAAATCGCGATTTCTTTCCTCTCTGCTGATTGCAGAAAGAGTCCGTATCCGTCTGATGTTCTCTTAGCATTCGATATACTTCCATATAGGTTTTCTATATGTATTTAGAAAAATGTTTAAGGGAAGGTTGCTATATGCTTAGCAGATAAAGTCTCGTAAAATAGAGAATTTGAAAAGAGCTTTAAGGTATCCGACGCTACGTTCAGAACCATGAATTTTAAAACGCATAAATGTATAATTTTTCATGATATTTGAGTGTCACTTAGATTAGAATACATGTATAAAATTATTTTAACGACATTGCATAAACCAAAATTATTTAAAATACAATATTTTGGCAAAAATTGCTTAGAATAACCTTTATTCCAAATGTTCTCCCTTTTGTAAAGTAAGCTTCTATTGTACCCAATATTTTGCCTGTATTCGAAGCTCAGATCTGTACTGAGGGGCTCAATATGATTTTAGAAAATTCCACATTATTTTCAAAAGGTTACAACCATTTGGGGAAATAAGTATCAGCGTTTTTCTTAAAATTGCTTCCCTTTATTTGTCGTAAAACATGGATAAACCCACTTCTAAGCTCTATATTTAAAAATTCTAGCTGAGCCTCTATAGAGAGGTCCTACTTGAAGGCTATATACAGGTAAAATATTTTTGTAATGGGAAGCATTTTCACAAAGGAGAATATTTTAAAATGGGTCATTCTATGTTCATTTTTGCCAAAATATTGTATTTAAATAATTTTATTCATAAATGTCCTTAAAAACAATTTTATACATGTATTTACAATCTAAGTGACACTAAATATCAAAAATATTTATTCATTTTACACGCTTTTGAAAATCATGATTCCGAACGTAGTCGGATACCTTAAACTGAATTTAATCCTCTAATATACAGGGTGGAAATTCGGAGATGTTTATGTATTTGGAAAGAGTTTATTTAATGCTTTTTCTCGTATATTTAAAAGAAGAATACACAACGAAAATGAAATTATTTCAAGTTTGTCGAATATTCACTTATCCTGAATGTTTTAAAAGTAAAGGAAGGAAACTCTTTTTCATTACTATGAAAAATGCAAAGATTTTATTATTAATATGTTTTGATTTTGATAGTGGATGTATACTTTTAAGGGAGGATACAGATATTTTTTATTTATTTAATAATTTTTTTGAAAAATTTGTGTGCAAAATACTATTACAAGTATTGCATTTTAATAGATTACTGTAAAAAGTTTCTAGTTTCCATTTTGAAAACTTTAATTGTTTTTAATTTCTCAAGGCACTGTTACGGAATATTTGTTTGCATGTTAATAATACTAATGTTATAAAAGAGTATAAGATTTTTTTTCTGATAAACGGGAAAGTTTAAAGTTTATTTCTTTTCTTTCATTTGCAGTTTCACTGCTCAAGCCAGTTCCCTTTCATTGAATGAGATATCTGAGAAAACAGAACAACGAAATTAAAACCTCAGATTTGGAAATTCATTGTAAGAGCTTCATGAAAAGTTGTGTGAAATAAAATATTTCTCAAAACTAGGACACAAAATTACTTTAAATTACAATCTCTTCAGGAATAATATATAAATCCGTTCTCGTTTAAGGGGACATGGTACGATTTACACAAAATTGCTTAATTATATTATTTTCAAAATTTTTTTGGTTTTATGAGTACGTATTGCGTAGAAACCAGATTTTAATATTTAAAAATTTCCTAAAAGGTTTGTATTTAATTTTCTAAAGGAAGGAAACTTTAAGTTACGAAGTGATTTTAAAAAAGCTACTCTTCTACGAAATTGATGAGCAAACATAAGAAAAATCTTATTTCCTTTTGCATCCTAACTATGTATAACAAAAGTTGGTATGGGTTTTGTGATAAAATGATTAGTTTTGTACAATAACTACTTTCTTAAATGCTTATAGGAAATTTTTCCTTAAGAAATATATGAAATCAAATTTGATTACTTTTTAAAAAATATAAGTATTACTTTGACAAAAGAAATGCACACCAACTATTATTGCCATGTGTGTGGCAATAGTCAGAAAAAATATCAAAACATTTGGCACAATAGAAAAGCTTTTAGCATTTTAGTGAGGGCTCAAACTAGTTATTTTTGCTGCAGATTCAGGTAATTTTAAGTTTTATTTTCCATTGGATGTAGACTTAAACGAATTTACAACAGTTATCATAACTGCGGTTTTTAAACTTAAAGCTTTCAAATTTTGTCAGATAACAAAAAGTATATAAAAGATAATTCAGGCTAAAAAAATATAATTTGATTTTTGACCATTTTTTGTCAATTGAATCGTACTGTATCCCATGACATAAATCAGATACTTTTTAAATAAAGTAGTGTCTTAAAACTAGAAAAGAAAATATATGTATACTTATTCAATCAAAAGGGAGAAATCTTTATCAAAATGCTTCACTAGACTATCAGCGTTGATTCCTTTTAACCTAAAGGTTTGACGAAAATTCCCGGAGGATCTCAGAAATATATATATCTAACTCAGTGCTTCTCAAAGTTTCAATATTCGCGACCCCAAAACTCTCAATCATAATTTTCATCACGCCCTCCTCATACAATAACAATTTTTTTAATTTAACAATACTATACTTTGACGCTAAAACTACGATACCGCTTTAATTTCTTAAGTGTCACCGGCGTATATAAACGTCTCGCTCCGCCAAAGCTTTAATTTCCCCACATATACGCCCTTCCAAAGTACAATCTTTTCTCGGCACTGATATCGCCAGCATTATTCCGAGAGACTGGAATGCAAGGCCCGACACACTAACGAGTGTTTGCAGGATTTACTTATTTCAGATTATTTGCTTCTTTATTTTACTCCCCACCGCAATACATCACCCGTGCCTACGTAAAACAGTTGGAATTAGGTAGCGAAGATCGAGTAACTTTTTAATCGGCAGTTAAAGGGATTAATTATAAACGAGGTACAAATTATCAAGATAAGTGTTAATTTTTGTACATTATTTTATGTAAGACAATCCATGGGGTCACTGGTAATTATTAAACTTGTTCTTAACTTTTTATATTTATTTAAAATTAATTATAAAATATATTATGCAGTACTGATACATTTTATAAGAGTGTATTATATTGGTATATTTTTTTATAGCCAAATGTATTTTTTGTTTTGACTTTATTTTCAGTAAATTAATAATTTTTTCAAAAGAAAATAATTTTTTATTTCAACTCTTCTATATGCTCGCGCCCCCTCGTAGGTTGCCACACCCCTCAAGAAGGGGCGCCTAGGCTGAGAAACTGATCTAACTGATTAATCCAGTGCTTCTCAAACTTTCAATACTGGCGACTTAATTTTTTTTAAATCCCTTAATTTTTATCCTTTTATATATAATAATAATAATAATAGCTATATTGAATGCACAATAAAATGTACTTTGACGCTAAAGCTATAATATGATCATAATTATAAACCCGTACAAATTAATAAGATAAGTATTGGTACATATGTATTTACTCTTAAGTAATATATATATTTTAAGTAAATTATTTTTAAGAGTAATAGGTTAATTATATTATTTTTTCTTATATAATTTTAGAATTGAAACAGATTGAAGTAATATTTAATTAAGATTTATTTTCCTTCAAGATCCATTTCTAAAGTACAAATGTCATTAAAAATAGCCTAATCTATATTTGCTCTTTTATCATATCCGACACATCCTGGCATTCTCGTGAACATTCGTGAGTCTAGAGCAACCTAACGAACGTCTGCACAAAACATGTAAAAATGCTGTACCTCCCTGCAATTCTAATTAAGTCTTAGTAGATAAGTGCTTCTGGGGAATCTCTCTTGGAATGTACATTTTCATGAATTACGCGTTAGTTGCCAATTCCACGATATTAAGAAATATTTACAGCGGTAGTTAAAACAAAATCATAGATATATTTTTTGAAGCCGCAGTAGGCATTCGACGATAATAAAGCATCAACAAATTTTGCACCGACGAGAGCAAATTATTGAAAGCTGAATTTACACGAATGGGTTAGGGATCCATTTCAAAGGAAAATAGTTCAGAAGAGTCTCTCAACTGCCGAAAAAAGAAGTCTTTACTTAGATTTCACATCAGTGACGAAATTAAGAACAATTTTGTAATAAATCACTCTTTGAATTCTGGATAGAAGTGGATACTGAATTTTCTGCACAGAAAACAAAAAGAATTTAGAGTATTACTATTACCATTTTAACATCCTTACCTTACCTTGAATCAGATTTTTCTTTGATATAGCTACTTTAAAGACCAAAAAATAAATCTAGACTAAATAGCAAAAAGTAACTCTGAGTGTCAATTTCTAATTTATAGCCATCCTTTGAAAACTTTTGCTCACCAGGAATATGAAGCCCATAGAGTCACTAATAATTATTAAACTTGTTCTTATACTGGCTGGAAATTATAACATCTTACTTTGAGTTTATTTTTTTTTAAAAATAATAAAATATATTGACCTAACTTGATATAATAGCTTAATTGTAAGGAGGAATAAAACCAGTGCATGACAATGTAGCCACAAAAATGTAAAAATGATTTATTGGGAAATGAATACTCATATTATAAACAGTTCTAGACGAGCATAATTTTAAACTTATAGAATTAGCATTTAGAATAAATGCTAAGAAGTAATAAAAAGACCATAAGAAAAATTCTAATGAATAACAATTGTGTTATTTTTTTAATATTTAAAAGCAGAAACTTCAAAATATTTTTGGCCAGGATCAGGTGTGGCACTCGATACTAACGTTGTTAATGGTCACTTGGGGAATATCACTTAATTCTTTTTATAATTATTTTCAATATACAAGGATAAAATCCACAATTTCAGTGAATAATTTAACTAGAAAAAATACTTACCTATTTCTATGCAAAAGTTTTTCAATTTGTCTTTCATAATTTGAGAAAATATCCAATAAAAACTGAATTAAATTGTTCCAAATGTACGTAGCCTTAATAAAGGACACAAATCACGAACTTACTTTTCGCTAGCATTACAGGAAAGTTATTTGCAAGCAAAACTGTCACACATTTTGTTCACCTTATTGTAGTTTTAATGTCCTTTGATGATCGACAAATATCCTGTTAGACTTTTTTCTTGCTTGTGTCTTTTTGACAGGGTGAAGTGCTGCATTTTGCGGTACACTTATGAGCTATATTTTCTTGATAATGTTCTTAATGTAGCTATTAAGAAAATTTTCCTTTTTGTTTCATGTTTATTTACTTTTCTCAAATTTTACTTTTCCTTTAACATGAGATTAATATGCATTATTTCAGCAAAGTGTTTCTTTTGTTCAGTCAGTTTCAATTTCCTTTCAATTGAGATCACAGATGCCAATTCTTTTTATGTTCTGCTCATTTGACATTTTATAAAACCATCATCAGTCATTTTGACATCACAATTAAAACCACTAAGTTATTCATAGGGGAAAATACACAGCATGTTCAAGGAAATATTTTGGAACAAAAGTAGTTGCGCCAGGAACTCCAGTCTAAACAAGTACCTTAAGATTCTAAAAAGACGTTTGCCACTCCCAAAAGAGATATGTGATTAATTCATTTTGGCTCTCAGTAAGACTGTCATATTGGAGGATTCTCACCATCAGGGTCCTTGGTAACAAATAAACAGTTTTTCCCAAATTAACAATTTTTTGTATTATATGCCAGTATACTCATAAAATAAATCTTGTACAATGAATCCTTCAAAAGATACTCAATATGCTTATCCATGTATCCATAAAAACTCTTTCACATTGTGAAAAAGCGCAACAAATTACATAATTTACAATAGCCTTCTAAAAAGGGACGCGAATAACCATACCAGTTAGTTCGAAAGTCAGCAAAAGTAATATTTTAGGTTAAAAGAAACGTAATAAAAAATCTCTCATCTTAGGATGACACAGCAAAGAAACAGGCAAAATATTTTTATTTGAATTTATAGGGTCAAAAGATAGCTAATAGGGATTCAAAGTAGAATCTTTTATTTTTATTGACGTTTTTCACCCGAATTGATATATATAAATTATATCAATGTAAAATCTGTATTTTTATTATATCAGAATGTATTTTGTTTTCGCCCCTACATTCCAGTAAAATTAATTTTTTAACTAACGTTAAAAATGATGAAATAAAAAATTTAGTAATGTCATGTTTTATAATGGACTAAAAAAGAATAATAGCTGATCAGGGAATTTAGAAATCTGATTATAAAATTTTTCTCGAATAAACAAACATATCAATACAAAAAGCGGAGTCAGAGCTATATTGAATCCGGATAAAAATTTAAATCGTATAGGAATGTAAATCTTCTTCATTTTTCTTTATTTTCTGCTGTGTTTTCCTTTTTTTTTTTTTTCGTTTTCTTCATCTTTCTCTCCTTTTTTGCGTTTCCCCTTCTATTTTTCACATTTTTATGCATTGTCACCCATTTCTGAGCTATGGTTCATATTTCAACTTTATAGCTCATCAATTACAAAATTCCACCCGGACCGACATACAAGAAAGCGAATTAATAAAAACATGGTAATAAAAAAATACACTTAACTTCATTTTTTTTCTATATTTGCATAAACAAAAGAAAAAGAAAGTTTCATTTAGCTAATGACTCAACTAAAACGCGATTTAACCATATTCACATGTATTATTGTACTATTATTTTTATGCGTTTTACTTTAGAATATTTTTCATCATTGTTTATGGTATTTTCCCTTCCAACTTTTCTTACTCCTTGATTTCATTTAACGAATATTTAAGGTCCATATACTACTTATCATTTACAAAAGGTATTTTAGGGTACAATATCTGCCATACACATGTTTGATTATAACAACTTATTTTTTGAAATATTTCATTATCACATAGAAGCCCAATATACTTTTCGCTGAAATATCATTTGCAGTTCCAGTAGCGTAAATATTTAGGAATATCAGATATTCCTTTACACAAAAAGTTACAATAATTCAACGTAGACTATATAAGAGTGGCATTATAGCAATTAGTCTAACGCAAGTAATATATGTGGCTTCTAGGTATTCAAAGTATATGAATTATGAAAATAGAATACTTGAATACTACAAGGGGACTGGGGGTTTGTACTAATAAAGGACGTCTCAAATGAAGATATAAATATGCTTGATTGTCTTAACAGTATGCATAAATTGCTGAATTATCAAATGTAATATTAATAAATATGAAATACACAATGTATAAAAGGCAAAGAGTGCATAAATGTAAATAAGTATATAGTATAAATAAGTGTATAAATGTAATGTATAAGTATGATAATTCTTATAAATATAAAATAAATATATAATAGTAAATGGGAATTGTATAGATATAGTAGGTGTACTTAAGAAGTACTGACTAGATATAGGTGCAATGTATTTATGAATAACTGTATATTTTTTAAATGGTAGCATTGCATTTTGAAAGTTGAAACAATAAATTTAATTACATATGTTAGTAGATATTCATAAGCACATTACAAAAAGTGTTTTCATAAAATATTTGTATGAATAAAATATTAAAAGACAATTCGCTTGTTTTTCGATGATACTAAAAAAATTTTCTATGATGATACTAAAAAAAGAACATATTTGCTTCTAACAGTTATTTTATGGTATGAAAAATTGGTAATAGATTTTAATAAATTACTTTAAATTGCATATCAAATGTGCATCTCAGAATGGAAATATATTTCAACAATTAATTAACTGCTTTAGAAGTTAAAACTGGGTTTTTAAACTGCAAGGAGATCATTTTACCATTAGAAGTTATAAGTAATCTACGGCTAAGACATTGTTTTTTTTTTAATTTTAATTGTTCGCTCCTCATATACGGTAAAGGCATGTAAACGCAAAATTAGTTTATATTAGATGCTTCAAAACTTACTTTGTTAAATTATTATCTGAATTTATAATAAAAAGCAAAAAGAGGAAAAAAAAGAAATATTTATGTTATAAATATTTTAATATCATTTTTTAAATCTTAAATTGTTACTCTTCTTTCTTTTCATATTCTGCGTAGCTTTAAAATTAACATAAATGGATTCATCTAGTTAATTTAATTTATTATAGGGCATCTGAATGATATTTCAGCTATATATTTTATAAATTATAAATTATTTCCACAGATATAGTAGTCTCAGTATTTAATTATGCACTGAAAAACAATTTACTAAAGATTTTAATGGAAACTAAACAATTATATTCATCCATTTCACTACTAGAAACAGAACAGATATTACAGCAAAAAATAGTATCCCAGCAGAATACATGTTGAATACAGAACATATATTGAATTCTTCAACTTAAGAAATTCTTAGGCTTAAAGTAATTGTGTTATTGAACTGAAAAATTTTGCGTTTCCTAAAACATTCATTGGTAACTACGCGCTATAATATCATAATCGTAAGGCAACTTTAATTATGTATTCTGACAGAGAAATCTGAAACACTTCTTTGCATGCATAATTTCGTCAGTTAAGATATAGAAATGCCAAATAGGGACAAGAGATGGAGCCTTTCTTGGGTAAAATTTTTGATTTACAAATAAGAGGAAAAATTAGATACATTAAAAGACTTAAATTATACAAGTGTAGGGTATTAAAAATTTCATTTTATAAGATTTGTTTCATTAACTTATAATTTCAATGAATTCTCTCAAATTTTGTGATTTCCGTTTATTATGTAATAAAATCCTGTAATTCTTATTTCAATACTAATTAAGAGTTTAAATCTTTTTATTATCAAGAATGTTTGATTTTAAAGCATTAAACAATGTACTCTCCAAATTTTTTATAAATTATATTGAATAATATTCGATATATGGAAAGATATTAGTATGAGTAAAATTTCTAATTCCTTACAAATAATTACAATCGTCTGCATCTCCTCTTGAAATAGAGTCGTAGCTACGGTTGTCAAGTGGTCATAGTCATCACCTCGTGGTGGCGTTGTTCGAAACTTTGTGCCGCTGAAGTTCCACCGTATAGAGAGGCTGATACATGTTGAATCTGTCGAGAGTCAAAGTCCTTCCATTGACGTGGTGTAGAAGTTTGGAGAGGGATTGTCAATTCATATTTCTCCCTTGTCACTTGCTCATGGTTCAAATTCAAAATAACGAATTCCGTCACCATAACCTAACAGTTGTTTCACAATGTGACGTAATTAAAAATCAAATCACACTGCGTAAAGATTCACTGGCTACTCTTAGACCCGTAATTCCCTATTTTAAGGAAATATAATTTGCCAATGTGTGAAAAGAGGTAGCACTTTATAAAAAATACGTTCTTATATTAAATATAAAACAAACCCCAAAAGGTAAAATACTATTAGTAGGTTATTAGGACATGGAGAACTTGTTTTTTTTTCATTCAACTCGTGTAACTGAAGTGTGTTAGTTCTATATTTATTTACTAGTTGGAAAAAGTGGAAGAATCTCAACATAATTGTATAATCACTAATTGTTAGCATATTCTTATAATTCTGAGAAAATTTAAAAATAGCTTGGAAAGACTGTTGAAGTCAAAATCAGAAAAGTTGTTAAATTTAGTGTCCTTTCACACACAGCAATAAAATTTTATTTAATCTACCGGATGTGATGGAGAAGAATCGTTCTTTGCCACGTTTCAGGTAAAAAAATTACATTTCTTTCAAAAACACGTAATATATTGTTAAATTATTTAAGTTTAATTTATTTATGAATGCATATAATAAGAAATATATTAGTTAACTAATAAATCTAGTTCCAGATTTTGCATACTACAGCTTTTCAATTCTTAATCTACATTTAATTGCAGAAGATAGAATCAAAATTTTTTACAAACTCAACGCTGATAGTCCTAAGATGGCATTTTGATTATTTTATAACAAACTTTAATCCTGTCCTTACCTACTTTATAATTACATATCCTGCTGAGATTCTTCGCTAGTAGGAATGTATATCTTTCCTTAACAATGTCCTTTGTGTGTTATGCGATTAGAATTCTGCAGTTTAAATGAGGATTAAACAATAGCATCTCATTCACATTAGTTGGTAATTAGCATATCACTCGCCTTAAGGAAGAGGTGAAAATTAAATGTAAGCTGAATTCTTAATAAAATAGCGGTTCATCCCTAGTATAAATCTTAGAGTTTCTTTTATGTTAGCATTTTAAAGCCTATGAATAGTTACCTTTCCTGGTAACAAGTTCTGAATTATCAAAACAAATGCTTGGCTTATCATGCTACATAACTTAAAAGGCTGTTGCATAATATCAAAAGAATTTGGAATTATAAATTTCATAATAATAAAAACTGTTAAGTATGCCAAAATAAAATAGATCTTACTAATAAATTAATTTTTAGTAGATCTACTTAAAGAAGCTAGTTTTACAGAAATGCTCAACATTCTAAAATTGAAAAATAGTTCAGATAACAATTCAACATGATCAAAAATTTTAGAAATTCAAATATGGACAACAAGTTGAATTACTCATTTGACGTATGTGCATGAAGGGAGGGAGGGTTCGTTCTAGGTACCTTCCGTTTCGAACGCAAAGTACGTAACCCAATCACGCCAAAGAACGATGCGTCAGCGTGGGATGTTGAGGTACTGGATTCCTTATAGATATCACCGCCACATACTCCCCGGCAGTGTTTCGGCGAATGGGCGAACAACGATACCATATTTATTATGGCGAGTATGTAAGCGGTTGCGTCACTTGGTGGGTTGCGTCATTCGTGCCGAGACGGCTTTGAGAATTGCGTCATTTGTAGTAAGGCGACTTTGATTACGTCATTTTATGTAAAGAGCAACTTTGATTACGTCATTTGTGTGTGAAACGACTTGAGAATTGCGTCATTTTGTGTGACGGATTTTGATTGCGTCATTTGTATGAGACGACTTTTTAGGGAATTGCGTCAATGTTTGGCAGCGGTTATACATGCGGTGGATAGATGGCGCCGACTGTATGGGTGCGTGAAGGAAGTGCAGTTCCTTTGCGACCAGAGTCGCAATGAAGGAGGGTTCGTTCTAGGTACCTTACGTTCGAACGCAAGTACGTAACCAATCACGCCAAAACTGATCGTCAGCAGGGGATGTGGTACTAGTTCATATAAGATATCCACACCGCCACATGCATATAACAATGAACATCATTTGTGTGATAGCAGAATCTTCCATATAATCTCCTTTATGTTGCTTGGATTCCATACATCACATTTACATTATGTTGTTGTTCAGGGGCATTTCAAATTCTCTGTCCATAGTTTGTATGTATTGTGTTGAACAATATTTAGATTTAAAGCCATAACTTCTGTCCCTTCAATATTTACTTAGAATATCGTCCTCATCAAATGCACTTAACTATGTATCAATAAAAGTGCATTATAGGCAGCATTTCTCATGTGCAAATTCGTCGTTGAGTGTTTCTCGACTTCCATACATTTTCATAATAAGGACCCCACATTTCTTGCTTTTGAAACATTTCCCAACTGCTTTAAACGATCTAAGAACTGCTTTTTAATCACTTCTTATACAAGAGGAGATTCTTCTGGTACTTTGAACCTATCTCTCTCCAATTTATTAGGTGAAAATACCCCAGAATATCCTTCATGTGAAGTCCCGTATTCTGTTCATCACCTTTTATTAAGATTGTCCAGTTTTTAAATTATCATCGCATCATTTTTTTTTTTCGTACATCAATTTTATCTTTATCTGATTTTGGTTGGGGAAAATCTCCATCCAAATCTCTTTACGTCTTACGTGCAATCGGTACATGTTACACAATTATTATTTTTTTTTTATAGAATTTATTTAATACAAATCTACGATCTTTTTATAAAATGAATTATTTATTTACTTTGCAAAATCATGAAAGTTTGAACATTATTAGGTATTATTTTTTATTTTTATTTTTTATATTAAAATTATTTTTTCCAATTGAAATTCTATTGGAAACATTTTGAGCAAAATCTGACTTTATCAAATTATTTTGATTTGGAGAGACCGAAGTTTTGGAGTTTTATTACTTTTCAATTATTTGGCGCAGCTTAGCCCTAATTTGGCTCTTGTGCCATAAAATCAAACAATCAATCAATCTCTGCTCCACTAAAATACTGCTTCTGATTCAGCGTCTTGGTAGCCTTTCACTGTTCTTTGTCTTCAACGTAGAACTAAGCGTTCTTGAAGCTTTGGGGAGACAACTCATGGAAAACTGCTCCTCACCAGTATTTGCTTCGACTTGTGCTTGAAAGGCAATCAAAGGAAATGCCTCAGCTGCAGATTTCTTCTAGAATTAAGGAGGTAAGTCTAAAATTCCATGAAATGACGTTTATTTGGCTCAAAACGACATTTTCATACAAAAATTGTGATGCTGATACAAAGTTGCATATACTTACAGGTCATTGTGTTGCCAGATGTCCGAACTTTACAATATGACTATTTAAGTGGGGAATTTTACATGTGCTTTGCATCCTGAAAATTTCAAACATAGCATACAATTGGAGTCATCTTTTAGTCAGAGCGCCAGGAACTTATTTATACTTCTTTTACAAAACTAAAAGAATAAAGCTTCCTCTCTGTGATAGAAAATCACATAATTACTGATGGGGAAACGATATGCAGGGATCGAGTAGAAATAGCAAATAAGTTTTCATCTGACAAAAATATATATAATCCTTAGGCCACCTCATAGCTTATTGACAAGCAGTGATACACAAAACAAATTTTAATTTTTTGTTTGTACATTCATTTAATTTATAATCATAAAAGGAAAGGCAAGATTATTATTTTTTAGGGTTTAAGATCGCATTATTTCCATGTATTATGGAAAAGCGTCAACTTATCTAGATCAGATTTTTCACCTTTTTGAACAGTGCAGATGTTCAGGTAAAACACACTCCACATTTTCCATAAAACTCATTAAAAATAATCCCTCACTTTTTCATTAGTTTTTTTTTTTTTCATGGAATTAATGGAGCAAAATAATCTAAAAATATATTTACAAACTCTTTGAAATTTAGAGTAAAGCTTTTTGTAAGTATTTATATACTTGTTTGTTGCAAGTAGCAAAATTTAAATTCTTAAATTTTGACTTTTTCTGTCTTTGTTATTGTTAAGGAAGCACTATTTTTGGATTTTTAAGTCCTTAAATACTGATAGGTAAAAGAGGAAATGAATTCTAACGAATAAAAATAAGCATTTTTAAAATTTGCTTTTTAAAAACACCTGATTGCAATTTTAGAAAATATAAGCTTATTTAATTTTTTCTTCAACATAATATTAATCTAGAATTCATTTTTAAATTATTTATTTACTTTATTCTAAAAGAAACTAAAGCTCGGCGGTGAATATAATAAATAAAATTCTTTTATTTTTTACGGATATAAATTTGGAAAAGTGTAAAGGTAACTCATTGGGAAGACGCCAGTTTGTAGATACTACTTTTATGCATCGATGGGTAACAGATTCCGATCCACTTGACTAAAAGTCTGGTCCGACATTGAATATGACTTGTAGAAGATTTATCTGAATTAATCGTCTTTAATCGTACCATTTTTTCGATCTTGTGAGCATTTAAAATGGGTAGTAATATAAAGCTTTTATAATATTAAGTTCCTCTCATATTTAAAATTCATAAACCTACGTGTTATTTTTAAATAAGATATTAACTAATATAAGTAGGTTACGCATACTTTTACATACGATGCATATAAAACGGCCCAAAGAACACTGCAACAATAAGAAAATAAGCGTGTGTGGCATCTTCCCTATACGATGAGGAAAAAGGGCATACAAAGGTTCAAATAATAAATAGGAAATGAACTTTGAACATTTTTTTTTCATTTTATAACACTGTACATTTATAGTACAAAATATAACTACAATTAATAATTAGGCTGTGAGGTTGGCACAGGGGATCTCCATGGGACGATAAAAGAGTGCAGGGGTGAAGTCGATTCACTACTTCATGCTGATAGAGACCATTCTGCAGGAAAATTCATTTTAGCAAACTAATTATGAAAATCCCTGATTTTCCATAGATTGTGGTATTTCCTCTCATTTAATTTAGTAATGTTTTGTCTTATTTTTTTTATTTACTGTGGTATTTATTTACATCTTACTCCATGGCTGGTAGCATCTTCCCTGCCATCATTTAATAATTTCTGTAACATTAAGTTTCTTATTTATTTCATACTAAGAAGAAAATTAATTTGTATACATAACCAATTAAATATTGAAATAAAAATTATATTTTTTTCATGAATGCTTGTGATATCAATTTTTCGATGTACTGAAGCAGAAAAATCATGGTATTACAGCACACCTTCTTCTTCTTTATCTTAAATCTAACTGGAATTAAAAGTGCCTTTTCTTTTTGTAAAAGTGTTAGAAAAATTATGTAATATATTTTCCACCTTTTTTTTTTTTTTACTTTAAAAAGGAAGTAAGAACAGGTAAGCCCAGACCTACCGAATGAATGCATAAACATCTAATTATTTTTGCAAGAAAAATACAGAGAAACATTTACATATGGAAGAAAAAAAATTGAAAAAGGCTTTAAAATTTCAATAGCCACGATTTATACTGTTTGAAATATTTTTGATTTTCATGACGTCCAGCTCGTTTTATCGTGCACGTTAGAGAGTTGTATTAGCAGAGATGCTCATTGAGTTGAGAGCCCGAAATATATTAAATATATGTAAACCAAGAGTATCATTATGCCGCAAAATTTCAGATTCAACTAGATACTTTAAAACATGAAAAAACCTTTTCAAGTTTTGACACCGTCCTTCAAAATCGTCGCTTCGTCGCGCCCAAAATGATGCACCAACGTAATAAAAATAATGAACTTAACACGTAAAATCTTCCATATATTTAATGGAAACATTTTTTAGACTAAAGGTTTTACACCATTTTCCAATTGTCCTAGAAAAATTCAATTGAAAAATTGTAAACGAACAATAAATACACAAATAATTCTTACAGGTAACCATGTAATATCTCTTAAATTTTGCTTATCTATCAATTCATCTCAATAGGCTGAGAAATGAGGCAAATTATAGTAATCACTCAAGACTGAAATTTGTATTACTTATATGACCCTGGGCTCTTTTTCTCACACATCTTCGAAGTTATGAATGAATTCAAAGTAAATATGGAACGTTAGCTATTATATATATATAACGTAAGCTATTAATACTAATGCTACAGATAACTTGCTGCAAAAAACTCCAGATATTATGATAAAACATTATTTCTAGAAGTTAATTACTTATTTTAATTAACTAATTTTAATTGAAATCTATGTACCTTAATTTACTTCTCTCTCTGATTCTTAAAAGCAGTACTATTTCTATCACACTTTTCGATGAAATTACGAAAAAATAGAGTGTCCCTTTTTCTCTTCGTGGTGTACAGGTGTATTATTAATAAATTCTATAAATATATCGAACACAAATGAAAATTAGTACCTACAAAATTATTAAATGTTATGATATTTACAGTATAATAATTTTTAATTGATTACTCATTATTTACATAGGTAAAAACCCATTCGCTGAAGTTTTGCACGAAGTAAGAGGAGTACTTTAGACATTTCTGAATCATTGGCTACAAATAGTTCTGAACTATTTTCATTCACCTATAATTTAGTACTTAATAGTGCATGATGGTTATATTTAAACAAATTAATAAAAGAAATTCACAAGTTTGTCTTCTCAAGAACCGGTAGTGAATTATGCAGCAAAATTTTAAAATCTCATATATTTTTTAGAAAGTGTTAATGTTTTTGATAATTTCATACATTTACACTTACAGAGATATTTAAAATTTTTAATACATGCCCATATATGAGATACAAAAGGATAAAATATTTTTAAAAACTGCAAAAATGAAATCAAGAAATGGTTATTGACAAACATTTTTGGCCCCCAAAATAGCCTTTTCCTATTTTTCCAAACTGCTTCCTTTTGCACTTCCGGAGAAATTTTCCGTTTTTACAGAGACACATCGCCAAAACAGAGGAAATAAAGAACTGGAAATAAATCCATAAAAACTGGAAACTTCTATCCCTGAAGCCATTTTGATCGTGTTCGGCGTCATTGACAGTAGCCTCCATTTTAACAGTGAATTTCCATAGGTGGTAAAGTGGAAATTTTGCTCTGGATGTCGCTAAGAGATGACGTTTGACAGGTTCATAGAAAATCGGTAGCCGATTCGGAAAGAACTTCCGTTTCTACTTTGTTTCTTTGTTGCGTACCACATTACATTTTCTAAGAATAAATCGCGATTTCTTTCCTCTCTGCTGATTGCAGAAAGAGTCCGTATCCGTCTGATGTTCTCTTAGCATTCGATATACTTCCATATAGGTTTTCTATATGTATTTAGAAAAATGTTTAAGGAAAGGTTGCTATAGGTGGCAGATAAAGTCTCGTAAAAATGAAATTTGAAAAGAGCTTTAAGGTATCCGACTACGTTCAGAACCATGATTTTAAAAAAGCGCATAAATGTATAATTTTCATGATATTTAGTGTCACTTAGATTAGAATACATGTATAAAATTATTTTAACGACATTGCATAAACCAAAATTATTTAAAATACAATATTTTGGCAAAAATTGCTTAGAATAACCTTTATTCCAAATGTTCTCCCTTTTGTAAAGTAAGCTTCTATTGTACCCAATATTTTGCCTGTATTCGAAGCTCAGATCTGTACTGAGGGGCTCAATATGATTTTAGAAAATTCCACATTATTTTCAAAAGGTTACAACCATTTGGGGAAATAAGTATCAGCGTTTTTCTTAAAATTGCTTCCCTTTATTTGTCGTAAAACATGGATAAACCCACTTCTAAGCTCTATATTTAAAAATTCTAGCTGAGCCTCTATAGAGAGGTCCTACTTGAAGGCTATATACAGGTAAAATATTTTTGTAATGGGAAGCATTTTCACAAAGGAGAATATTTTAAAATGGGTCATTCTATGTTCATTTTTGCCAAAATATTGTATTTAAATAATTTTATTCATAAATGTCCTTAAAAACAATTTTATACATGTATTTACAATCTAAGTGACACTAAATATCAAAAATATTATTCATTTACACGCTTTTGAAAAATCATGATTCCGAACGTAGTCGGATACCTTAAACTGAATTTAATCCTCTAATATACGGAATTAAATTCGGAGATGTTTATGTATTTGGAAAGAGTTTATTTAATGCTTTTTCTCGTATATTTAAAAGAAGAATACACAACAAAAATGAAATTATTTCATGTTTGTTGAATATTCACGTATCCTGAATGTTTTAAAAGTAAAGGAAGGAAATTCTTTTTCATTACTGTGAAAAATACAAAGATTTTACTATTAATATGCTTTGATTTTGATAGTGGATGTATACTTTAAAGGGAGGATACAGATATGTTTTATTTATTGAATATTTTTTTTGAAAAATTTGTGTGCAAAATAGGTTTGAAGTTGCAAGATACTATTACAAGTATTGCATTTTAATAGATTACTGAAAAAGTTTCCAGTTTCCCTTTTGAAAACTTTAATTGTTATAATTTCTCAAGGCACTATTACGGAATATTTGTTTCCGTGTTAATAATACTAATGTTATAAAAGAGTATAAGATTTTTTTTCTGATAAACGGAAAGTTTTAAAGTTTATTTCTTTTCTTTCATTTGCAGTTTCACTGCTCAAGCCAGTTCCCTTTCATTGAATGAGATATCTGAGCAGAACAACATAAAAGAAAATTAAAAACGCTCAGATTTGGAAATTCATTGTAAGAGCTTCATGAAAAGTTGTGTGAAATAAAATATTTCTCAAAACTAGGACACAAAATTACTTTAAATTACAATCTCTTCAGGAATAATATATAAATCCGTTCTCGTTTAAGGGGACATGGTAATTTTTGATTTACACAAAATTGCTTAGTTATATTATTTTCAAAATTTTTTTGGTTTTATGAGTACGTATTGCGTAGAAACCAGATTTTAATATTTAAAAATTTCCTAAAAGGTTTGTATTTAATTTTCTAAAGGAAGGAAACTTTAAGTTACGAAGTGATTTTAAAAAAGCTACTCTTCTACGAAATTGATGAGCAAACATAAGAAAAATCTTATTTCCTTTTGCATCCTAACTATGTATAACAAAAGTTGGTATGGGTTTTGTGATAAAATGATTGGTTTTTGTACAATACTTCTTTTTCTTAATGCTTATGGAAATTTTCTTAAGAAATATGTAAAATCAAAATTCGATTACTTTTAAAAAAATATAAGTATTGCTTTGACAAAAATGCATACCAACTATTGTTATATGTATTATTAGCAATAGTCAGAAAAAATATCAAAACATTTGGCACAATAGAAAAGCTTTTAGCATTTTAGTGAGGGCTCAAACTAGTTATTTTTGCTGCAGATTCAGGTAATTTTAAGTTTTATTTTCCATTGGATGTGAATAAAAACGAATGCAACAGTTATCATAACTGCGTTTTTTAAACTTAAAGCTTTCAAATTTTGTCAGATAACAAAAAGTATATAAAAGATAATTCAGGCTAAAAAAATATAATTTAATTTTTTTGACCATTTTTTGTCAATTGAATCGTACTGTATCCCCTTAAACCTCAATCCGAATACTTTTTAAATAAAATGGTGTCTTAAAAACAGAAAATATATATTTATACTTATTCAATCAAAAGGGAGAAATCTTTATCAAAATGCTTCGCACAAACTATCAGCGTTCGTTCCTTTTAACACTAAAGGTTTGACGAAAATTCGGAGGATCTCAGAAATATATATATCTAACTCAGTGCTTCTCAAAGTTTCAATATTCGCGACCCCAAAACTCTCAATCATAATTTTCATCACGCCCTCCTCATACAATAACAATTTTTTTAATTTAACAATACTATACTTTGACGCTAAAACTTCACGATACCACTTTAATTTCTTAAGTGTCACCGGCGTATATAAACGTCTCGCTCCGCCAAAGCTTTAATTTCCCCACATATACGCCCTTCCAAAGTACAATCTTTTCTCGGCACTGATATCCATAACATTATTCCGAAGACTGGAATGCAAGGCCCGACACACTAACGAGTGTTTGCAGGATTTACTTATTTCAGATTATTTGCTTCTTTATTTTACTCCCCACCGCAATACATCACCCGTGCCTACGTGGAAAACAGTTGGAATTGGGTAGCGAATCGAGTAACTTTTAATCGGCAGTTAAGGGATTAATTATAAACAGTACAAATTATCAAGATAAGTGTTAATTTTTGTACATTATTTTATGTAAGACAATCCCATGGGGTCACTGGTAATTATTAAACTTGTTCTTAACTTTATATTGTTAAATTAATTATAAAATATATTATGCAGTACTGATACATTTATAAGTGTATTATATTAGTATATTTTTTTATGTCAAATGTATTTTGTTTGTTTATTTTCAGTAAATTAATAATTTTTCAAAATAATTTTTTGATTTCGACTCTTCTATATGCTCGCGCCCCCCTCGTAGAGTTGCCACACCCCTCAAGAAGGGGCGCGCCCCACAGTTTGAGAAACGCTGATCTAACTGATTAATCCAGTGCTTCTCAAACTTTCAATACTGGCGACTTAATTTTTTTTAAATCCCTTAATTTTTATCCTTTTATATATAATAATAATAATAATAGCTATATTGAATGCACAATAAAATGTACTTTGACGCTAAAGCTATAATATGATCATAATTATAAACCCGTACAAATTAATAAGATAAGTATTGGTACATATGTATTTACTCTTAAGTAATATATATATTTTAAGTAAATTATTTTTAAGAGTAATAGGTTAATTATATTATTTTTTCTTATATAATTTTAGAATTGAAACAGATTGAAGTAATATTTAATTAAGATTTATTTTCCTTCAAGATCCATTTCTAAAGTACAAATGTCATTAAAAATAGCCTAATCTATATTTGCTCTTTTATCATATCCGACACATCCTGGCATTCTCGTGAACATTCGTGAGTCTAGAGCAACCTAACGAACGTCTGCACAAAACATGTAAAAATGCTGTACCTCCCTGCAATTCTAATTAAGTCTTAGTAGATAAGTGCTTCTGGGGAATCTCTCTTGGAATGTACATTTTCATGAATTACGCGTTAGTTGCCAATTCCACGATATTAAGAAATATTTACAGCGGTAGTTAAAACAAAATCATAGATATATTTTTTGAAGCCGCAGTAGGCATTCGACGATAATAAAGCATCAACAAATTTTGCACCGACGAGAGCAAATTATTGAAAGCTGAATTTACACGAATGGGTTAGGGATCCATTTCAAAGGAAAATAGTTCAGAAGAGTCTCTCAACTGCCGAAAAAAGAAGTCTTTACTTAGATTTCACATCAGTGACGAAATTAAGAACAATTTTGTAATAAATCACTCTTTGAATTCTGGATAGAAGTGGATACTGAATTTTCTGCACAGAAAACAAAAAGAATTTAGAGTATTACTATTACCATTTTAACATCCTTACCTTACCTTGAATCAGATTTTTCTTTGATATAGCTACTTTAAAGACCAAAAAATAAATCTAGACTAAATAGCAAAAAGTAACTCTGAGTGTCAATTTCTAATTTATAGCCATCCTTTGAAAACTTTTGCTCACCAGGAATATGAAGCCCATAGAGTCACTAATAATTATTAAACTTGTTCTTATACTGGCTGGAAATTATAACATCTTACTTTGAGTTTATTTTTTTTTAAAAATAATAAAATATATTGACCTAACTTGATATAATAGCTTAATTGTAAGGAGGAATAAAACCAGTGCATGACAATGTAGCCACAAAAATGTAAAAATGATTTATTGGGAAATGAATACTCATATTATAAACAGTTCTAGACGAGCATAATTTTAAACTTATAGAATTAGCATTTAGAATAAATGCTAAGAAGTAATAAAAAGACCATAAGAAAAATTCTAATGAATAACAATTGTGTTATTTTTTTAATATTTAAAAGCAGAAACTTCAAAATATTTTTGGCCAGGATCAGGTGTGGCACTCGATACTAACGTTGTTAATGGTCACTTGGGGAATATCACTTAATTCTTTTTATAATTATTTTCAATATACAAGGATAAAATCCACAATTTCAGTGAATAATTTAACTAGAAAAAATACTTACCTATTTCTATGCAAAAGTTTTTCAATTTGTCTTTCATAATTTGAGAAAATATCCAATAAAAACTGAATTAAATTGTTCCAAATGTACGTAGCCTTAATAAAGGACACAAATCACGAACTTACTTTTCGCTAGCATTACAGGAAAGTTATTTGCAAGCAAAACTGTCACACATTTTGTTCACCTTATTGTAGTTTTAATGTCCTTTGATGATCGACAAATATCCTGTTAGACTTTTTTCTTGCTTGTGTCTTTTTGACAGGGTGAAGTGCTGCATTTTGCGGTACACTTATGAGCTATATTTTCTTGATAATGTTCTTAATGTAGCTATTAAGAAAATTTTCCTTTTTGTTTCATGTTTATTTACTTTTCTCAAATTTTACTTTTCCTTTAACATGAGATTAATATGCATTATTTCAGCAAAGTGTTTCTTTTGTTCAGTCAGTTTCAATTTCCTTTCAATTGAGATCACAGATGCCAATTCTTTTTATGTTCTGCTCATTTGACATTTTATAAAACCATCATCAGTCATTTTGACATCACAATTAAAACCACTAAGTTATTCATAGGGGAAAATACACAGCATGTTCAAGGAAATATTTTGGAACAAAAGTAGTTGCGCCAGGAACTCCAGTCTAAACAAGTACCTTAAGATTCTAAAAAGACGTTTGCCACTCCCAAAAGAGATATGTGATTAATTCATTTTGGCTCTCAGTAAGACTGTCATATTGGAGGATTCTCACCATCAGGGTCCTTGGTAACAAATAAACAGTTTTTCCCAAATTAACAATTTTTTGTATTATATGCCAGTATACTCATAAAATAAATCTTGTACAATGAATCCTTCAAAAGATACTCAATATGCTTATCCATGTATCCATAAAAACTCTTTCACATTGTGAAAAAGCGCAACAAATTACATAATTTACAATAGCCTTCTAAAAAGGGACGCGAATAACCATACCAGTTAGTTCGAAAGTCAGCAAAAGTAATATTTTAGGTTAAAAGAAACGTAATAAAAAATCTCTCATCTTAGGATGACACAGCAAAGAAACAGGCAAAATATTTTTATTTGAATTTATAGGGTCAAAAGATAGCTAATAGGGATTCAAAGTAGAATCTTTTATTTTTATTGACGTTTTTCACCCGAATTGATATATATAAATTATATCAATGTAAAATCTGTATTTTTATTATATCAGAATGTATTTTGTTTTCGCCCCTACATTCCAGTAAAATTAATTTTCTCTTTTTTTGGCGATGTGTTCTGTAAAACGGAAAAATTTCTCCGGAAGTGCAAAAAGGAAGGGTTTGGAAAAATAGGAAAAGGCTATTTTAAATAAAATGTTTGTCAATAACCATTTCTTGATTTCATTTGCAGTTTTTAAAAATATTTTTATCCTTTTGTATCTCATATGGGCATGTATTAAAAATTTTAAATATCTCTGTTGGGTGTAAATGTAAGGAAATTATCAAAAACATTAACACTTTCTAAAAATATATGAGATTTTAAAATATTTTTTTATAATTCACTACCGGTTCTTGAGAAGACAAAATTTGTGAATTTCTTTATTAATTTGTTTAAATATAACCATCATGCACTATTAAATACTAAATTATAGTGAATGAAAATAGTTCAAGAGAACTATTGAATAATGATTCAGAAATGTCTAAAGTACTTACTGTAAAACTTCAGCGAATGGGTTTTTTACCTATGTAACCTGAGCAATCAATTAAAATTATGATACTTGTAAATATCATAATATTTAATACTTTGTAGGCATTAATTTTCATTTGTGTTCGATATATTTATATAATTTACACAATATACCTGTACACTCACGAAGAGAAAAGGACACTGTTATTTTTCGTAATTCTCATCGAAAGTGGATAGAAATAGTAATGTTTTTAAGAATCAAAGAGAGGAGTAAATTAAGGTACATATATTAATTAAATTAGTTAACTAAAATAAGTAATTAACTTCTAGAAATAACAGTTTTATATCATAATATCTGGAGTTTTTGCAGTGTTACCTAGAGAATAGTATTAATAGCTTACGTTAATAGCTTGCGTTTCAAATTTACTTTGAATCCATTCATAATTTCGAAGATGTGTGAGAAAAAGAGCTCAGAGTCATATAATACAGATTTCAGTCTAAGCGATTCTTATAGTTTTCCGCATTTCTCAGCCTATTGAGAAGAATTGATAGGTAAGCAAAATTTAAGAGTTATTACATGGCCTTTTAATCCTGTAAGAATTATTTGCGTTTACAATTTCTCAATTGAATTTTTCTGGACAATTGGAAAATGGTGTAAAACATTTTAGTCTAAAAAATGTTTTATTAATATATGGAAAGATTTACGTGTTACAGTTCATTACTTTTTATTACGTTGGCATCATTTTTGGCGACTTAGAGACCATTTTAGCGACTTGTGTCAAAATTGAAAAGGTTTTTTCTCATATTTTAAAGCATTCAGTTGAACTGAAATTTTATATACACGATAATTTTAGGATGACAATACTATATTTTAATATTAATTAATAAAAATTAATTACTACTTAATGTTGTGATTCTGCCTATGTATATACATATTTATATTAATTGTAATTATTTAATAAAAAGTAGCTAAAATTAAATTTTTTTTGTTGATATAAGTAGGAATTAACTGAAATTTTCTTTTTATATTACTTGTTTTTGACACAAAACATATATTTCTTTCTCAATTCAATGAACATTCTGCTAATACAACTTTCAATGTGCACGATAAACGAGCTGACGTCATGAAAAATCAAAAACATTTCAAAACAGTATAAATCGTATTATTGAAATTTGAAGCCTTTTTCAATTTTTTTTCTTCCATATGTAAATGTTTTGTATTTTTCTGCAAAAATTAATTAGATGTTTATGCATTCATTCGGTAGGTCTAAGTTTACCTGTTTCATTTTTAAAGTAAAAAAGTGGAAATAAGTTTAAACATAATTTTTCTAACACTTTTACAAAAGAAAAGAAGTACTTTTAATTTCCAGTTAGATTAAGATAAAGAAGAAGAAGGGGGAAGTTGCACAATTAAGGATTTTTCGTTTAGTACATCGAAAATTGATATCACAAGACCATGAAAAAAAATACACTTTATTTCTCAATTATTTAATTGGTTATGTATACAAATTAATTTTCTTCTTAGTATGAAAATAAATAAGAAACTTAATGTTACAGAAATTCATTAAATGATGGCAGGGGAAGATGCCACCAGTCATGAGTAAGATGTAACACCACAGTAAATAAAAAAAAATAAGACAAACATTACCAAATTAAATGAGGAATAACAATAACTATGGAAAATCAAGATTTTTTCATAATTAGTTTGCTAAAAATGAATTTTCCTGCAGAATGGTCTTCATCAGCATGAAGTAGTAATCGACTTCAGCGCTGCACTTCATCGTCCTATGGAGATCCCTTGTGCCATCCTCACAGCCTAATTATTAATTGTAGTTATATATTTTGTACTATAATGTACAGTGTTATAAAATGAAAAAAATGTTCAAAGTTCATTTCATTTATTTCTGAATCATGTGGCGTCTTTTCCCAAGTATAGGGGAAGATGCCACACACGCTTATTTTCTTATTGCTGCAGTGTTCTGGGCCGTTTTTACATGCATCGTATGTGTAAAAGTATGCGTAACTCACTTATATTGCTAATATTTTATTTAAGGTATCCGACTACGTTCGGAACCGTAATTTTGCAAAAGCGTATATAAATGGATAATATTTATATTTAGTGTCACTTAGATTAGAAAATGTATATAAAATTGTTTTAAGAATAGTATTGCAATAAAAAATTATTTAAGTACACTATTTTGACAAAAAATGAACGCAGAATGACCCATTTTCAAAATATTCTCCATTTGTGAAAAATGCTTCTATTATAATAATATTTCACCTGTATATAGCTCAGACCTCTGTACAGAGGCTCAACTAGAATGTTTGAAATATATAACTTAGAAGTGAGTTTATCCATGTGTTACGACAACAGAGGAGAGAAATTTAAAAAAAAAAAAAATGCCGATAATTTTTTCAAATGGTTGTAACTCTGAAAATAATGTGAATTTTTCAGAAATCATAGTTGAACCTCTGTACAGAGGTCTGAGCTATATACAGGCAAAATATTATTATAATAGAAGCATTTTTCACAAAAGGAGAATATTTTGAAAAAGGTTATTCTAAGTTAATTTTTTGCCGAAATATTGTATTTAAATAATGTTTTTGTCAAAATGTCCTTAAAACAATTTTATACATGCATTCTAATCTAAGTGACACTAAATATCATGAAAATTATCCATTTATGCGCTTTTTTAAAATCACGATTCCGAACGTAGTCGGATAACAGGTAGGTTTATGAATTTTAAATATGAGGAACGTAATATTATAAAAGATTTACACACCATTTTAAATGCTCACAAGATCGAAAAATAAGGCCGATTAAAGACGATTAATTCACAAGTCACATTCAATGTCGGACCAGACTCTTTAGTCAAGTGGATCAAAATTGTCATCTATCGATGCATAAAAGTAGTATTCTCAAACTGGCGTCTTCCCCCGAGTTACCTTATACTTTTTCCAAATTTATATCCGTAAAAATAAAAAGAATTTTATTTATTATATTCACCGCCGAGCTTTAGTTTCTTTTAGAATAAAGTAAATAAAGAATTTAAAAAAATGAATTCTAGATTAATATTGTTGAAGAAAAAAAAATTAAAATAAGCTATATTTTTCAAAATTGCAATCAGGTGTTTTTAAAAAAGCAATTTAAAATGCTTATTTTTTATTCGTTAGAATTCATTTTTACTCATCGTATTTATGGCTTTGAAATATCCAAAAATATAGTACTTCCTTAACAATAACAAAGACAGAAAAGTCAAAATTCTGGGTAATTTAAATTGCTACTTGCAACAAACAAGTATATAAATACTTACAAAAAAAGCTTTCTCTAAATTCTCAAGAGTTTGCAAATATATTTTTAGATTATTTTGCTCAATAATTCCATAAAAAAAACTAATGAAAAAAGTAGGGATTATTTTAATGAGTTTTATGAAAATGGAATGTGTTTTCCTGGAACATTCGCAATTGTTCAAAAAGCAGAAAATTCGATCTCGATGTTGACGCTTTTCTATAATACATGGAAATAATGCGATCTAACTAAATATAATAGCTGTTTTTCTTTTATGATTATTAATTAAATGAATGTACAAACAAAAAATTAAAATTTGTTTTGTGTATCACTGCTAGTCATTGCCATGAGGTGGCCTAAGATACTATAGATTTCGTCAGATGAAAACTTATTGCTATTTTTTACTCGATCATCCCTGCATATCGTTTCAATGTAGTAATTATGTGATTTTCATCACAGAGAGGAAGCTTATTCTTTAGTTTTTTTGTAAAAGAAGTATAAATAAGTTCCTGGCGTTTGACTAAAGATGACTCCACCAGTAAGTTATGTTTGAAATTTTCAGATGTAAAGCACATGTAAAAATTTCAATTTAAATAGTCATATTGTAAGTTTGGACATCTGGCAGCAAAATGACCTTTAAGTATTAGCAACTTTGTATCAGCATCATAATTTTTTTGTATGAAAATATCAAGTTTTGAGCCAAATAAACGTCATTTGCGGGAATTTTTAAGACTTACCTACTTAATTTGAAGAAATCTGCAGCTGAGGCGTATCGATTGCCTTTCGAAGCGAAGTCAAAGCTACATTGGTGAGATAAGTTTTCATGAGTTGTCTCCAAAGTTTAAGAACGGTTAGTTCTACATTGAAGACAAAGAAATTAGTGAAAGGCTACCAAGACGCTGAATCAGAAGCATTAGTGGAGAGAGATTGATTGATTGTTTGATTTTATGGCACAAGAGCCAAATTAGGCTAAGCTGCGCCAAATAATAATTAAAAAAGTAATAAAACCTTAAAACTGGTTCTAAATCGTAAATAATTTGATAAAGTCAGATTTTGCTCAAAATGTTTCAATAGAATTTCAGTTGGAAAAAATAATTTAATATAAAAAATAAAAAAAATAAAATAATAATAATAATACTAATAATGTTCAAACTTCCGTGATTTTTGCAAAGTAAATAAATAATTCATTTATAAAAAGTTCAGATCGTATTAAATACATTCTATAAAAAATTATAATTGGTGTAACATACCGATTGCACTTAAGAATGCAAAGAGATTTGGATGGGGATTTTCCCCAACCAAATCAGATAAAGATAAAATTGATGTACGAAAAAAAATGATGCGATGATAATTAAAAATTGGACAATCTATTAAAAGGTGATGAACAGAATACGGGACTTTACATGAAGGACATTCTGGGGCATTCTCCCAATAAATTGGAGAGAGATAGTTCAAAGCACCAGAAGAACTTCCTCTTGTATAAGAAGTAATTAAACAATCAGTTTCAGATCTTTTAAAGCAGTTGGGAATGTTTCAAAAGCAAGAAAATGGGGTTCCATATGAAATGAAGTCGAGAAACATTGAAATACGAATTTGCACATGAGAAATGTTGCCAATAATGCACTTTTTATTGATACATAGTTAAGTATTTGATGAGGACGATATTCTAAGTAAATATTGAAGGGACAGAAGTTATCGCTTTAAATCCAAATATTGTTCAACACAATAGCATACAAACTATGGATAAGAGAATTTGAAATGCCCCTTAACAACAACGTAATGCAATGTGATGTATGGAATCCAAGCAACATAAAGGAGATTATATGGAAGATTCATATCACACAAATGATGTTCATTGTTATATGCACATACACAAATGAGAGTAATTCAACTTTGTTGTCCATATTTGAATTTCTTAAAATTTTTTGACCATGTTGAATTATGTTATCTGAACTATTTTTACTATTTTAGAATATTGGAGCATTGTCTGCAAAACCAGCTTCCATAGATCTACTAAAATTAGTTTATAAGAAAGATCTATTTTTTTATCATACTCAACACTTTTTTTATTATGAAATTTATAATTCCAAATTCTTTTGATATTATGCAACAGCCTTTTAAGTTATGTAAAAGGCCAAGCATTTGTTTTGATAATTCAGAACTTGTTACCAGGAAAAGGGAACTATTCTGGCTTTAAAATGTTTTAAAATAAAAAAAAACTCTAAGATTTATACTAGGGATGAACCGCTATTTTATTAAGAATTCAGCTTACATTTAATTTTCACCTCTTCCTCTTAAAGCGAGTGATATGCTAATTACCAACTAATGTGAATGAGATACTATTGTTTAATCCTCATTTAAACTGCAGAATTCTAATCTCATAACAACAAAAAGGGAAATTTTTAAGGGGAAAAATATACATTTTACAGCGAAAATCTCGCAGGATATGTAATTATAAAGTAGGTAAGGACAGGATTAAAGTTTGTTATAAAATAATCAAAATGCCATCTAAGGACGATCAGCTTTGTGTTTGTAAAAAATTTTGATTCTATCTTCTGCAATTAAATGTAGATTAAGAATTTAAAAACTTGTATAAAATCTGGGAAATAGATTTATCAGTTAACTAATATATTTTTTATTATATGCATTCATAAATAAATTGAACTGAAATAATTTAACAATATATTACGTGTTTTTGAAAGAAAATATAGTTTTTACCTGAAACGCGGCAAAGAACGATTCTTCTCCATCATATCCGGTAGATTAAATAAAATTTTACGTTCTGAAAGAACACTAAATTTAACAACTTTTCTGATTTTGACTTCAACAGTCTTTTCAAGCTATTTTTAAATTTTCTCAGAATTATAAGAATATGCTAACAGTTAGTATTATATAATTATTTGAGATTCTTCCCCCTTTTTTTTCCCAACTTTTGGGTTTTGGTGACGGGTTGTTTTTTGAATTTGAACCATGAGCATATGACAAGGGAGAAATATGAATTAACAATCCCTCTCCAAACTTCTACACCACGTCAATGGAAGGACTTTGACTCTCGACAGATTCAACATGTATCAACAACTCTCTATACGGTGGAACTTCAGCGGCACTAAGTTTCGAACAACGCCGCTACGAGGTGATGATTATGACCACTTGACAACTATGGCTACGACCCTAATGCAAAAGGAGATGCAGATGATTGTAATTATTTGTAAAGAATTAGAAATTTTACTCATACTGATATCTTCCCATGTATCGAATATTATTCTATATAAATTATAAACAATTTGGAGAGTACATTATTTAATGCTTTAAAATCAAACATTCTTGATAATAAAAGATTTAAACTCTTAATTAGTATTGAAGTAAGAATTACAGGATTTTATTACATAATAAACGGAACACAAAATTAGAGAGAATTCAGTGAAATTATAAGTTAATGAAGCAAATCTATAAAAATGAAATTTTTTAATACCTCATTAATTTTGAATAATTTAAGTTTTTAATGTATCTAATTTTTCCTTTTATTTGTAAATCCAAAACTTTTACCCAAGAAAGCGTCTACCTCGTCCCTGTTTGGCATTTCTAAGTCTCAACTGATGAAATCATGCATGCAAAGAAGTGTTTCAGATTTCTCTGTAAGAGAATACATAATTAAAGTTGCTTTACGATTATGATATTATAGCGTGTAGTTATCAATGAATGTTTTAGGAAACGTGTGCAATCATTACTCAATTTGTATTACAAAACACTTCATACATAGGCTATTTGAAAGGACACCTCCCAAAAGGAGACCAAAAGATTTAAAATTAAAAGAAAAATTATAGAAATAATTGCTGCGTCTCCTTTCTGGATTGAGAGTACATATAAAACTCCAAGAAAAATAATTTGAAATGAAAAATGTTCTAATAGTTTTAATTTAGGAGAAATATATTAACTAGGTGGAGCCACGGTTTTTTCCCCCTTGTTTTTATATTCCAATCTTAACACCATTTTGTGTTGGACCTATGAGTAGCGGGTTGCTTTCTGTCGTCATGGTTTATATTTTTACATGTAGGTTTTTATCCTAATTTTTCTATAGAAATTTTTTTTTATTATTCCTCTTTTTGAGAAATACATTAATGTTCTTTTTACATAATTTCATTTTACTATATTGTCAGGTTTATGATCCACGTGTTAAAAATAGGTTTAACTTTTCAACATGGCTCTATTTTTTCTCTTTTTTTTTCTATTGTGTTGAAAATTTCTGCTGTACGGGGAAGGTGGAACCATAAAGAATTTCCAACCCTAAATCGATGGCTTAATTCAGCGACAGCTTTGGAAATCATAATAGGTTTCCAGTTTAGTCCAAAGACTTTTTTGTATCTACATCTGTTGTGTCTCATGAACTCCAATTTCTTCCTTCTTTAGCATTGTAGGTTTTAGAACGTTTTCACTTTTATTTTATTATACTAAATATATATATATATATATATAACATTCACTTTTCAAAGCTTTTTTCTTTTCTACTCTAAAGCATATTACGTAAACATTATAAATGCTTATCTCACACAAAGATGACAAATATTAGACATGTGTCGGATGCTATGGAATAAAAGTTAATAAAAGTTTATGCTTAAAATAATAAAAACAGTCCTGTATTACATCATAGATTATCTGGTTTCCATCTGTTTTTGAAACATTCGCTACAGATGTCAAATATCTCTTTTAGGTTTTAAACACTTTTGCAAGAATGCAATTTAAAGCATAAAAAATAAAATGTTTGTGGGCAAAAGAGTTAGAGTAAATTGGATGAGAAGGATCTTATTTTTCTTTTCCAGCTGCATGAGAGTATTTTAAGAAATTATATACATATGTTACTAAGCAGTACTAAGAAATAATTAGAAATAATTGATATATATTTTCATGCAACTGAAAATAATTATTTTTTTCTATGATATATTTTCATTCGTCCAGTTGATTAATATTTTCTTCGAACTTATTTTATATTTATTTTTATGTTGTATTAAAATAATATTTTAATTAAGAATTATTATCTATTTTTAATAAAATATATTTGACATTCAAATTTAGCAAAGGTTTTCATTTTTTATTTTATTTATTTATTTATTTTTACATTTCCTTTTTTTTGTTTACTTAACTATATGTATTAATTATTTTTTAACAAAAAAAAATATAATTACTAAGAGCCATATTATAAAAAATTCTGAATGAAAGACTCTGATTAGCAGCCGATCATGTAATGACCAAAAATAACTAAAATAGTAATAAATCAAAATAACTAAATTTTAATCATTCTAAAACACTGGTCAAGATAAATGTTTCATTAGAATGATTTCCGTGATTTAAAAACATTTGTATTTGCAGCAAAATTATTTTGTAGTTTGACTTCTCCGCCATATGTTAACTAATTTATCAAAGAAAATATCCCGGTTTTTTCTCTTATTGTCAAAATTAAGAAATCGGCACACACCCAAAAATAACGAAGAAACATTCGACCTCTAAAGTAAGGCATTCAAGTGTTCAAGTGTGATCAAAGTCCTAGTACAGGCTCTGAAATTTGTTTTGAATTAGAGTTTTTCAAGGATATTGCTTGAATGATATGCTAAAAAACAAATTTCAAGTAGAATGAACAATACAATATATCAGGGGTGGCCAACCCAAATGACCTTGCGGGCCACTTCGGAAGAACTTTACAAATCCGCGGATGATAAAAATATATATCTTTATATTAGATTTGGATCCATTACAAACATTTGTTGGCGTGAAAATTAAAAACAAGCTGATATATTATTATTATTTTAATTGTTTTTCATGTAAGCAAACAGATAATATAATAATAATAATGCAATGATTAAATAATGTTTAATTTATTTAATTAGTGAGATATCTGTTTTTAAACTCTTTCACTGAGTTTTGCAAATCGATCTCAATGCATGTGTATTTGCGTATCGTAATTGATGTTGCAGATTTTTGTGCGTTAAGTTTGAGCATGATTTATGTTTGATAAATTTCAATTTAGAAAGAAAAAGAGATTCGCAGTTACAGAAGCAACGTGATAAAATAAAAACATTATGGGATTTATTTGATAAAACACACACACACACGTACGCACGCACGCGTACATACGGCATACACGTACGCACGGCTAGGCCATACGTTTCGGGGAAATAATTGGGTGATTAATTTAATACTTGAAGATGTAATGAAAAATAAAAGTTAAGTGCTATATAGGGAATTTAATTTTAAATCTAATTTAATTATCCTTATATATATATAGTTTAAGCACTATGTTCACTTCTTCGGTAAAAGTGTATTGGAGTCAGACAGATACTAGGAACTTTAAAAGAATATTATTCTTTTACTGTAGTGCTAAGCGAATAGAAATAAACACTGATGACAAACTGATTACTTGACAACAAAACTTCAGAACTCACAGAATATTTTTTAAAAACAATAAAAGGAAGATGTAGGAGAGCAACATTGGATTCAAACATTTGTCAGCGGCAATGTGTTTTATTGACTTTATGTGAAGCTGGTATTACGGATTTAATTTGCTTCGTATTCAATATTTTTCCTATTTTTGATTGTATGCGATAGTACATTTATACGTATAGGATATATGGTTTTTCAGTTAGAAGAAAATTATTGTAAATTCCTAAGAAGTTTAGGAATTAATTACGATTTTAAGTGCGTGGGTTTTTCTTGCTCTTGATGGATGATCTACCTCATATCAACACGAATGCCTTTCCAAATTCTTGTGAACAACAACTTTCAGGAACATTTATACTGGAGAACTTTTACAATGTTGTGAACCATGCCGCTGCTTTTTATCCAATCGTTGAAGATAATTTATCCATGGTTGTAGATACTAAGTGGTGATTCGTCTTTGTATAAATTAGATTTGACTAAAAATTTCTCAGAACACACTCTTAAAATTTCAATGCTTTTTCGCTGTTTGCTTGTGTGTTAAAATCTATTAGGGTACACCATGAAAAAAAACCTCTCTACACTCATCCATTCAATTAAGTGAGTAAATTGTAACAATAAACTGATAAATTTATCTATTAATTAATCTTTGTTATTTAAAGTATTGATGTAGAGTTTTCACATTAATAGAACCAGAGTTTAATCAAAATTTAAGATGATAACAATAACTGAAATCTTCAATCCAATAAAGCTCCTTATCAATATATTTGTATTCTTTAATTTTTTCTCAGTTTTTAACAGAAACTATGCACTAAATATACAAGATCTATAAAATAAAATATTGAAAATATTATTCCCCTAAATATATATAAGCTTAAAGTAAACCTATATGCATCATCTTTATGCCATTAATAACACATTTGAATTATGCGATTGTTATTGAACATGGACCTTACAATTTTGAACTTTTATCAAAATTGACTATTAACTTCATACTGAACTTAGGACTTCGAAGTTTATACTTAACGTACATATCATTTCAAATAGTCCTACAAAACTCATATTTAGTTGACTGAGTAAACAAGTTCACATTTCTTGTTCAACAAAGAGTTTTGATGAATCCAGGTATATACTAGTTTAGCTAAATTAGATGATTACATCAATTTACTCAAGGAAAACAAATTACGCAAACAGTTAGCCAAATTTCTTATTTTCATTTAGAAATATATTCTATATATGGTTCGATATGTTGTGAAAATAATTTGAACATGTTTACCTCATCAGTGAAGTGCTTAAGTGATAAGAACTAATTAAGATAGATTTTAGAGTACCACTTTCAACAGTTTTTACATTTTACTTGTCATTTTACCTTGTACTACTGAAACAGTGTTCTTTTGTAATTTTTTTGTTAAAGTTTTGTTGATTTAAATTTTATTGAAGCATTTTGAGCATTATTTGACTTTATCACATTACTTTTGATTTCAAATCAGTTTTCAAGATTTTACTAATTTTTAAATCATTTTTTGGCGCAATTTAACCTAATTTGGCTCTTGTGCCATAAAATCCTACAATCAATCAATTCATCAGTTTTTAAACAATATTGTGTGTTTTTTTTCATAGGGATCTCATCTATTTCAAAATCAAATTTTTATTTCAAAAATGCAATAACCATTTTGCAATGACTATTTCCTTTTTTATTGAACTTGATTTCTTTACTATTTCCACTCTTTGAGAAACGAAAAACATTTTGAAAAGTACATTTTTACGCTACGAACTGTGGAAAGTATCAAAATCAAATTCAAAATGACATAAAAATATGTTATATTTTTTCAGTTTAAAGGAATTTTCACGGAAGTTTGTATGTTTGAACTTTTTATGATAACCAGTAATGTTCTAAACTATATCATAAAAATACCCTAAAACAAGCGAATTTTTTATTAATTTAGAAGAAAAAAGAAATAAAAATATAAAGAAATGTTTTTTAAGTAATTGAAAATTAATAATCTAAAGCATTTTTATTTTGATAAATATCAAAAAGAACTAATAATTTTTTTAAAAAAAAACATCACTATATATTGTATTTAGCAATAAATATAAATCCTATACCACATTTAACGTAGAATGTTTGTACTCCAAAATAATAATAAATGACACAGCTAATGTCAGTTTAAAGGTAGAATAATCTCTGAGAAATATTTTTGCATCTTATGCTTGAATATACGCAAAATTTTTCAGTTCAATAACACAATTACTTTAAGCCTAAGAATTTCTTAAGTTGATGAATTCAATATATGTTTTGTATTCAGCATGTGTTCTGCTGGGAGACTATTTTTTGCTGTAATATCTGTTCTGTTTCTAGTAGTGAAATAGATGAATATAATTGCTTAGTTTTCATTAAAATCTTTAGTAAATTGTTTTTCAGTGCATAATTAAATACTGAGACTACTATATCTGGGGAAATAATTTAAAATTTATAAAATATATAGCTGAAATATCATTCAGATGCCTATAATAAATTAAATTAACTAGATGAATCAATTTATTGTTTAATTTTAAAGCTACGCAGAATATGAAAAGAAAGAAGAGTAACAATTTAAGATTAAAAAAATGATATTAAAATATTTATATGGTAAATATTTCATTTTTTCCTCTTTTTGCTTTTTATTATAAATTCTGATAATAATTTAACAAAGTAAGTTTTGTTGCATTTAATATAAACTAATTTTGAATTTACATGCCTTTACCGTACATTAGGAGCGAACAATTAAAATTAAAAAAACACAATGTCTTAGCCGTAGATTACTTATGACTTAATGGTAAAAAAAAAATTATCTCCTCGCTGTTTAAAAACCCAGTTTTTAACTTAAAGCAGTTAATTATTTGTTTAAATATAATTCATTCTGAGATGTAATATTTGATATGCAATTTGAAGTAATTCATTAAAATCTATTATCAATTTTTCATACCATAAAAAAAACTTTTAGAAGCAAATACGTTCTTTTTTTAGTATCATCATAGAAAATTTTCACCATCGAAAAACAAGCGAATTATCTTTTAATATTTTATTCATACAATTATTTTATGGAAACACTTTTTGTAATGTGCTTATGAATATCTACTAACATATGTAATTAAATTTATTTTTTCAACCTTCAAAATGCAATGCTACCATTTAAAAAAATAACATACAGTTATCTACAACATATTATACTCATTTACATTTATACGCTCATTTACTTTTATACATTCATTTATATTTATACACTCATTTACTTTTATACATTCATTTATATTTATACACTCATTTACATTTATACATTACATTTATAATTCTGTAAATAACTAATAATAAATAAATAAAGGTAAATAACACTTATTTACCTTTTTACACTTATTTACATTTATACACTTATTTACAATTATACACTTATTTACATTTATGCACTCTTTTACATTTATACATTACATTTACATTATTATTACATTTTATAATCTCAGCAATTTATGCTTACTTCTAAGACAATCAAGTATATTTATATCTTCATTTAAGACGTCCTTTATTAGTACAAAACCCCATTTCCCTTGTAGTATTCAAGTATTCGCGATTTCCATAATTCATATACTGTGAATATCCAGAAACCATATATATTACTTGCGTTAGACTATATGATTGCTATAATGCTGTAAGATAATCTACGTTGAATTATTGGTAACTTTTGTGTAAAGGACAGAACATTCAGATATTTCCCAATATTTACGTCAATGGAGCTGCAAATGATATTTCTGAAGTAGTATATAGGGCAATATGAGATAATGAAATATTTCTGTGCTGTTGTTATAATCAAATATATGCATGACAGATATTGTAATTCCTAGTATTATATTTTGGGAATGATATGAGATATAGATTCAATGTTCGTGAAATGAAATCAAGGAGTAAGAAAAGTTGGAGGGGAAAGCATTATAAACAATGATGAAAAAATACTCTAAAATAAAACGCATAAAAATAATAGTACAATAATATCTGTGAATTTGGTTAAATCGCGTTTTAGTTGAGTCATTAGCTAAACGAAACTTTCTTTTTCTATTGTTTATGAAAATATAGAAAAAATGAAGTTAAGTGTATTTTTTTATTACCATGTTTTTATTAAATCGTTTTCTTGTATGTCGGTCCGGGTGGTTGATTGATTGATTGTTTGTTTGATTTTATTGCACAAGAGCCAAATTAGGCTAAACTGCGCCAAACAATGATTCAAAAAGTAATAGAACCCTGAAAACTGGTTCTAAATCGTAAATAATTTGATAAAAGTCAGATTTTGTAAAATGTTCAGTAGAATTTCAATTGGAAAAATAATTTAATATAAAAAACAAAAGTAAAAAGATAAATAAATAATAAATAATAATAATGTCAAGTTTTCATGATTTCCGAAAGTTAATAAATAATTTTTATAAAAAGATAGATTCTATTAAATAAATTCTATAAAAATTATAATGGGTGGGGTTTTTCCACCAAGTAACAATAAAATGACAAAATATTATCGAGGAAAATGTTATTTTTGGTTTCTGGTTGGGTTTAAAAAAGTGGACCCTTTTTCCCCAATATTTTTTCCCCGTTTTTTTTCTACGATATCAGGATGGTTCAATTTCATTTTCCCCCCACGTCTTTTAAAGTAATCATATCTTCTTTTTATCCATGGTTTTATTCCTCAGGAGCTATTTTTTCTTCTTATGGGAGCCATTTTAATTCTATTTTTTTGGGGCATTTTTTTTTTCAGAAATTTTTCCTTTTTCCTTTTTCGAGCTTTTTTTTTTTTCTTGGCATCCTGTACTGTATTAGAATCAGACGGGGGGTTGAATAACGGATTTGGATGGGGAAAAAGTGGGTATGACTGGGGAAGAGGGATTAAAACCGGGAAAAAACACATCTTTTGGTGGAAGGTGCATTTAGATGTGGGGAAAAATGTAGTTAAAGGCTTTTGAGAAGTACCCGCTATTGAAGGGGGGGATGGAAAGGAGTTGGGTTTGGGGTTGAAGATGATGATCTAGAAACATAGGGTAGAAAATATTGAATTTTGGTTTTGGGTTTGAAAGTGGTTCAAGTAAATTTTAAAAAGGGGACATTTTATTTTTGGTTACTTTTTTCATCTTTTGGGGGTAGTTTTTAAAAAGTAGGGGGTTTTTGGCAGCTGAGGGGTATTTTTGAGAAACTGTGGGACTATTAATTTACGTGCTTCTGGATAAGAAATTTTTTATTTTTTTTTTATTTCCTGTATTTGCCTCTATTTTCCATTTGGGGCATTTTTTGGGAATCTGATCGATGGGGTTTGGGGAGCAGTTTATACATTTTTGGGCCTCTGGGAATGCAATCGGGGGAAAAAAGCCCAAACAAACTTACATCTAGAAAAAGCCAGTTGTCCGCGGCAGGAATTTTGGAGTGCCCGGAACCCCGGGCATTAAAACAGCGCAGATGGTTCAAAATTATGGACGGATTTTCCAGTTCAAATATCCAGCTTTAAGGGTTTTTGGGGGTAGATTTTGGGGCTCCCAAATTTAAAAATTAATTTTTTGGTTTGGTATAACTGTTGTATCTTTTTTTATTTTTGGATTTTTCCCTGACCTGAAAACCCCCTTTGATCAGAAAACCCACCCAAAAATTTCTCCCATCGGGGGGTTAACAGGCCGGGTTTGGAAATAACCCCAAAGGCGGGAATTTGGGGCCAAAAGGGACTTATCGTTAGGGGGACTATTTAGAAAAGATTTAGCAAGAAAAAAAAGGACTTATTTTAAAATAGAGTTTGTTTAAATTAGATCCCCGGAACGAAATGTTTTACTGATTTCGGTTCACCCCCCTTTTCCCCTACGAGTTTTCTGTATTGCAAAAGGCGATTTTTTTTGACATCCCATTTTTTTCCCCAAGTGAAAGTAAAAAAAATCCCCAAAAGTGGGGTTGAAATTTTTGTCAATGTTGGGGATGGGTAATAAAAGGGCCCCTTTTACCGGGCACAGAGCATTGGATCCATAAGCGTTTAACAAAACTTCATTCTGGCGTCCCTCCACCTACAGGGTAACAAGGGGGGGCAGGTGCCGGTCATCTGGCAAAACCAGGTACGGTGCGTACCCAAGTACCCCCCAGAATATGGGATACAGCATCAGGGTGGGGACCCAATGGGTAAACCCCCCTTTTCCCTTATCTGCACCAACCCTTTACAGCAATGCCCCTTTTCGGGGACACCAAAGGGGGGTATCCCCCGATTGACAGGAGGGGTTCACCCCCGCCCCCGTCTACAGCGAAGCGTGGGCCAAAAGGATTCGGGATTCCATTTTCCCCCCAGGGACGCCGCCCCGGCAAACATGGGGGTTTGGGCCCAAACCAACGTTGTTAATCAAAAACAAAAAAACAACAAAATTTAAAAAATATTGAAAGAAATATACAAAAAGGAAACTAAATTAAAAAGCAAGACAGAGAATGAAAACCCAAAAAATATGTTAATAAATAATTGAAAAATTTTCCCCTCAGTAAAAAAAAAATTTATACTTTATACATCTTGAACTAGTGGTCTGTGGTCTGGAACGGGAAAAAAAGGGGGGGAAAAAGGGGGGGTTTAAAAAAAGAGGGGAGGAAAGATGAGCCCCTGAGGGATCGGCCCCGGGTTAATTTCGAAATTGTTTTTAAAACTAATTTCCCCGATGAGTTTTGGAGACTTGAAATGTGAACCAAAAGCTCAGAAATGGGGGGACAGTGCATAAAAAAGGGAAAAATAGAAGGGGGAATAAAATAAAAAAGGGGAAAGTTTGAAGAAAACGAAAAAAAAAAAACATCAGAAATAAAAAATAATAAAAAGAAGATTTACATTCACTACAGATTTAAATTTTTTTCCCGATAAATGTACCCCCTAATTGTTTTTGTATTGTTTTGGGTTTGTTTATCCGAGAAAAAATTTTATAATCGATTTATAATTTCCCGATCAGCAATTATCCCTTTTTTAGTCCATTATAAAAACATGACCCAAAATTTTTTTAAATTTTATAACGTTAAAAGCGCTCTTAAATCGCGGTTATAATTAATATTTTGATTTAATAGTGATATTTTAATTTAAACACATTGTTATACATGTTGATAAATTAATAGATAATCAATTTCTATAACACCATTAGTTTATAGGAAAAATTCTTTTTAATTGAAATGTGATTTGAATATTATATATATATAAATAATTTTCACTTTTTTTTTTAATAAAATGAAACCAGTAAAAAATGAGACAAAATTTTGGGGAAAAACCTGGGGGTTTAGGTTTGGGGGAACCTATTTTATTTATAAAAAAATTTTTCCCTTGGGTGTTTATTATTGTATTAATAATTTGCTATAATATTTAATCCATTAGTATTATAATACGGCTCATTTTACGTAAGATTGATGCTCATTTCGTGCACACGCACATGCGAAAGAATAATTTAAAAATTCTAAAAAAAGGTTCCCTCTTTTTTTTAGCCACCACGGATCTTTTTTTTTTAGGCCAAAATTGTCGATTTGAACACCCTTTTAAATCAAATTTAAAAAAACCCCGGGCAACGCCCCCTATGAAAAATTTATTTCTACAATCTGGCAATATGGTTCAGGCAATGAATTGTGAATTAGTATATATACTTAAGTATATTTCAATAACACTGATACTTGAATGCTCAAACTTATCTTTGTAATACTTTGCACATGATATGTGTTTACGTTTTTATTTATTTGAATAACTTGTTGTAAAAGGAAATGACAAAATGAATGGTTATGTGTGTATAAGAAATTATATATTTTTTGACCATATACACATAAATTCTGTGTAAAAAATTTTTAAAAAAAAGTTTCAAAAAATCCATTGTTATAAAAAATAAAAAAAGTATTACATATTCACCCAAAAATAAAAAGTTTCCTTTTTAATATTACTTTTATATTAACCATTTTTTTTGTATTAAATTTGACAAGATTTTTTAAATTGGGTTAAAGGATCCGACTACATTCAGAACCGTGATTTTTTTAAAAAACTAAAAAAAATTAAATTTATGATATTTAAAATGCCACTTAGATTAGAAATTGAATATAAAATTAATTTAAGAATAGTATTACAAAAAAATTATTTAAGTACAAAAATTTTGACAAAGAATGAAAATAGAATGACCCATTTTCAAAATATTCTCCCTTTTAAAAAGGCTTCTATTATAATTTAAAATTTTATCCCTATTTAGCCAACCCTCTACAGAGGCCCAAAATGGGGAAAGTTTGGGAAAAATATAACTTAGAAGTGGATTTATCCATGTTTTACGACAACAGAGGTTAGATGTTTTTAAAAAAAAACGTCGATGAATTATTTTAATGGGTTTTTAAATCTGGAAAAAAGTGAATTTTTTAAAAATTTTTTAGTTTAGCCTCTGTACAGAGGTCTGAGCCATATACAGGCAAAATATTATTTATAATAGAAACATTTTTCACAAAAGGAAAAAAATTTTGAAAAAAAAAATTATTCCCAAGTTTTGTTTTGCCAAAAAAATTGTATTTAAATAATTTTTTTTTCAAAAAGGTTTCCAAAACAATTTTATGCATGTATTCCAAAAATAAGTGACACTAAATATCATGAAAATTATCCATTTTATTCTTTTCCAAAAACAAGGGGTTTGGCGAGGGCGGATATCTTAAAATAATTTATAAGGAAAAGATAAAAATATTAATATTAGGGCCCTAAAATTTTGGGTTTAGATTTTTAAAAATTTTTTTGTCTTTTTAAAAATTTTGGGGAAAAATATTATCGGAATTCATTAGCTTTTTCCATTAAGCCAAAATGCTTCCCCAAACTTTCAATACTTGGGGGGGTTTCCCTTATAATTTTTTATCCCCGGCCCCCCCAAACAACTGCCATGGATTGGGAAAACAATTATAATTTACTTCGATGCAATAGCTACACAGTGACTTTATTTATAAATTGTTCAAATTATCAGGATATGTATTACATTTTGTATATGAAAGGGCCCCTGGGAAAATCACTTAGAAAATTTCTAAACTTACTTTTTTTTTAGTATTGATAAATTAATTATCAAAATTCCCTTTTTCAGTAATTGGGTACATTTATAAATATCTTTTATCAGGGGCATATATGTTTTTTTGTTTTTTTCATATAGAATTATTTTTGGGTTTTACTTTCTTTTTGTAAGGTTTTGATAAAATTTTTTTAAATCTTTTATTTTGTCTTTTTTGGTATGCTCCCGTTCCCCACGTAGATCGGTGTAAATGGTTCCTTTAAAATCATTTAGTAAAGTTTTAAATTTTTAATGGGGAAAAAAAATAAATTTAAGCCTTTTAAATTTCTATAAAAAAGTAATTTGTAATGGTTTTTTTAATTCAGATAATATTCAGATCATCTGAAATTTTTTTGTTATCATATATGTTTAAATTTTTCCCCGTAGGATAAATTAAAAAAAAAGAAAAACAAAATTTGGGGTGCATTTAAATCTTTATTTTTCCCCATGTTGGTTTTTTAGGGGTTTTTATAATTATTGTCAAACTTTTTAATCACAAAAACACTATCCAAGATTTTGGGGATTTAATTTTTCTGCAAATTGTTTTCATGGATGTTATTTACTAATGATGTTTCTTCAAAAAATTAGAGAGAATTAAAAAAGCTTCTTTTTAAAAATTTTTTTAAAAAAGATGAAAGCAAAATTGGAGAAAAAATGATTCCTTTTTTTTCTTTTTATCTCATAAAAAGAAAAAAATTTAAATAGAAAAGATTTTGGGAAAATTTATTTTTGCATTTTTTAAATTTTTTAAAGCTGCCCCCCTTTTAAAGACTTAGGAAATAAGATTTATTTTTTTACCCATTGTTGAACGTATTTTTAAAGAAAAGTCTTTCAGGAATAGTGTCCCATTTGTTTTCATTTTGAAAGTTAAGTTCATTTTTAAAAATACACATTTTTCCCAAAAAAACAACGTTTTGATGCATTAAATTTTTTTTAAAAGGGAAAATATATATCGAAAAAGAGATCAATGCTTGTTTTCAAATCGCATCAAAAGGGCATTAAATAATTTCACTTCATATAAAAAAGATGAAAAGTTTTGCAAAAAAACTATGCTTTGAATTTATTTAAATTCTCTTTAAGGAACATGCAATTATTTTTCAATATTTCACTCGTAGAGAATATCATAAGTGTGTGTTCGATAAAATACTACAAAAGTTTACGAAACAATAAAATCCTTTTTTTCTATGAAACTGATCAATTAATTCATATAAGAATATAATAATAATATTACTTACGTTGTTGAAAATGAAAATGATAATGTTATAATTTATTTTGCCTTATTTTTAAACATGTGTATCAAGAATATTAATAGTTTTTCTTATTTTTATTTTCAATGGAACAAAATATTTTAAAAATGCAAAATTATTAAAGGACACCATTTCTCATTCGAATAAAAACAAACGATTAAATTGAACAAAACATTTCAGTGATAATAAACTAATTTGGTTTTTTAGTTATGTCTCATGCAATGCAATTTTAAGACTGTTTTTGATTACATATTGGGGCTATAATTGCTATCAAGTTTTAATAATTAGTTATAAGTCCACACCAGAAATAAATAAATTTAAAACAAAAGATACTGGATGTATTTTTATTCATAACCTCTCATTTTACAATGTTATCCTACTATTTTAATTGAATTGTTGAGGATTTTCAGAAGGTATTGAAAATCTTTAAATGTAATAAAAACAATGCGTACAATATGTAATGTTTTGTATTTTCACGTTCGAGGATTTTACGTAAATCAGTTGCAAAAGACAAGACAGTTCCTTGGGAGCGATGGAAATTTATTGTCGAGGAAAACATCCTTGAAATAAGATTCAGCAGCAAAATTCCCATGCCTTCACACCTTTTATAGCCCTCAGACACAACTTTCAGTTTCTAAAATACAAGTAGGCTATATTATTCAAAGCACTTGCTCGTCCTACTAATCATTGGTTGACTCTGCAACGGTCAGGGCAAGACTACTAATCTCTAATTAAAACAAGACTGACTCAGTTTCAGAAAGCTTCTGTCTCCTATTTATTTCCCACGATCCTTTTTAGAAAAATCCGCTTCGTCATGATCGGAAATTAGTGTATTTCCCTAACATAGGCCATACTTTAGGAAAATCCATAGGGTCTCGAACTTAACAAAAATGGTCACCAAGTCTCCAAAAAGGATGTCAACTTGGCTCTATCGCCAAGAGTTTTCCAAGTTCTCATTGAATCGCCATTATAACGTAAGAGACGGTGTTGCTTGTGAATATTACAATTTTAACACAGAGTAATACAAATGCATTAAACATCTAAATGCAAATTATTTACACTATTTCTCATAAAAAGGTATCTATCTGGAAGAATGCTGATCTTATGTTTGTAAAATCGTATAGTTTAAAGTAAAAGAACAAAATGTATTGGGTGGTCATTTCAGAAAAATTAAAGTCTTTAAAAAGATCTTTTCTTTG
>BMAV01013376.1:0-15346 GCA_019973955.1 Trichonephila inaurata madagascariensis
TATTCAGTATTTCAGTGTGTCTTAGTGGACGAGTGTGTCACATCGTTTAGTGGATATGATTCAAAATTATGATTTATGAGGCGAAAAGTCCTTTTGTTAATTCTGTTCCGGTATTAATAAACCTTTATCCATCATTAGTCCTAGAACTATTTAACTTCACGAGAGTTTGAGGTAGTAGTGTGTGAATCAAAGTGCAGTTAAAAAGAAAGGTCAATGGAATATTCTAACAAAATCAAATATAATGACACTATTATAAATTCTCATTCATATAGAGAGAGAAATAAATGCTTCATTAGCCAAAGGGTTGAAAATTGCTTTTGAAAAAATTTATCGCATTGTATAGAATACAACTTTTATTATTGTAGGCTGGATGAATAATGGAACTTTTTTATTACTTTAAGCTGCAAAAGGATTCATGTGAACAACATTGAGAAAATTAAAAAAAATTGCTACGATATTTTGAAAAAAACTTTCAAAAATTGAAAGATGTCTCATATTTTGTTTTTATTTACTTTAAATCCCCAATTTTCAATATGAGTTCAGAGCATCCACACTATAGAGGAATGAAATCCCGAAGACACCAATCTGTGTTATTTAGTTTACAAACCATGTATCATAAATCATACAAACATAAATCTAGCCTTTCTTTAAGTTTCAAGGACGAAAACTGTATATTGGTTGTTTATTGTAGTCAAGGAATAATTTCCATCATGGAGTTTTCCCACTTTGCAGTGTTACTGAAATAGAAAAATCCACCAGACAGTGAAAGCAAGGATTTTGTTAGCAAGGTAATGATTTATTTATTTTTAAAAACCATCATGTATTATTAGTTTAAATTAAAAAGTGTAAGAATGACAACTGTGAATAAATAATCTCTTAAATTAATTTTTTAATTCCCTAAGCAAAGTTTCTAAAAATCTAAAAAAAAATTAGTACTTAAATTTCATGAATATTTTTGTTAAATAAAAAGTATTCTTCCTTGCAATAAACAAGGAATTAATTTAAGAATATTTATCTAATGATTCAAAAACACAACTTAAATGAAATTACTACTATCGTTCATCTTGTGTTTAAACTAAGTGCAATATTTCAGATTGTATTTATTTTTATATATGTTTCCTTGAATTCATCAGAAAAGCTAACATTGGAGAAGATTGTCTGCTATCACGATTGAAGAAACTTAGAAAGATATATTTAACTCTTCATATTGCATCAGTAATACACTTCCAAAATAAGTCAGTTATTCAAAAAACTTGTAATAGTTTTGTTAGAGCCGAATATTATTAGAAGCTATTGCACAAGAACATGAAAAATTAATATTATTAAATGTTTTTGTTCATTTAAAATGACTTTGGTAGTAAGTACTTTATTTACTGCCCTTAATTTTTACGTATATGTGCACACAGTTAAGAATCGAAAAGTACAGTGTAAATAAAGTTTAAACCGACTAAGTTTAAACGAAATTCTCAATTTAAAAGACCAAGCACAAGTCAAGAAATTTAAAAAAAACATAAATTTAGAATAATTCATCGAACTTTGGATTTTAAGAATTTACTACATTAGACTATGTAACAAATTATTAAAATTCCAAGCATTAAACATATATGATAAAAAATAAAAATTGAATAACCGAAAAGCACTGTTATTTTATTTAAAAATATTATTATAATATGTTTACTTTTTAAATGTAACTGAATAGAATAACATACATAATTAGAACTTTATATTACATATTTTAATTTTTTAAAATCTGCTTAATTTTTTCAAAGACACTTTAATAGATCAAATCCCGAAATTTATACAAAAGAAGATGAATAAGTTTATTAAATATATGAATTCCAATATTTAGAAATTGTATTAGTATGAGGAAATAATCTATCAATAAAATTTATTTCTTAGAAAACTAATATAATATTATGACAAAACAATCAGCATAACACAAGATATACAAACTAATTTGTTTTAGTCGTTTGAAAATAATTTTAAAAAGAAAGCAATTACAGACAAAACATAAGGTTTGAAATTGAAATAAAATGTTTACATATAAAAATGTTTTTCGTATGTTTTATTTAAATATAATGTCCTAAATGAAATGATGTAAACAAATAAAACGTCATTCTCTACCCAAGATAAATTGCAGAATGTGAAACATTCTAGTGAGTTCTATATTTCCAATCAATAAAATTACTGTTAAAAGTAAAAAGTACAATATGATGTTAAAATGATAAATGTCTTGAACTCCGGTTTGAAAACATCTCGTGATAATAAATTTTTACGATTTTAGATATTTCTCGCAAAATACTTCAAAATTGTAATTCCGACATAAATATTTTTGTTCAAGGGAAAATGTCTTTCAAACCTGGGTCTTTTTATTTCTGTCATGTTGTTCTCAAAACGCAGTAATTGTTGTTTTATAAGAATTATTGCACAAAGATACTTTTGAGTAAATATGCACTTATGTTTATAGACATCTCTCCCGCAGAAGTTTCACAGATGTAAATCACATTTAGAAAGTATTCTATCCGTTATGATTCCGTTATGTTTCTTACATAAAGGACACTGGAAAGGTTTTTCTTTTGTATGGGTCCGTAAATGAACAGTAAGATTTGATAAATTTGCAAAACATTTCTGACACACATTGCAGCGGAAAGGCTTCTCGCCTGTGTGTATCCTCATATGTTCATTAAGAACTGATGATTGGGTAAAACCTTTCCCACACACACTACACCGGTAAGGGCTCGTACCAGTATGTAAACGCATATGCCGAGCAAGGGTTTGTTTGCTTGAAAGCTTTTGCTCACAAACACCACACTGGACAGAATTTTCTTTAGTATTCTTACGAGCATACTCCAACTTTTGTTCCACTTGATAAACTTGTTGTTGACAATCAACATTTTGGAAATCTTTATCATTGCTTTTTACACATTTGTGTTTTAATAGAGCATGTTTTCTGTTAAATGTTTTAAAGCATTTTTCGCAATAATTTTTCTCAAAACTAGGTTTTTCTGTACGAGAATGAAAATTATAATTTTCAGTTAATGGGTCAGATTTTATGGAAGAATCATAAAAACTAAAGCCCGAATCGAATTTAAAATCTTGATTTTTCAATTCAATGCTTTCAGATTTACTTTCACTATTTTTGCGAACATTCGCATCTAAGTGATCTCTTTGAAAAACCGAAACTTCAGCTTTAGGATCGAATAAAGTAAGTTCAGTCCAAATTAAGTCTTTCCATCTGTAATCTAAATTTTCTGATTGGAGATCATTATGCTGAGAATTCATTCATAGCTGGCTATCGTATGGAGCTCGTATATAATCTCCAACGGATGATATATCAACTGAATCTTGCTTTAAACTTCCTGGCACTTCCGTACTTACTCCATTAGGTTTATTGCATTTGAAAATTGAATTAGGTTGATCTTCTTGAAAATTATTCTGCGCTTGTAAACAGTATACAAGTCCGCTTGCATTGGATGGTGAAGGTTCACTCCAACAGTCTTCCATTGGCAGACTGTAATTAATCGCTGGGCTTTGCGGGGAGTAATTCAAAATTTCTTCATTTACTATTGGCCGGTATTCATTTCGATCATTTTCAAATGCTTTTGTACGTATTGATGAAAAGGGTGGCAAAGTCACAAAGGTCCTTTCTAATTCATTTTCAGTGGGTGTTTCATATTCATTCGAAAAAGTTTTGTCATCCATAGTGCATTGAAAATTTCTTTCTTCTAGAGCTATAAGTCTCAAATTCTAAAGTTTCTTCTGTCTTGACTATCGATAAAAATGTACTTTAGGGAAGAAATCAATTACTTCGTTCTTTATTCCAATTTTCGCAATTATGATGTACTATTTTCAAAGAAAAAAATTCCATAAACATTAATCATTTCCTGAAGTGCACTTCTTAATGTTAGGATTATAACAAGTGCTCCCGAATTACAGATGCTTTGTGAATTTTCTTAAAAAGAAAAATTGAGATTTTATTTAGCTTGTCGGGTTGAATTGTTTGTGACTGCTGGGCTTGATTCTGTTCTTCGTAGGCTTTGATTTGAACTTTTCTTAAGATTAAAAGTAATATTATATATTTTATATTTATATGCAACACTTGGTTTATTCTTTGTCACATTAGAGAGATTCGAGCTTTAATATGAAAATGAATTACATCGCACATTAAACCAACAACAGGGCTATGAGTGACGATCTTGGAAATTTATAAACACGATTATGTGAAGTAAAGGTCTGTCACTGTCATGGTTAAAAGCAGGCCATATAATTAAATTGAACTAGCCATGGTAGCTTAGTGGTCAAGGTTACCAACATGCGGACGGTATGCCATGCGCTCGAGCCTATTGCCGCTGAAGAGACTTAGGTGAAAGAGCAGATATATGTTAAACCTGTCATGGCTCAAACGATCTCTCAAAGGTGTTGTGTGAAAGTTAGGAAAGAAGATTTCTATCCAGGTGTCGTTTTTGTCACTTCAACGTGGTTTAAAGCTACGAGTGTCGTCAAAACTGCCCTCGTGTATATGAATTTGGCGTTATTAGTGTTCACTCAAACTTGATGAAGAAGACATCTGAATTAGTAGTTCAGTCCCCAAACACTCAAAGTATATCAATTGGAGTATTTCGCGTCTCAAAAGATTTAACGTGAATCAACTTATCTACTAACTTTGCATTCCATCGTTCAAGGATTCAAACTCACCAATCAACAACGTTTACGTGTTTGCTTTACCAAGTTTGCTACCATTGTCACAGACTTTCCCTAAAAGAGACTTGCTGTTTTACATTTATAAGCTCATGTATTTGCAAGTGGTGCAGATTTATTAGTCAAAGGAAAAGAAACATTTTCAAACAGCGTGTGTAATCCCGTAGAACATTTTAGAAGCATTAATCTTATGGCCACGGTTGCCGAACTAGTATCTGGCTTTGTAGAGGCAGATTCGAGTTTCAGTTTCACTGTTGATCAGCTACGTAGAAATGTTGATATGCAAGTTAAATCTGTCGAAGCTCAAAATCCTCTCGTTGCAGACGGAGTTCGTCACGTTTCATTCTTGTCACTTAAATGAAGTTTAAGGTATCCGCGACTACTTGCAAAAATTTCTCTTTAAGAAAAATGGTGGTATTGAGATTTTTTTTGTGGCTTTTATATTTTAGTACATATTAAGAAAAAAAGACTTAAATTAAGGGGTCATATACCTTTTAAAATTTCCGGAAAATCGATTTTTTTTATTATTATTTTATTTTATAGAGCAAACCTTTTTGAGTGTTTTAAAAGAAACCGCATGCAGATATTCCCAATATCACGGAAGTTATTAAAAAAAAAAAAGAGCAGAAAAGTTAATTTAAATATTGTTTACATTTCGGCTTCAGGGTGACGCTGTCATGTCGCTGGTGACAGCTGCGTTTCTTCTGTTTCAATATTTTCATTCTAATTATTATCAAATGCTTGAATCTAAGCTCAAATATTATTATTATTGTTCTGAACATTACTACAACTTCTACTTATTTATAAACTGCTGTTTTTTTTGATAAAGTGATTTGTGATTCCATTGCTCGTTTTCTGTTTTTTCACACCGTATCTTATTCTAAAATAAGTTTTAGGAAAAATATTAATTTTTTAAAACTTTTGAATGATTAATCGATTGAATCTCCCAAAACGACCATCTGTAAACGTCCCAAGAAAAGCGAAGTTTATTGGTAATATGCACACGAGGTGCAAGCTGTACACAGTGGGATGAAACACTAAACAACAGTGCATCTGGAAAAAAGATTCAGTTGCAAGATATTGATTCATATTTTTTTTTGGAACATGATGACGGTTTTGATGGCTATAGAGTGTTTGATAAAAACTATTATGTTTACAAACATTCAAAACTTTGTTCTTAAAAAATGGTGGAGATATTGAACTCACAGAAAAATGTGGTTAGAGGTTTTGTCTAGTGTTTTTCGATTGAATGTAGAACTGTAAAGACTTATGTTCGTTTAGAAATTCAAAAATGCTGGGTAAAAGAAAAACATTCAGAAATAAACAGACGCTTTGGTACGAAAATGAGACAATTGGACAGGGCACCAGCAATGACAACTTTCTGTGGTGTTATGGATTTTCTCCTCCAGTTGCTGAAAAATCCTATAATAATATTATAAACAAACTGCAATTGTGTAGTAAAGAAGTTGCAGAAGCTTCAATGCAAAGTGCAGCTTTGGAAGAGGTAACTTTGACAAATTCTTCTGATATAATAATTAGTGGAGATGGAACGTGGAAAACCCGAGGCTATTCTTCTCGTGTTGGTGTGTGTGCTGTTATAGGAGACAAAACAGGAAAGTGTATTGATGTGGAAGTGATGTCTTCTTTCTGTAAGGGATGTGATTCTTGGAAACGAAGAAAAGGGTCACCTGCTTACAAAAAGTGGAAAATTCTTCATGTTAAAGAATGTTTGAAAAACCACAATGGCTCAGCTGGCATGATGGAGACTGTGGGAATGGTTCGTATGTTTCAGCGTTCAATAAGTCATCGTTCTGTGAGATATAACATCTTAATTGGGGATGGCGATTCCAAAACATTCTCATCTATTACTGCATCAATCCGTATATCACAGTTTCAAAAATTGAATGTGTTGGACATGTTCAAAAACGAATGGGAACTCGTTTACGAAAATTAAAAACAAATGAGATCCAAACTCGGTGAGGGGGAAGTCGATTGGGGGAAAAGGGGAAGGTTGACCGACAAAATGTTAGACTTAATCACAACATACTATGGAAATGCCATCCGACAAAATAAAACATGCCTGTCGGATATGCGAAAAGCTGTTTGGGCTGTATAGTTCCATATACGTTCAAGTGACGAAGAACCATTGCACAGTTTTTGTCCTATAGGTCCTAATTCTTGGTGTAAATATCAAAATCAAGTATTAGAGGGTAGTGTGGAAACTTTTAAACACAGTAACAAATTGCCAGCGGCAGTAATGGATGCCATAAAACCTTTATTTAATGATCTATCACAACCTAAACTCCTACAAAAATGTCTAGGGGGTAAAACCCAAAATAATAATGAATCCATTAACTCATTAATATGGAAATTATGCCCAAAAACTTTAGGTTGTGGTAGAAAGATTGTTGATATTTCTACAAATGAGCATTTTCATTTTTAATGATGGCAATCAAGGCAGACTAAAAATTATGCAATCGCTTGGTCTGACTGTTGGTAAATTTGCGCAAAAATTTGTTACACTTGTAGATTTAAAAAAAAATTCAGACTGCAGAGCGACATTTTAATCTCCGCACAAAAGAAGTGCAACAGGTTAAAAGAATGCAATTTAAAGCTACTTGTAAAAAAATTTAAATGAAAAGAGGGAACATCGTATGCATGTGGCGAATTTTAACATTTTTTGAATCATAGTAATACACTGCATTCATATCACAAATTATTTAATATTTATAGTAAGTACTTGTTAATTAAGATATTAATTGTTTTTTTTAAGTAATATTTAATTTTTTTTTTTTAACTTTATTTTGAAGAAATGAATCACTTTGTTGTATTTTTATTATTTTGTAGCTTTTGATATCGTTTCGATGCTTGTACTGCATTGGTAAAATATATGTTTTTAGTTATAATAATTTTAATAAATTGAAGTTTATTGACTATATAAACTTCACATTAGTTTTAATTTAAAATTTAGTTGTTGTTTGAGTAACCAGAATAATATATATATATATAACTGTGGTAAATTTTATGTTTGATGTCAATTTTCTCAGAACGTCATTTTTTCTCATTACGCGCATGATATTTTCAAAACCGTTCCATGGAAAATGATAAAATTTTTACTGGAGATTCTTTACCATATATGTATTAAAATAACGAACAGTTTGAATTTTTAATGAAAAATTTAAAATTAAAAATAAAAAATAGCGAAAATTTTTTAAAATTTTATAGTTAAATTTTAAATTGTTATAGTTTACTAAAAAAATTTTTAATCAGTGTTTCATGCTTCGTCATTTTAAAAAATAACACAATTTCCAACTTCTGAGCAAAATTTCATCAAAAAAAATTGGTAACTTTTTATAAAGCTGCGCATTCATATCAATTGCGAAAAAAAAACCAAAATTTCTTTTTGTAATTATCTAATTAAAAATTTATCCTAATTAAAAATGTGTTTGTTGGATATGTTTTAAGTAAAGTAATATCTATTTGTTTATTCCTCCAAAATTTACATTCCCGAAACAATAATAAAAAATTATAGAGCTTTAAGAGCTCACTATTTTTAACCATTTTCAATTTTAAAAGGTATGTGACCCCCTTAAGAAGAGAAAAATAAATTACTACTAAAATGGGAAAAAATACGTAAAATGTGACTAAAAATCACATAAACGCGGCCCGTTCTGTACAAATAGTAAATAAAAAAATTCTCAATTTTTCAATTTTGATATATTGCTTTGCTGTTATTTTTTCAAATGACCTTGAGGATAAGAAATATTTTAATTTTTATAAAAACTAGAGCACTTTATCAAAGTTGTTATATAAATTGCTTAAAAAAGCAGCGATTATATTCACTTAGGGGACTAAATTTTGTAATAAAACATTGATTGATAATTTTGAAGGTTAAAGCACTTCTACTGTTATGCAGAATGTACAAAAAATGTAAACACAATATTTGAAAAACTTTTTGACAAATTGCTGTGCCTATTTGTGTTTCTTGTGAAAAATACATTTCGAGAAAAACGCATTTTAAAGTTTGACATCCTATGTTGCTTTTACTAAAACGTAGTTTTTGTTCTAATAACTGGAAAATAAAACATTTTATATTTTTAAAAGGCTAATAAGATGGCCTTTAAAATAGAGTCACAAATAGAAATTGTCAATTATAAAAAAAAGCCATGACCTTAGGGTAATTGGAAACCTTAAAATTATGAAATATTTCTTCAACAGCACTCTTGATGCTTCCGAATGCTACGAAAATAGAGATCAAGATGAAAGAACACAGAATATGGAAAATGTATTCTAAAAAAATATTCTACCAAGAATATGTGTACCGCAACAATTAGGATTTATATATAGTGGAAAGTAATGAAAGATTATCTCGACTCACGAATGTAGATTGCATTTTGGAATAAATTATGTCTCTCCGCAGCTCGCGGTATCATAAACGTGTGTGTGCGACATGCATTAGGTTTATTATTATTATTACAATTATTAAGTGCAGCTTCAAAATTAATTGATTTTATCAAATACGTGAAAAATTTAAGAGAACAAATGAATTCATTACAACGTTTATTTATTTATTCATTATATTTTATTAATTTCAGTTTTGAGTCATTTAAATTTCAGATTTCATTTTCATAGTTTTTCGTTATTTAAGTACGCCAAGATCTCTTAATTTAGAAAACCCGATATTGTATAAGAAGAATAAACCCTGAATGCGCACCGAAAAAATTGGTCATCGTGATTTATGTTTTGAAAAATAAGAGCTCCAAATCTACGAAAATTGTCACTAGTCTATTTCTTTGGTTTCGAAAAATGTAATGGAACGGTTATTTTAAAACTATAGGCATAAACACTTATTGAAAATATTTAACTTAGATCTTACAAGCAAAACGTGTCCTAAACAACGGTAAAAATGTACTTAAGGGGAATGGTTTGTTAACTTCGTTATTTACACCACACACAGACGCGTTAAGTTTATACTTATATCATTACATTCATAGTTTTGGCATGTCATAAGGACTGGTGTTGTGAATGTTTGCCAAAGAATAATCAATTTAGAATATAAGTTTTGTAGATTTCAGGTTCCGCAATTTTGGGTTTTAATATCAGAGCCTCGATGCGTTGAAGTGCTACTGTAGAAATTTTCTATAATAGATTAAATTATTTTTCTTCCTACTGAATCAGCAGATATGTTTGCATAGAAGATTACAAATCTTGCTGCATTATTTCTGTGGCGTTTTTGTTGTTATTTAATTAGTTTCGTTTTCAGTCTTACTCAATTCATTTCTGTAGAGTGATAACACCGTAAATCTTGAGACTTGGCCAACGCCTAATGCTCCGATAGAATTTCGATTAGATTCTTAAATTAAGTTGCAATGTACATTTAGTGATATCAATGTACATCAGTAGTCTTACATATCACCTTGTGCTTCTACAGAAATTAAAGAAAATAGAGTATTTAGAATCTATTAGCTGGAATTTTAGAATCTATTTGTTTGAGGTTAAAAATTCCTCAAATTTTTGAACATGCTCTAATGTTTTACAACTCGCTATTTAGGAAAAAGACCTTTCTCCGTGGTTGGAGATAAAAATTTTCAAAATTTTACTTTGCGTTTTGTATTTGTTACATTTTAAAATAAAATGTTCACTGGCTTCTGGTACCTGACAATTTGAACACAATGCAGAGTCCGTTTGCTTAAAAAGGAAATAAATATGATTTAATGGTAATTTCTTAGCTCTCAAAAATAGAAATGTTAAAATTTCTATATTTCTTTTTTTTTGCTACCTGTCTATTCCACTTTTCAAGATGAGAAATATAATTATATTTTTTATGTCTTCCGCTCTTTATCATGATTCTTCGTTATTACTTTTATGTTTTTTTTCTTTTTTGAAACATGTATGCAGATCTTCCAAAGCAATCCAAGGCATTATTTTCCAAGGTTCTGGAGAAGCTTTAGCTAATTTATCAACTTCTTCATTCATCTCTATTCCTTTATGAGCTGGTACCCAAATGAATGTAATGGATTAAACTATTTTGAGACACTCTTGTAAAGTTGAACTTAAATTTAAAATTATCGTATTAGATTTTCTATTAATATTTTGGATACTTTTTAAAACTTATAAACTGTCCGTCAGGATAATGTATTTTTCTGCTTCACTAACCCAAATTTGTAACGTAGTCCATATGGCTATTTCTTCAGCTGTGAAAATTGAAATAATTTTTTCAGTAAGTAATTCTGTGATGACTTTTTTTGGTGGGATCAAAATTCCTATCGATGTTTGATTAGTATTTTTTGAACCATCTGTTGCTATCATGATGCTGTTATTAAAATTTGTCTGGAGAAAATCATTAAACACATATTTTGCACTATGATTTCTGAAAGATCCCTGTTTTGAAAAGGCTTTTCCTGAGTATAAATGTTTATTTTGTGATTTTCGCAGATCGGTGGAGGAGGGATCCACTGAAGAATATCCACTTTAAAGGTACATAGCTCTTGGAGTAGTTTGATAGTCTTTTGAAAAAAATACTGGGTTTTTTTTCTATATTTATAAAAAAATATCATTAATATCCCAAAATAAACTTGTATTCAGTGACCAGTCGTTTAATGCTGGTTATTTAGTTATAAGCTTTTGGCAGAGGAAGTTATGGCGATTACTAATATTGCTATTCAGAGACTGCTCTTAATCAATCGGGGTGTTTCTTAGGAGACCTAGGGCTAATCGTAGGGCAGCATTATAAATTGGTTCTAGTTTCTGTCTTTTAACTAGGTAATCAAAACTTGATTGTATAAAAGCTAAGAAAGAAATTCGAAGGCTATTTTCTCCGAAATGACTGGCCATTCGGCGGAATTACATTGAGGGTTCAACACTCTAAAGGAGCGTCACTATTACACCAAGTCTCGACCTCAAATTAATTTTCTTAGTTCGGCCCTATACTTGTTAGTTGGTTAAAGTATCCGCCTAGTAAACAAGAGATCCCCAGTTCCAATGCCATCGGTGTCTTCGGACGAATGATACATTTAGTGTAGCTAACCATTTCTAAATTATTTAAATAGACGTTAAGGGGGTCACTTCACGCAGTATTTTCCCTATCTCCGTAATGTTAAAATGATCAAGTTTAAAGGGAACATTTTTAAAAATTGCAGTTGTACAGTCATGAATTTTTTTGTGTGTATTCATTGTACTGTTTTTATTATTTTAGTGGGAGCATTTTTCAAAATTTTGATTATTTTTTTTAAAAAAAATTCATATGTGGAGTAACACGTCAAAATTTTTAAAACGATGAAAATTCTTGTACATTTTAATCCATAAATATTTTTTGAATAATTGTTTTGAAAAAATCTCTCATTAAAATATTTATTTGTATAGTGTTAACACATGTGCAAAGTTTCAAGGCTATAAACAAAGTAGTGTTTTCAAAAATGTTCCTTTTGTGTTGAAATTTACACTTTTAAAAAAAGAGATTTAAAGTAAAAACGTACCATTAACTAATGCATACCAGAACTATAACTTGGATTGCTGGTGTCATCTGCAAGATCATCTTCTTGTCTAGATTTTAATTGTTATTTTTAATTCTAGCTTCTTTGGTTCATTGTAAATCTGCCTATTCTGCTTTCCTAATACACGCATAATCTACTTCTTGCAACGCTCGACATTTGTAAAATCCAGGTCTTGTAGTTAAATGTTTAATACATCTAAAACATTTAATTTTGTAATAAAGCCTTGATTATATAAATATATAGCTTCATGTCTATAGTTGTTAAAGTTCCCAATTGCACAAATACAGTTTTTTGAATTATACACGAAATACTATTTCCGCTTTCACTAATATTTTGAGTTTTATCAAGCAAGCATTTAGATAATATTTCAAGACTAGAGAGAGACCTCTAAATACTTGTTTATGCAATTCCTAATTGCAATAGGTAAGTTGTGTTTATGCTTATATGTGTAAACTTTCAGTTAGGACATATTATATATACACCACAAGTCACTTCCCATGGGGCATAAACCGTGTCGTAGATTCAAATCTGTGAACATTTTATCAAAAAATATAGCCCAAATAGCTTGCCTTATGGCTAACAAATTTTCACGAGTTGTTTTGAATAGCCAAAACATAGTATCTTTGCAATTTGTCTATTTCTGCATGTGTCAATCCATTATGGCATCCTAGAGATTTTTTGTCCTCAAGCTTTTTGTCTTTTATTTTGATTTTAACGCTTTAAGTTATGTCTCCCTCTTTTGTCTCAACACTCACACATGTCCAACACATTCTAATTTTTCAATATTGACATACCTTTAAGGTTTAGATTCTAAAACTGCTTTGTATGCTTTAGAGTCCCCATAGAGTCAAAATATTGTGTATATCGTAAATTGTGTAATGTCTGCGAGCGATGGAAGATACAAAAATAAAAGAAGTACACCTCTTCAACTTCCATTCCCCTGCTATTTACAATGTAACTTGCCAAAAACTCATCGCTATGTACATTGCTGTTAAAATTACATGAGCATTTCCGCGACAATATTTCAGTATCAACAACTTTCCCAGTGTCCAAACCAACTGCTGTAACAAAACCATTTATTTATGTATGGCACCTTTTTTGCCAGGTACCATCGATAGCCACAGGTACATTTTGGTATCCATTATTAAATGATATTGTTTCGGCAGTAGAGCTAATGCCATAGACAAATTAGTTACTTTCTCTGTCGCGTTATTTAATGTATGCATGTAATCGTAAAACCACTTTAGTGTAGGTGACAAATTCATAACTCCGCAACATATTTTTGCAACTCTTCTTTTTTAACAGACATCATAGCATATGAAAGTCTATTGTTCACTTCATATAATTTTGTATCTTTTTGATTAACTACTGTTTTAGTAAACCTGGTATTAAGAAATGTTTGAATAAGACCACAAAAGTCACAACATATTAACAATTTTGTAGCCAAAATTTATGTGAATACCTTGGTTTTTACATTTTATTTATGTTATTAATGTTGTTTCAAAGCACAAGAAAAGAGTACAATGTCAGTCATTTCACAGAAACATTCAATTTAAACTATTTGAAAAGGCTGAAAAGTAGCATGTGTCTTTTGTTTTGATTTGAGGGGGCGTGGCAATCCGCTGTTTTGGGGTTTGGCAGGTATAAACAACTTTTTAAAAAAAATATTAAAAATACTTCTAATTCACTTAGGACCAAAATTTAAATTTAATTAGAAAGAAAAAGAGTAGTATTTTATTTTTCAATCAAAATTGAAAAATCGATTTCTTCCCAGATTTTCGTGAAGTTAAAGGGAAATAATTATTAAGAGAGAGAGAAATCGAAAGTGATTTTTCTTGAATGTTTTGTTTATTATAACTCCGTTAAATAACTTAACACAGTGGCACGACAACCCATGAGGGTCAAAGCCTACTGTGCCCAACATAGTATACGTGAATTTGGGCCCTGAGGTTCATGGTCAGATGTTCCGGGCAGTTGGTCATTCGGACACAAAGCCCCCAGTGTTAAGTTCCTAATCAAGCTTGGTACTCATTTTATCGATCAACGGAAGGGATGTAAGACTGATTAAACACTTGTCCACCTCCGAGGTTTGAATCTCAGAACTGTTCATGTTAAGCTCGATGCACTAACCACTCAGCCACTGTGCTTCAGCCCCTTTAAATATTATAAAAGTATTATTCATTCAGGCGCTCACTACGTGCATACATAAAGTTATTTCTTTTTATTTTGAGTGGAAAAATTGCTCATGTCCATTAAGACTTAATTTTTTTAACTCTGGTAACTCGCGATCGTATAAATTGAATTTTAGATAGATCTGAATCCTCAGATCGAAATCAAAGAACTCTATGAAAGGAGATTGTAATTCTAAAAATTCATTCAAGACTATGGTATGCAGTTCGTGTACACTGTTCAACATTCGAAATATCAACTGAATCTTTTTTTTCGACTTTTATCCGAAATTCCCAAAATTTTTCCCTCCCTATCACTTTTTTAATGAATTTGTATGTATTAAAGAAAGTTGGTCCAGAATCATGAAGTTCAGTTTTAAATCATTTTCAGTAGTTGTTTCACATTCATTCGAAAAAGTTCTGTCATCCATGATTTGTTAAAAGTTGCTTACTGCTAGATGGATAAACGACAAATTCTTCTTATTATCTAATAATTCTTCTAGAAAATATGTAGTCGAATTTTTAATGTATCGGTTATTTCATTCATAAAGTCAATAGAAATTAATGGAAAGATTTTTAACTTCTGTCACGCACGGAGAAAATGATAAGAATAATACTTCATTTGGAACTCTTTGTGCTTGAAATTTAACTTCACACCAATGGAAGAACCTAGACAGAACGTGCAGACCCTTGCGAATGTCCCTTTGGCTGAGATAAAGGATTTCATAAATTTTCTGATTTATATTGTTTCTATAGTTGGAAATACTTGAAAATTGGGGAAGTGGAAGCTCTTGCTTCATTTAAGAAAAATAGAATACTTTTGATAGGGTTGAACCGTAGATCTGTTCTAAATGTTGAATAAGTATCCTTGGGGAGGGTGACTGGAATTACGCCTCTTATGTCAACTGTGACTGGACGCTTATCTCTTGGTTTAAAGATGTAATACATTTCTCATTAATCTTGTCAAGCCATGAACAAGAGGACGAT
>BMAV01013378.1:0-140625 GCA_019973955.1 Trichonephila inaurata madagascariensis
ACAAAACCAAAAAAACCCTGCTCTTGTAATTAATATATATAAATATATATATATTTTAATATATTAAAATTTGTAATGCGATCGTGTAAATAATTACTTAGATTATAAACAGAAATAATATATGATACCTCAAATATATTAACCCTCCTCCAGGCGCGCTTCAAAAAATTCCAACCATAAGAGCGCGGCATCTCTCAGATTCATTATCTCATACTTACTTTTGAGGATGACTTAATCATTTTATTGGTGAGATTTGACATTAAAATATACTTGACAAAAAATATTTAAAATATAATCAAAAATTGAGATATGAAAAATAAAAAAACTGAAAAGATAATGGTTACACTGTGTCACCACTTTTTACACTTTAAGATCCCTTTGTTGACCTTCAAAAAAAAAAAATGCCTTCAATATTAAAAGCTCAAACCAAACTTAACTTTATTTTTTGATTGTTCCTTTTCCAAACCTTTTTGCAATTTTTGCTCAATTGATGTTTTACATGAAATATAATTTTCTTGGATTTTATTGCCCTTTGGGATTTTCTTTTTTAAAAAAGATATATCTATAAATTTCATTTTCATTTTGTATTTTTGTCAAAAAAAAAATTTTATATTTTTTTTCTGACATTTTAAAATGTTTTTTACATTTATATATATATATATTTTTGTGTGTTTTTATTTTTAAAATTTTAATATACTAAGAATGTAAAAAGTATAGCCAAACTTTTTTTGCCCCAAAAAAAAATCACCAATCAATCAATCGATTCAAAAGTCGGCCCCAAGTTTTCTTAGATATGTGCGCAAGATCTGAGCGATTTATTATTCCCCTGATATTTTGGAGTTTTTTCCCAGCACATTGAGGATTGAACAAAATGCATGCCCGGCACGCGGCATCTCTCGATTACTCAACCCCCAAAAAAAAAAACCATTATACAAAAGCGAAATACTTGTTTCGAATTTTTTCGTATAAAAAATGAAAACACTTATTTTACGAAAATAATCAAAAAATTTAAAGAAATATTTCAAAGCCAAAAAGGGCGTTGTTTGGGGGCGCTGATCTGCGATTCAACGCCCCTGTCACCCGAAATATGGAAAAAACCCCGCACGAATCCTAGGGGGAGGACAAAAAGGGGATAGAAAAGGGGGGCGTTCCAACCCCCATGGGGGGGGCCGCACCGAAACTATTGTTACTTTATTGAGAGATTCCACCCAAAAGGAGGGTTTTTTTGGGCAAAGTTTTTCGGTTACAGTACTAAACCAAAATCGTAGGCCCCCGCGCATACCACGCCCGGGGTTTAACATGGAAGGTCCAGTTGTTTTGTTGATCATAGGTTCGAATCCTAGTGGTCAAAGTCCTGCCGTCTAAGAGGGTTGATAAAATTTTAAACCCGGGCAGCCCAAAAAGTCCTCGCAATGCCTTGGGGGGAAAAATTTTGAGAGTGGGTTTAGCCCTTTCCCGGGATCATGGTTGGTAATTACGATGTCCGTCTCCAATAGCCACCTTCGTGTTGCTTCAGAGTTTGACATAAAGCTAAATCAAATCATATTTTCTCTGCAGGCCCATCTTTAAAGCGGGGGTTTTCAACCTTGACCTTTGGGGGTCACTTTAAAAAATTTTCCCTTTCGGGGCCGCACAAAAAAATATGTCCCTTTTACATCAGATTTGGAAAAAAAACCCATTTATTGAGTGAAAATTTAAAATAAAATGAATTTTTATTTTGTTTTTTCCCCTTTTTTCATGAATACAAGGGTAATATAATAAAAGTTTATATTTAAAATAAAATGAAATGATCAAATAATGTTTAAAAATTCGTTTTAATTTTTTTTTTGAAAATCACGGTGGGGTTTCCTTTTTGGAAATTTATTTTTTGTTACCATTGTTGAAATTTATTTTTCTTCATTGCAAAAAGATTCAAATATACATTGCCCCTTTTTCTTAACCCCCCCAAAAACTTTTTAAACTTTAAAAAAATCTCTATCGTTTTTACTTTTTAAATCCAAAAAAAAGAATAGAAATGAAAGTCGCACACACAAACCCCCGAAAACATGAACCATCCATTAAAAAAGGGCATTTTTTTATCAAAAAAGGGTTTATTTTAAAACATGAACAGGGAACAGGCAAAACATTGTTGGGGTATATATATGTTTATAAAATTTTCCCACTTTTAAAAAGAAAAACTTTTTAAAAAAAGGTTATTTAAAATAAATTTTTAAAAAAAAGTCGGGGGCCGCAATTGGGAAATTAAAGTACTGGCGGTCCTCCCCGGGCCGCGTGATGGACACCCCTGATGTAAAGGGTTTGATTGCAGGTTAAATCTGTCGATGCACAAAGTCCTCACGTTGATGTTGGGTGGAAGTTTCGGAGTGAGATTTCAACGCAAATATTGTCTTCAAGGTAAAAGGCTGGGAAATGTTCGTCACCATGCCTTAGTGTCAAGTTTGGGACGTTAATGTACAATCAATTACGGATGTGAAATTTTTAAATGAACATGCTTCAAGAATAGCAATTATTTATTTACCAAAAATGTTTGTAATTATTAGGCATAGGAACTGTTTTTCATCGGGATTCATATTTAGATTTACTTGCTACTCTTGTAAATATTCTCTTTCACAACTTTTCCTGTTGCTAGTTTATTTAGTCCTAATTTTTCACACAATAAGCTTCTTTTTCTTGCATCTTGTGCTAAATCCACAATATAATCCACTTATTTTCCACAATACCCCATTATATGTCAAATATATTCAATGTCATTTATATAAACCTTCTTTTCTTTTATTACTATAAAAACATACATATGTATTGATAGAAAACTATTGTTGGTATCTTTTGTTGATTCGATTATCATGTGTTGAATGAGATAAAAATGTTATTAGAATGCAGTTTGTATGTGTGCTTTGTGTTGTAAATACGCCTTCCTTTCTCGAAGCATATTATTCTCATGTTACTATAGAGGAAAACAAAGTTATAATTTTTAAGTCACACAGTGACAACGCGAAATATATTACAACACGTACGGTAAAATCCCCTTTTGTACTCCTTCATTTCATACAAGTTTTGTGAAAGTAGAAATCTATTCTGTTGATACTGATGTAAACAAATTACTGCCACTTAATAGATAAATGTATTGAATTTGCTATGAAGTGAAAAATAATTATTTCGCTTGACAAGAAAAATTTCTATCGGGTTTTTTTTATATAAATAAGACTCTTATCAACTCCTTTTAGAATCTTCCGTCCTCTCATCTCACAGCTCATCACTTTTTGTTAAAAAAAAATATCCACACACACACACAAAAAAAAAATTTAAAAAAATTCTTTCATTGTTTAAATATTTTTTTCTCTTTTTAACTGGGCTTTTTGGATGCATTTTATATTAAGAAAAAGCTCAATTCTGAAAGGTATTAATAAGCAACTTTTGGCAGAGATTTTAATTATAGATCTTTGGAACAAAAGTAAGGAAAGATCAATAAATCGCTTTCATTTTTAGTGAAAAGTTGAATTAGATTTTAGATCTGTCCGTCCTCTTAAAATTCTAGATAAAATTTTATAAGTAGTTTTAGGTTTATCGAGTAACAAGTACACATTAACGTCTTTTTCGTGCAAATCACAACGTTTATGTAAAATGTGTTTTAAAAAGTAAGCGACTTTAATTCATCACACATTAAATATATAATTATTAATCGTGCTAAAAAGGCATCTTTTATTGTTGCTTACTCATAACTGTTAATTATATATTTTTGAAATTGAGGATCTTATCTAGAAGGGGTCTTCAAAGATTTCATCTTACTACATTAGAGAAAAGAAGGCCCGATAGCCCCCAACTCTCAACTTGGATGGAGGTATTAATTCGAACTTTTGAAAAAATATTACTATAGAACTGCAATCCTTTGAAAGTTCAATAAGGAATGCCATTTCTTTTTAAATAAGCGATTTCGATTTACGTATGCTTAAGAAGTCTAATTTTTTCTCTGTTTTTTTTTTTTAATTTTTTTTTATTTGTAAAGCTCTCATTTTTATACCTGACGTATAACGAGCACCCGTGAATTTCGGTCTAATTTTTTGTGTTCAAAGTCTACTTTATGCGCCGGATTTTACGGTAAATATACATGAATGAAAATATAAATAGAAACGTATTTTTGTCTATAAATAGATCAACAACTCTGATCAAGGAACCATAAAATTTACTTTCCATGTTTGATATCCTGATTTTTATTATCGAACTGCACTTTTTAGCTTATAAAGTTAACTATTCAATGAAGGTAAACTATCTCATTCAAAAGATACTAAAGAGCATGCACTTCTCTGATTACAGTAATAAAAATAGCATGAATAGTTAAGTAGCAATTCCTTTCTGTGTTTCATTCGAACAAAAGAAGCTTAAAGAAGAAACCATTAGTTGAAATCGAAGTATTGTATCTCATGAAAACAGTAATTAATAGTTAGATTCTAAGTTCCTTGTCCTTTCTTACAAATAAAATGGCATTATTTTTCTCATTTATTTTATTTAACTTCTGCAAAGGCTTCGGAAGTAACTAGTTTCCTTATAATTACAAAATAAAGAGAATCCTGTAAAATAAAGAAATAATTCCTCTTCCAAATAAAAAATTAAAAAAAGAAATGAATTAATTGTTTGTCCCATTGTTTCTCGATGCATTTATGTTCACTCTAGTATGCAATGTGAGTGCCATTTCATATAATGCTAGCTCGTATCAATGTGAACTGGTTGCTTAAAATGCGTAGGTTTAAATAGAGACCACGCGTGCGAGTGATTATTTTCTATAACTACGTGGATGTAGAATATTTTAATACCATCATTGATTACTACTCGAACATTGTGCTATTGCCAAACTACGATTAGGGCATTTTAATTTAATGGCATGCTCGTTAAAAAACTTAATATCCAAGTTGGAGTTAAAATCTTTATAGTCAGTCTTAAAAGAGCAATTTCAGTCTTATTCTAAAGATGATTATAGAAGTCTTTAGTGTTTATGTTTTCTGGAAGAGAGGAGAGAGAGAGAGACTGGCAAACAAATTATATATTTATTTCCAATATAAGTTTTTGTGTACAATACAGAGAGCTTCAAGAAGCACATTAAAAATAAAACAAAATTTACAATATGTAATGACTTCAAACAGCTCTGGATCAAACTATTTATTAAAGTGTGAAATGAATAAGAAAGGAGTAGTCAGTACAATTTAACTGCAAAAAGGGTCCACAGATATAGAGTCTCTTTCGCGGTAATGTCTTTTTAACGCTCGCATAAAAATATTTTGTAACTTGATACTTTCAGGAAAAGTCATATACATTTGCTATGGCAAAGGGTTCACAGTTCACTAATTTCGTCTCAGAAAAACGTCACTACTCGGTGACTCCCCACGGAGTTCGTTTGAGCTCGTTTGATCTATCTCCCACCGTGCTGTCACTGACTCTAAGCTTCTCGGTCCTAAGTCCGCCTTCGTTCTCGTTATTTCACCGACTTCCAGGTAATTCCAAGTTGAAGTTCGTATCGCTAGTGAGAGGCCTCTTCGGTTCTCTCACGTAAGGAGATCATGTCTGCCTGGCTCTCCTTTTTAATATCCAAGTTTCCCCTGGTTGCTTTCTGCCCATTCCTTTGATATGTCTTGTCTGTCGGCCCCTCAGGCGCGGGGTCTTTCTCGGCGCTGGGTAGGAGCTCTCCTCTCTGAACTTACGCTTGTTGTCTCAGATCCGTGGGCTCCACGAAAGCCCATTCTACCGGCGTCGCTTTTTCGGCTTTCCTCGTACTGTCGGTGGGAACAAGGGACAGAATTTTGACCCACCTATTTACGCAACTTTCTTCCCAGCAATTAGAAAAACGGAAACGGACCTTTTCTCACGTTTGTAGAGTATTTTCTCATTAATTAGAAAGAATGGGTACATCATGCAATGAAATCATTGCTGTTGTTAGTGTGCTAATCTCCCTTCTGGTCAGACCAGATTAGTGAAACCGTTGACTTTAATGAAGTCCGACACTTGAAGTGGACTACCATGAGTACCTTCGGTCAGTTCAAGGCAATCCAAGATATTAAGAGGTGAAGATCAGTTCTAGTTGGCATTTAGGGCAAATAGAAAACACTCTGTGCCTCCAAAAGGAGTGAGACTTTTAAATGCCACTCTGGAAAATCGGAAGGACGAACAGCAAGTGTAGCAGGACTGTCTGTCTGGGAAAGATAAAAGAAAGTCCTGCTCTTTTGTCTTTATATCATTTATGAAATGGAGGTTTTAACCATTTTTCTTCTTTACTTTGGGCATTTTCCACTTAGAATAATTCTATAGATAATAGCTCGGTGGAAGGGATAAGATGGTTTAGTCCCTCCCTTACAAGAGTGTCAGGCAATTCCTTTCCGTAAATATTGACATGGGACAGAGATCAATAGAAAGTACTTTTGTGATGGTGGAAGGAGCAACTTTCGTAGGATAGATAAATTGATTTTATCTCTATATAGGTAGTTTTAAGATGTTGAACTACGACTGTCAAATAGAATCCAAAGGTCTTTGTAGTTACTTTCACTCATGATTTTCTCTATTCTCATGTCAGTTGAAATCAATTCTCTTTGAAAAACGGAACAGAAATCTGAGTTAATGAAATCATTAATGTCAGAACAATAAATGAAATGAATCATCAATGAAAAAGACATATAAAACCATGGCGGGCGTTGTTTCTGACGAGTCCAGGGTTTGAATCTCGTCTCACCGCGAGGAAAGGATAATACACGTCAAATCTGTCGAGGTTCACAAAGTCCTCATGCTGGTTGATGAGGAAGTTTAGAGAGGGTTTTTTTTTTTCGTGCTAGCTCAAATGTCATTCTTATCACTTGACCATGGTTAAGGATTGCGAGGTCTGTCGCCAATATGGCTTTCATGTAGTTTCAAAGTTTGACATTTTAGTAAGTAATGAATTATTCTTTATGGCTCTAAAAGGAATTGTATAGTGGGGTTGTTGTTCATTAAATCTGACGTTCTAAGTTGTTACGTTGGCGTGGTGTGAAATTTTGAATTGGAAGATGCTAGATCAAAAATCTAACATGGTTCCAAGTACAAAACAAATACAAAATAAATATAACCTTTTTTCTAAATAAAAAAAGAACGACGATATTTTTCCATTTTATTAAGTATTTTAGAACCTAAGCCAACTCCCATGCAACCATTATTTATCAAAAGTGTATTATTTTAGTTTCAGTTGCTGCAATTTCAACTAACTTGACAAAATATATTTCATCAGCATACGTACTCAACCTATTCTTTTATTTTGAGAAATTAACGTACCTTAGCGACATCTGTTTTCTCATGAGAAAAAAGCTATCTAATTTCTTCCGTTCTTTTTGACCAAACATGGCAATCTTTAGAGGTTTTAGTGTTTTATATCACATGTTGGCTTTTCGTAAGATTTTACAGGGTGTAGTTAGCATACTCTCCTCCGCCAGCAATATAAAAAAATCGCCTGATAAGGCTTGGCGTTCTTTCCCTCAGAGTCACTGAAAAGTGCTTTAGAGATTATTGATTTGTTGGGAGTGATTATTTCTGTAGTACCTTTTTAAAGACGGGATTCTTTTTAGTTTTATTTTTGTTTTAATACGGTTTGGAAGGACAGTTACATTTGAGGGTAGGAACACTGTTTTAGAGTTTATAACAAGCGCAAGATATGGGGGAAATGTAAGAGGGTCGTTTTTAGATACAGTTTGCACTTCACCATCATTTTCTTCGCTTTACCTAGCACTTATTCTATTATTTTTTTTATTTGTCTCTATTGTATGTAGGAACAACATCTGAATGTACCATGAGACAGAGCTTTTAGTGAAAAGTTAAGGTAGTGATGTTAGAGAAATTTTATGGTGGTTGTGTACTCTTCACAAAAACGGGTTCTTAGAGCTTTGACTAAAATTACAAAGCAGTACGTTCAACGAAACGTTTCAGAAGAAATATCAGAGTTAACATGAAAATAATACAACGGTCTCGACAAACTTCTATGCATTTCATCCATTATTTTTTTCTTTTAGCACAGAAACGAAAATCGCTTAGCACGAATTTCTTTCCTGGGAATTACCAAAATACAAAAAACACCGGACATAATGAAGTGATTGAAATTTTCTGTATTATTGGACTTCTATTAACACAATTCAGTGCTGAACTAAAATTGCAGAGCTCATCTCATATGGCTGGACTGTGGCTTTATAGTGGGTCCCAAGTCATGTTGGGATCCCTTGTTGGGCAATGAAAGAGCCAACCAAAAGCAAGCAGGGCGAGGTCGACTCAACCGGAAGTCGTTCTTGACCCTCAGAAGAGCTAGAAGCATCATCTTCACCCATTGACAAATATGCTGCCACATGACTCAAAAAACGAAGAGTTTTGGAAAGCCATGAAAACTCTGGCCACTGTGGGCCCAGAGATCACCTGGAGAGAGTCGCGAGGCTGTTGCCGCTTTCGCCCTAACTACCGGACATGACTTTTGGGGTATACCTCCACTGGCTTGGCGTGGCTGCTAACGAAACCTGCACACTCTGCAGTCCTGCCACAATGTACTGGACTCGTTGAATACCCGGATGATGACATCGTCAGTTAGTTTACTAGGAAGCTCGACATCAAATGTGGTCAAAAACCAAAGCTTACAGGCGTTGGATAATTAAAATAAATAAATAAATAGTATTATTGGACTGCCTATAAATAATTGAATTCTGTTGCAGTAGGGGATGATAATGTGTGTACAGCCCCAGTGTATATGGAAGACAAGAACATTTTGGAGTTAGTGTAAAGCTCTAAAAATATCATTGATACAGATTTCGATATGGCAAATGAAGTGAACAATACAGCTCATGTTTCACATGTCGTCCGAAATAAAGAGCTGGCACCTACTCTCCCAAGCAACACACCAACGAGGACTTCAGAATTGACAGATTTAATGTGTATCAGCCCCCTCCCCAGAGTGCAGGGGTCTTTGTAGTAACTGGAAGGTTTCAAGTCCATGACTCGACAGAAAAACCCACACACAGGTGAGAAACCTTGACCAATCTGCTATTACGGCTACAAAAGAGTACTCGAATCAATGTGTGCATGGAGTTCATAACTCATCACATTTCTCCCTCTTTCGAATAATTGATATCGTGTGTCGAAAGCTTTTGCAAGAAAAAATTGTTCGAAAAAGCTTACGAAATCTGTCTCGGTTTTACAAAACATAACAAGTAAATTATTTGTTCACTCCATAAGAGTATAAATGAAAATAAAATGTATATATTAAAAAGTGGAGGTCATTCTTTCTTTCTTTTTTCTTATCTCATTTTAAAAGAAAATAATCACTCTATCAATGCAAAACAACACTCATAACCATGGGCGAAATAATTACCAATACTGGACACTATTCCATAAACATATTAAACAGAAAATGGTTTCCTATTGTGTTGCATTGCATCCTAAATGCTGATCTTAAATTATATTTTGAAATTTTAAGAAGAATTCTTTAAGAATGACGCAATTATCCACACGGTCTGATGAATCCATTAAACGTTTTCCATTCAATTTGCCAGAACTTTTCCCTTAAACTTCCCAAGGCGTTGCTTCCTTATCGGTACCTAGCTCCATATTACAAGTCGCTCTAATAACTGCCTTATTAAACACAAAGGATCGGCATCAGTTCATTAGGAATCCAGGAGCGAAAAATCTCATTATGGGTTGGAAAATTGCCCCAAGTTCTGGATGTTTTAATGATGTCTTTCGGTATGGTGCTTCTTCTCATCTGATAGCACCTTTTTGGTAATTTGGACAAGTGCCAATTAAGTGGAGTATCGAAAGATTTGGCACTTGGTGTCATTCACATCCAGATAAACTAGTGCAAGTTATGGAGGCAGATGTCTTTATCGTTCTGATATTGCTTATCAAAAGGAAATGTAGAGATTAAAGTGTTTTATTGTGAATGCTTTCAGAGGTGTTAAATTTATCTCAACAGAGGTGAAATTGTAAGATACAATTCATCGATGTTAAAATTAGGTGTTATGATTTTTGGTATTTGTTTTATAAAGAAATCACAGTGTTCAATAAAGTGTAAATGTAAAAATGTATTCAAAACCTTTCAGATTATAAACTTCTGTCGTAAGGAAAATGTTCTGTGAGAAATGTTTAGTAAGCTTATAGAACAGCAGTTTAATTTTGGCTAAAATCTAAATAATCACCTTGATTTATAGAGTTAAATGCATCCACTTTTAAGCAAGGTATTTTGATGTGAAAAGACAAAAAGTCATATTTTTTTAAATAAAATATTTTTGAAAGTATTACGAAAAATTAAATGTTATCTAAACATTTTTCAAAAAGCAAAAATGTATATGATTATATGACACGAAATTTTCTATGATTAAAATAGTACAGTTTACTTTTTAGTTCCATAAATATTTGTATGTTGAAGTACAATACATTTTGAAAACCAATGCATGCAAAGCGATGTAGGTGTTGCCATTACGTTTTAAAAATTGTGTGTTTTCTTTTCTTGACACTTTTTTTTGACATTGTGTCCCTTTTTTTTAATTAAGACAGATTGATATTTTTACTACAAAAACGCAATTAATACAAAATTGTCAAGTTTGAATGCTTAAACAACTATGAGGTGACTGCTAGAATGTGAACATTATTCATTGCAGTAGACATATGAGCATTCGTAAACTAGTAAATCTGAAACCGACGTATCCAACTAACATTTGTCACGTCATCATTGGAGACACGACATTCAATTGATAGCAATCTCGTGGGAAGCGGAGTTTATGCTGGGACGTGTCTCAATAGCCAATCCGTGTTATCGCGGGAGAAGAGGTGATCATCAGCACTTACTATCCCCTTCAATTGTGGCGCGTGGGGAAAAATTCATTTCTGCGGCTGGCATCGCAGTGATCGTATTTTTCGCCTATGGTACTTATTAAATGTGTGAAACGTTATCTCGTGCGCTTCTAATGAAAGCACATGCATCTTCTCCGCATTTATCGACTCATTTGTTTAAGTAAGCTCAGTCGCATTGATTTGTGGCGTTCGAGTTTAGCTGATTGTCCGTGTTCACAAAATATGTTTTTGGTATGCCATCATAGGTCTTAGTAAGCAGTCCCTCTCAAATGTATTATTGATGGTCCCCAGGCAATCGCGATGGACTTAATGTCCATCCTTGATATAAGCGTATTAAATAATAGAGTGGGGAAAAGTTGTGATGGTGGAAAAGCTGGGCCAATTTGTTCTAGCAATTCTTGAGCTTTGTGCAGTGATTCTCCAAACTTTCAATATTTTGCGACCCAATTTTAGAATTACTTAATTCCCCCCTTAATACAACTAACGATGTATTGAATGCAATAATAATGTACTTTAATGTGAAAGCTACGGTACGATTTTAATCATAAGCCATACAAATTATCAAGATAAGTATTAAATATTGTATATAATAATTCTGTACATAGCAAGCCATGGGGAGTTACCCAGTATTAAACTTGTTTGTTAACTTAGTATTGAAGTGCTTTATAAAAACATTGTGAAAACACTTGATACATTTATTGAGTATATTATATCAGTGTAAATACATATTTTATTTTTTATTATGTCAGGAGGTATTTTCGTTTTGAATCCTTTCAGTAAATATGCAACTTATTTTCGATTTTTCGATATGCTAGCACCCTCCACAATTTGAGCATCTCTGGCTTAGTACAAAAAAGATGGTATCTAGAGTTCAATTACAAGAAAAATTCTTGCAGACATAAAAGACAGAATGCTTGCATTAGAGGATCAATTATGATCTAGTTTGTCTGCATCCTTGTTTGTGTTTATGAGGGATAATTAATCTTTATGGCTTAATCGCTCGAGAAAATCTTCCAGAAATCTCAAATCGAATTATTACATAAATCAGTTAAATTAATAACAAGTGAGAGGTTTAGGAATTATTCTTGTGTTTGGGGTTTGTTACGGATACGATAACTTCAACTGCATTGGTTTCGCCTAAAGATATCACAGGAACGGAATCTTCGGGATTACCATTGCTAAGTGAAACACAATCTGAAGCTGAGACAAACGCAATTGATGTTTTAAAGTTAATTTGTGAAACTAAATTTTTAAAATAACCCGCAAAGAAAATCCAGGTTCATTAAATTTTCCTTCGTGTTGATCAAAACAGCTCTCTTTCTTTAGTTTTTGTATTTGTTTTGTTTTGAGAAACTAAAAAATCAATACCAAACTTTCAAATTTTTTATGTTTTGATTCAAAGAATTTATTTTTAGACAGTGATACGTTTAAGCAAGATGCCTTGCGCAAGCATTGCAAGCGTTGAGAGGAGTTGAAAGCTTTCTTCTTATTGTTTTAATGTTTTGGGTTTCTTTACATTATATGATTTGTTTTATCTAACTAGAGTTTATTGTTTTGCGAAGGTATTAGGAATAAATATTGTTTGTATTTAACAAAGAACTTAATTAATCACAACAATTAGAGTTGAATGTAATTTTCAATTCTTACAGTGATTTAGAGTAAAGACAGCTAGCCATTGGCCTTGGTGTACATTCTGGAAATGGGAATCAACCGAACTTCTATGCATCAGAAGCAAAAGAAAACAAATAACCTAATAAAATTGTTTATTTAAATAAAGTGATGTAAAAACGCATTTTTAAAAAGGTTTTGTATTTTTGATGCTGTTGGCATCTTGCATTTCCATTATTAGCGCTTGTAGCACCCCCTGCAACTTCTCACTTCCACTACTTGAATCGTACCAGTGGACGTACTATACTGGTCGTCCTATCGTATGAAAAGAAACCTCTATGTCTTAAAACACTTTTAATTTATATTGCTGATATGATTACCTCGCCTATCAATGTTAAGAAATCTATGTTTGTTTGCGTGCAAATTAATTTCTCTCATTTTGAGCTCTATCTGACGTTAATTTTGTGCTGAGTATCTATGCATTTAAGCCTACTGTCCCTATTTACCAATGTTAATAGAAGTTGACGAAAATGGACTGTGGAGCAAAATTACAAAATATTTTGTAATTATTATTTTTCAATTTATACTGTAATTTATTGATGTAATGATGCAAATATATTGATGCAATTTTTCTCTAATGCATTTTATAATAGTGTAAAATAATTTATACCACAGTTTGTGTATGCGTTTTGTTTATATTACTCTGAGCTGTATTTATTTTACGTAATATTGTAATATTCATAAGCAATGCCGTTCGCACTTACATTATAATGTCCATTCAATGGAAGCTTGGAGATGGAGCCAAGCTGGCATCATTTTAAGCGACCATTTTAGGCAAGTTCGCGAGCCTGAATTCTTCTGGAAGTAGTGGAGAAATCTACTTACTAATATTATGATCATGACACAAGCGAGTTTTCTCAAAAAGAAATCCGTGAGGCCTATAAATAGGGGTCGCTCGCCGATGGTGAGTCAGTCTTGTTTTGACCGTTGAATTTAGAATTGTTTGACTAGCGGTTAGTAGGGTACCTTGACCGTTGAAGAGTCCTTAACGGTCAGATTATTGTTTCAACTTCTATTGAGTAGGTTGACAAGTGCTTTATGAACTACATACTTGTATTTTTAAGACTCTGATAGCTGTGTCTGCATACGGTAGAAGATGTGAAGGCCTTCGCAATTTACTCAGCGAATTTAAGTACTGTGTCCTAAGAATAAAATTCCATCACGCCTCTGAAAAACTGTCTTGCTCTTTGCGACTGATTTGCAAAAAAACCCTCGAGCCCCGATCTATACGTGGTTTCCTATACCTTCGATTATGTGAACGGGTGTCTTTTAACCAGTGTTAAAAATGAAAATTCTGTCATTTTTAAGCTTTTTCTCTTACGGGTGTATCGAAGAAGTTCTGGCTGCGACACCATTCTCAACTTTGTGCAGCAAGAGGAAGATGACGAGTGACACGATATAAAGAATCAGTTTATAGGTTTAAAATCAACTGTAGTATTTTTAAAAGAACTCGTTTTTTCGATACAAATACGATCAATATAAGTCAAAAGGAAAAGACTAAGAAAACTAGAAGTTGATTCCCGAACTATTCTCGATTCTGTACAGGAAAAAAATTTCAGAAGTTTCCTTAAAAAGTGTTTTCACGAAATTCTGAGTTGTAGCAAAAAGTGACATGTTCGCAAAGTATTGGTTAATAAGAAATTGAATTATATATACATAAAAAGAAAAGCCCTTACTTTAAAATTTCCAAATGATATAAATATTATTTCTCTCTCTCGTTATTGTAATTATAATACTTTAAGATTGTGTTCTTTTCTTTGAGAGCTGTGAAGAATTTCCAGATCTTTTCTTTTTCATTACAAATACAATATGCTAAATGCATAAATATTGGTTTGAGTGCTTTTATATAAGATATACAGTAATGTGCATATATAAATGCAAATTTATTCTAGATTTTTTATTTAATTTATGTTGCAATCTACAAGGCTAACACGAGGAAACTATGGCTATAGTCTCGTAATTCAGAAAACGTTCAAGTGACGAGGACGACACCTGACCCTGCTCAGCTTCCCAAATTACACCCATTGCCAACGAGAAGACTTTGCCGCGACAGATTTGACTTGCATCGCTCTTATACACGGCGGCGAATCTTCAGGGGAAATTTATAACTAGAAAGAATTTTTTTAGCATAAATGAATGAGATAGTTATATATATAAAATTGAAAATCAAACAAAATTATTGTGCAAAATAAATTTAATTTTCAATGTATAACAATAGATTTTTTTATTTACATTTCCCAGCTCTTTGGTATAAATTTTGAAGGTTATATGAGAGAATGTACAAAGAAGTTCCCATTGATTTTAATATCTACTTTTAAATTAAGATACTTTTCAAGTAATGTGCATCTAGAAAAAAAATATACTTGAAAAGTGTTATCTATGAGCTTCATCTATATTTTAATTTTTAGCTAAACGTCATCTTTGTTTTAATTAACAATACATGAAATTCTCAATAAATATTTTTTAATTTTTAACCAATTCCCTCCATAATTTCATTTTTTTAAATATTAGAATAGAGTAAATCTGTCAAAACGGTTAATTTGAGATATTAATGAATTCTAAAAATAATTTTCTGTGCTATTTTTTGCAGCATGCAAAACTTTTAAGGAGAATTTTTTACTAAGATTATAATTATACTAAATTCAAGCTCTTTCTAAGGTTAATTAATGATCTTTATTCTAATAATAATATTGTTCAATTTATTTTTTCAGTTGTAATCCAAACTGCTTCATATTTTAAAAACATCAAAACTTTCGCAGTGGTGAAAAGTATTCCTCTAAGCATATGCTTTTTCAGTAAAAACAATTTAATCTATTTGCTTAATATAAATATTAAATTATTGAATTCTTCAATGAACTGAAACTTCATTTTGAAGGGTTATTAAAAACAAGAACTTAGTATAGCAACAATAAAATGTCAAATGATATCATTTATACATCCTCTTGAAAATCTAAGTCATTGAACTGACCTTCAAAACTGCTCAATTTTTAAAATTGAAGCTCATCTTGCTATTCTACTTTATTTTTACTGAAGTATTTTTATTTATGAATGTGAAACAGAGGTAGGCCTGCGTCTTTATTGCTGGTAATTTGATTAATACAAGTTAAAATCTGGAGAAATATGATCTTCTTGTGTACTAAAATACCACAGAACCTTTTTCAACGTTGTGATTATCTTTATTACCTCCACTGCTGTATTATTAGAAGTCGAATTTATGATCCATATCATAGTGTGTGTGGTCTTTATCTTAGTAGAATACGAATGAGATAATATAATTGTACTTCTCTGCAAATGGTGCTATAACTTTTGGTTCACAATCTTGTTTTGCATTACATAATATTCGCTGCGACATTTCTTGAACTGAGGTGGAATTGTATGCGAACAAATATTCGCAATACCTGTATTGGCATATTATGGAAATATTTTCAAACAATATTTACTTTTCGTAGTTTGTTTTCAAGGATGCCTTTTGTTAGTTTTCTTGATGCAAGGGAAGTGTGTTGTTATATTTGTAAGAGTTTGCCTTCGTTGAAAAATTATGACCCATATATCTGTTTCAAAATATACTGCCGCGTAAATTAACACTAGAAAGACTGAAACTTAGTATATATCTATATTGCCCAAAAGCAGTCAAAATCACCATTGTGAAAGAATAACTAATGTGTGAAGAAATTTAATTAAAATTAATTTTTAATAACTAATGTGAGTGTTTTTATATTATTTACAGTCATATAACAAGTTATTAGTAAATATTAACAATAAAAAAATTACTTCACTTGAAAAAAAAATATATTCTAAAAAATTCTAAGAAATTGTGTCATTATATATAATTGTTTTCTAGTGAAATTAAAAGCAGTCAGGAGGAGAAAATGACTTTCTTGAGCAATCTGAGTAATTTAACATTGTTCAGTTGAATACAGTTATAATTAATGCAATTATTTTCAAATGTTTTGAACAATAGTTATAAATGTTAATATTATTAATGATTATTAAAAAGTAATTCTTAAGGTAATTAAATTTAAAGCATATAATGTAACTTAAAAAATATCATATTCAACAGAACTTGAACAAGTCAGAGTGGCGCAGCAACCCATGAGCTCAAGGCATGCTATTGCCTCTCTCTCTGCTTTAGTGACCTTAAGCGCTGGGTGCATGTGCATATGTTTCGGTCAAGTGGTCAGTCTGAAATAAAACCCCAGTGTTCAGAGTGCCCAAAGCAAGCTTGGTACTCATTTATCGGCCACTGGAAGGGATGAAAGGCTGAGTCAACCTTGCCCAGTCAGGGATTGTTCAAAAATATCGTTGGAAGTAGTAAAATATCGTATTCATTTAACAGCATCATTGTTAAAATTTTTCTTATTACTTTTGCATGTATTCAGTTAGGTCTCAGATAAAAAGTTGTTAGCAGTTTCATTTTATTTATTTATTTATTGTAGTGTGTCTTGCTTCGATAATTTTTGTTTCCTTTTATTATTTTTGCATTTCTTTCTTCTTTTTTTCATCAATACTAATAGTCCATTTTAAGCAAACACAAAAAGCCACAATTGCCTATTTGAGAAGAAAAGAAAAGGAAAAATTGAATATTTCTATGAAATATAAAAGTATTTGTAAATAAAATCAAATGTCCCATACAAATTTCTACCAAAAGGAAACAATATTGGCCATTTAGGACCTATACTATTGTGATGTGTGTGCGTGCGTGGGAATGTACACATATAATATATGAAAAGAAGTAGAAAGTTATAATGAAACGAAAAAGAAAAAAATTTATTTTACTTACTCAAATATATTTTAGACCAAGGACTGATAATAGTTACAAAAGTTTCTCCAACACTTCTTGATTGCATTTTTCAATGTCTCGTAGCATATTTTAAGTAACATTAAAAAATATTAATATTAAATATAACGGTAAATGTACGTATAACACAGCAATAATAATAATAAACTTACGTTGTTGCTCCATATTTCTTCTAGAATTCATCGCATTTTTCCTTCAATGAATTTCTTCTGATTAGTTCAATGCTCTTCAAGAATTTTAATTTCCTATACAATGCATATATTAACTATTATTCATAATGCTAAATGAACCTCATTATAAATTAAGTTATAATATTGTCTATTCAACCCATCCTTTACTAAACAAACATTATTATTTATAAGATGTGGCGTGTGTAGCTATGGTTGCCTGATATTTTAAGACAAAAATCTGTTTCAGAATATTATTATTTTTCCCAAATTCTGCTACAAATCAATGACAATAACAGTTATCAATTGCTACAGTAATATCTAAATGATTTCTTTAAATGAATAAATTACAATTATAATTATTAAGACCCAATTATTTTTTAGAAAGTATAAAATTAATCCGTCTAGTTATTCACAACAACTACTTTATTCTGCAAGGTCATTCATTACTGGCATGTGACGTCTTATTTACAAATCAATAGTCACTTAAGTATTTAAGAATGTTATCCACGATCTTGCTTTTTAGTATTCTTCAGTCGTTTTCTTCTAAAGAATACGATAACCGATTTAAAGTATGAACAAAATATATTTAAGATATTCTTGCATAAAAAATGTTAAGTGATATTGTGGAATAGCAACTTTAAAAATTCTAGAATAATCTATGTTCTTACATAAAATCTATAATATTTGCTCTTTTTGTGTGTTTATTTTTTCTTTCAATAATAATTGCGGAATACAAAAAGAAAAAAACTTTAAAGGAATAAACCACATTAAAAGTAAGATATATATCCCTTTAATCCTAAGTTCTAAAGACTTTTTTTAATTTTGAATAAGCTGTGTTGTGATGCTACCATCTCTCTTACTGCATTTCATAGTAATTAAAGATACATAATACATTTTTCTTAACGCAATATTTTTAAAAACTTTTTGCCAAGGCTTTATTAAAGTATTTTTAAAAAAAATGATTATCTATAATAATCCTATACTTAAACTTGTAAACTGTAATCGTCACTTTATGCTAGAATAAAAATTTCTTTCTGAAATTTAATCTTTCTATCTTAGAAGATATAAAAATGCATTTTTCAATCGGCCTTTTTTGAAACATTTTTTTTCCAACTAGTAGTACTCAATTTAAGATTAAAATGTCATGTAATCTGGGGCTTAGGGTCAGTAAGCCAGAAGGATTGCTCATACGTGGCCTTTGTTATTATTGCACATTATTAATTTACAGTTAGAAGTGTGCAGTTAATTAATTACTTAATTTAATTTAATTCTGTAATACACTGCTAATTAATATTGAAAACCAAGCCTATTGCCTTATTTCTGATTTAAAAATACACAACAATGTTTAATTGCAAAAATAAATGTTGTTATACTCATAGTTCTTGTACATACTTTTTAATTAAATAATTGATATTGTTCTAAGAAGAGAACATAAATTAAAACTAAAAGTAAATAATTACATTAATTAAAAGAACTAGGGTATTTGGGCAGAATATTCTGCTACTTTTTTAATTATTTTAGATTCGAAATAGTGTGGATGATTTGTGTGATTTTTTCTAATCTTTATTTTAAAAAGTGAAAACCAATCTTTTCTAGTTTCGTCAGACACTTAATAAAATATTGGTTCTTCTGAATTGGTGTATCTTAATTACATCATTGCTCACGAACCTATTTCTATGAGATCGAGTATATCGAAGAAATATAAAATCAACTGAATACAAAATCATTAAAGGGTTTATGGTAAAATCTTTCCAAGGATAAAATCATGGCCTGTTATTTATTTCTCTACCAACTTTCTAGAAGAGGGGAGAAAAGAACTTAAAATGAATTCTTCACTAAGTTAGAGTATTAAAGAAAGTGTTATTAATACGCCTTCCTTTCTCGAAGCATATTATTCTCATGTCATTTACTATAGAGGAAACAAAGTTATAATTTTTAAGTTACACAGTGACAACGTGAAATATATTACAACACGTACGACAAAATCCCCTTTTGTACTCCTTCATTTCATACAAGTTTTGTGAAAGTAGAAATCTATTCAGTTGATACTGATGTAAACAAATTACTGCCACTTAATAGATAAATGTATTGAATTTGCTATGAAGTGAAAAATAATTATTTCGCTTGACAAGAAAAATTTCTATCGGTTTTTTTTATATAAATAAGACTCTTATCAACTCCTTTTAGAATCTTCCGTCCTCTCATCTCACAGCTCATCACTTTTTGTTAAAAAAAAATTTCCACACACACACACAAAAAAAAAATTAAAAAAAATTCTTTCATTGTTTAAATATTTTTTTCTCTTTTAGCTTCAGGCTTTTGGATGCATTTTATATTAAGAAAAAAGCTCAATTCTGAGAAAGTGTGTAAACGCTTTTGGCAGAGATTTTAATTATAGATCTTTGGAACAAAAGTAAGGAAAAGATCAATAAATCGCTTTCATTTTTAGTGAAAAGTTGAATTAGATTTTAGATCTGTCCGTCCTCTTAAAATTCTAGATAAAATTTTATAAGTAGTTTTAGGTTTATCGAGGAGAGTAACAAAATGCACATTAACGATCTTTTTTCGTGCAAATCACAACGTTTATGTAAATATGTTTTTAAAAAGTAAAAGCTTGACTTTAATTCATCCCACATTAAATATATAATTATTAATCGTGCTAAAAAGGCATCTTTGTTATTATTTTAACTTACTCATAACTGTAAATTATATATTTTTGAAATTGAGGATCTTATCTAGAAGGGGTCTTCAGAGACTTCATCTTACTACATTAGAAAAAGGCCCGATAGCCCCCCAACTCTCAACTTGGATAAGGTATTAATTCGAACTTTTGAAAAAATATTACTATAGAACTGCAATCCTTTGAAAGTTCAATAAGGAATGCCATTTCTTTTTAAATAAGCGATTTCGATTTACGTATTTAGAAGTCTAATTTTTTTCTATGTTTTTTTTTATTTGTAAAGCTCTCATTTTTATACCTGACGTATAACGCGCACCCGTGAATTTCGATCTTATTTTTTGTGTTCAAAGTCTACTTTATACGCCGGATTTTACGGTAAATATACATGAATGAAAATATAAATAGAAATGTATTTTTGTCTATAAATATATCAACAACTCTGATCAAGGAACCATAAAATTTACTTTCCATGTTTGATATCCTGATTTTTACTATCGAACTGCACTTTTTAGCTTATAAAGTTAACTATTCAATGAAGGTAAACTATCTCATTCAAAAGATACTAAAGAGCATGCACTTCTCTGATTACAGTAATAAAAATAGCACGAATAGTTAAGTAGCAATTCCTTTCTGTGTTTCATTCGAACAAAAGAAGCTTGAAGAAGAAACCATTAGTTGAAATCGAAGTATTGTATCTCATGAAAACAGTAATTAATAGTTAGATTCTAAGTTCCTTGTCCTTTCTTACAAATAAAATGGCATTGTTTTTCTCATTTATTTTATTTAACTTCTGCAATGGTTTCGGAGAGAAGTAACTAGTTCCCTTATAATTACAAGAATCCTATAAAATAAAGAAATAATTCCTCTTCTAAATAAGAATTTTAAAAAAGAAACGAATTAATTGTTTGTCCCATTGTTTCTCGATGCATTTATGTTCACTCTAGTATGCAATGTACGAGTGCCGTTTCATATAATGCTAGCTCGTGTCAATGTGAACTAGTTGCTTAAAATGCGTAGGTTTAAATAGAGAACCGCGTTACTAGTGATTATTTTTCTATAACTTACGTGGATGTAGGAAGATATTTTAATACCATCATTGATTACTACTCGAACATTGTGTATTTGCCAAACTACGATTAGGGCATTTTAATTTAATGGCATGCTCGTTAAAAAACTTAATATCCAAGTTGAGTTAAAATCTTTATAGTCAGTCTTAAAAGAGCAATTTCAGTCTTATTCTAAAGATGATTATAGAAGTCTTTAGTGTTTATGTTTTCTGGAAGAGAGGAGAGAGACTGGCAAACAAATTATATATTTATTTCCAATATAAGTTTTTGTGTACAATACAGAGAGCTTCAAGAAGCACATTAAAAATAAAACAAAATTTACAATATGTAATGACTTCAAACAGCTCTGGATCAAACTATTTATTAAAGTGTGAAATGAATGAAAATTAGTCCAGTACAATTTAACTGCAAAAAGGGTCCACAGATATAGAGTCTCTTTCGCGGTAATGTCTTTTTAACGCTCGCATAAAAATATTTTGTAACTTGATACTTTCAGGAAAAGTCATATACATTTGCTATGGCAAAGGGTTCACAGTTCACTAATTTCGTCTCAGAAAAACGTCACTGCTCGGTGACTCCCACGAGTTCGTTTGAGCTCATTATGATCTATCTCCCACCGTGCTGTCACTGACTCAGCTTCTCGGTCTAAGTCCGCCTTCGTTCTCGTTATTTCACCGACTTCAGGTAATTCCAGTTGAAGTTCGTATCGCTAGTGAGAGGCCTCTTCGGTTCTCTCACGTAAGGAGATCATGTCTGCCTGGCTCTCCTTTTTAATAATCCAAGTTTCCCCTGGTTGCTTTCTGCCCATTCCTTTGATATGTCTTGTCTGTCGGCCCCTCAGGCGCGGGGTCTTTCTCGGCGCTGGGTAGGAGCTCTCCTCTCTGAACTTACGCTTGTTGTCTCAGATCCGTGGGCTCCACGAAAGCCCATTCTACCGGCGTCCTTTTTCAGCTCTCGTACTGTCCGTGGGAACAAGGGACAGAATTTTTGACCCCACCTATTTACGCAACTTTCTTCCCAGCAATTAGAAAAACGGAAACGGACCTTTCTCACGTTTGTAGAGTATTTTCTCATTAATTAGAGAAAAAAGAATGGGTACATCATGCAATGAAATCATTGCTGTTGTTATTGTGCTAATCTCCCTTCTGGTCAGACCAGATTAATGAAACCGTTGACTTTAATGAAGTCCGACACTTGAAGTGGACTACCATGAGTACCTTTCCGGTCCAGTTCAAGGCAATCCAAGATGTGCAGAGGTGAAGATCAGTTCTAGTTGGCATTTAGGGCAAATAGAAAACCTCTTAGTGCCTCCAAAAGGAGTGAGACTTTTTAAATGCCCTCTGGAAAATCGGAAGGACGAACAGCAAGTGTAGCAGGACTGTCTGTCTGGGAAAGATAAAAGAAAGTCTTGCTCTTTTGTCTTTATATCATTTATGAAACGGAGGTTTTAACCATTTTTCTTTACTTTGGGCATTTTCCCTTGAGAATAATTCTAGATATGTAAGCTCGGTGGAAGGTATAAGATGGTTTAGTCCCTCCCTTACAAGAGTGTCAGGCAATTCCTTTCCGTAAATATTGACATGGGACGAGATCCAATGAAAATGTACTTTGTGATGGTGGAAGAGGAGCTTAACTTTTCGTAGGATAGATAAATTGATTTTATCTCCTATATAGACCCAGTTTTTAAGATGTTGAACTACGACTGTCAAATAGAATCCAAAGGTCTTTGTAGTTACTTTCACTCATGATTTTCTCTATTCTCATGTCAGTTGAAATCAATTCTCTTTGAAAAACGGAACAGAAATCACAGGTTAATGAAATCATTATGTCCAGAAACAATAAATGAAATGAATCATCAATAGAAAAAAGACATATAAAAACCATGGCGGTTGTTCTGACGAGTCAGGTTTGAATCTCGTCTCACCGTGTGGAAGTGATAATACACGTCAAATATGTCGAAGGCTCTCAAAGTCCTCAAGTTGGTTGATGAGGAAGTTTAAAGAGGGTTTTTTTTTTTCTTTAGCTCAAATGTCATTCTTATCTACTTGACCACATGGTTAAGGATTGCGAGGTCTGTCGCCAATATGGCTTTTCAATATGATTTCAAGTTTGACATTTATTTTAGTAAGTAATGAATTATTCTTTATGGCTCTAAAAGGAATTGTATAGTGGGGTTGTTGTTCATTAAATCTGACGTTCTAAGTTGTTACGTTGGCGTGGTGTGAAATTTTGAATTGGAAGATGCTAGATCAAAAATCTAACATGGTTCCAAGTACAAAACAAATACAAAATAAATATAACCTTTTTTCTAAATAAAAAAAGAACGACGATATTTTTCCATTTATTAAGTATTATTTTAGAACCTAAGCCAACTCCCATGCAACCATTATTTATCAAAAGTGTATTATTTTAGTTTCAGTTGCTGCAATTTCAACTAACTTGACAAAATATATTTCATCAGCATACGTACTCAACCTATTCTTTTATTTTGAGAAATTAACGTACCTTAGCGACATCTGTTTTCTCATGGAAAAAAGCTATCTAATTTCTTCCGTTCTTTTTGACCAAACATGGCAATCTTTAGAGGTTTTAGTGTTTTATATCACATGTTGGCTTTTCGTAAGATTTTGGGTGTAGTTAGCATACTCTCCTCCGCCAACAGCTATAAAAAAAATCATGATAAGGCTTAGCGTTCTTACCCTCGAAGTCACTGAAAAGTGCTTTAGAGGTGTGGTTGTTTGGGAGGTGATTATTTCTGTAGTACCTTTTTAAAGACGGGATTCTTTTTAGTTTTATTTTTGTTTTAATACGGTTTGGAAGGACAGTTACATTTGAGGGTAGGAACACTGTTTTAGAGTTTATAACAAGCGCAAGATGGGGGAAATGTAAGAGGGTCGTTTTTAGATACAGTTTGCACTTCACCATCATTTTCTTCGCTTTACCTAGCACTTATTCTATTATTTTTTTTATTTGTCTCTATTGTATGTAGGAACAACATCTGAATGTACCATGAGACAGAGCTTTTAGTGAAAAGTTAAGGTAGTGATGTTAGAGAAATTTTATGGTGGTTGTGTACTCTTCACAAAAACGGGTTCTTAGAGCTTTGACTAAAATTACAAAGCAGTACGTTCAACGAAACGTTTCAGAAGAAATATCAGAGTTAACATGAAAATAATACAACGGTCTCGACAAACTTCTATGCATTTCATCCATTATTTTTTTCTTTTAGCACAGAAACGAAAATCGCTTAGCACGAATTTCTTTCCTGGGAATTACCAAAATACAAAAAACACCGGACATAATGAAGTGATTGAAATTTTCTGTATTATTGGACTTCTATTAACACAATTCAGTGCTGAACTAAAATTGTAGAGCTCATCTCATATGGCTGGACTGTGGCTTTATAGTGGGTCCCCAGAGTCATGTTGGGATCACTTGTTGGGCAATGAAAGAGCCAACCAAAAGCAAGCAGGGCGAGGTCGACTCAACCGGAAGTCGTTCTTGACCCTCAGAAGAGCTAGAAGCATCATCTTCACCCATTGACAAATATACTGCCATGACTCAAAAAACGAAGAGTTTTGGAAAGCCATGAGAAACTCTGGCCACTGTGGGCCCATTCCCGAGTCACCTGGAGAGAGTCGAGGCTGTTGCCCGCTTTCGCCTAACTACCGGACATGACTTTTGGGAGTATACCTCCACTGGCTTGGCGTGGCTGCTAACGAAGCCTGCACACTCTGCAGTCCTGCCACAATGTACTGGACTCGTTGAATACCCGGATGATGACATCGTCAGTTAGTTTACTAGGAAGCTCGACATCAAATGTGGTCAAAAACCAAAGCTTACAGGCGTTGGATAATTAAAATAAATAAATAAATAGTATTATTGGACTGCCTATAAATAATTGAATTCTGTTGCAGTAGGGGATGATAATGTGTGTACAGCCCCAGTGTATATGGAAGACAAGAACATTTTGGAGTTAGTGTAAAGCTCTAAAAATATCATTGATACAGATTTCGATATGGCAAATGAAGTGAACAATACAGCTCATGTTTCACATGTCGTCCGAAATAAAGAGCTGGCACCTACTCTCCCAAGCAACACACCAACGAGGACTTCAGAATTGACAGATTTAATGTGTATCAGCCCCCTCCCCAGAGTGCAGGGGTCTTTGTAGTAACTGGAAGGTTTCAAGTCCATGACTCGACAGAAAAACCCACACACAGGTGAGAAACCTTGACCAATCTGCTATTACGGCTACAAAAGAGTACTCGAATCAATGTGTGCATGGAGTTCATAACTCATCACATTTCTCCCTCTTTCGAATAATTGATATCGTGTGTCGAAAGCTTTTGCAAGAAAAAATTGTTCGAAAAAGCTTACGAAATCTGTCTCGGTTTTACAAAACATAACAAGTAAATTATTTGTTCACTCCATAAGAGTATAAATGAAAATAAAATGTATATATTAAAAAGTGGAGGTCATTCTTTCTTTCTTTTTCTTATCTCATTTTAAAAGAAAATAATCACTCTATCAATGCAAAACAACACTCATAACCATGGGCGAAATAATTACCAATACTGGACACTATTCCATAAACATATTAAACAGAAAATGGTTTCCTATTGTGTTGCATTGCATCCTAAATGCTGATCTTAAATTATATTTTGAAATTTTAAGAAGAATTCTTTAAGAATGACGCAATTATCCACACGGTCTGATGAATCCATTAAACGTTTTCCATTCAATTTGCCAGAACTTTTCCCTTAAACTTCCCAAGGCGTTGCTTCCTTATCGGTACCTAGCTCCATATTACAAGTCGCTCTAATAACTGCCTTATTAAACACAAAGGATCGGCATCAGTTCATTAGGAATCCAGGAGCGAAAAATCTCATAGGTTGGAAAAGTACTTTAAGTTCTGGATGTTTTAATGATGTCTTTCGGTATGGTGCTTCTTCTCATCTGATAGCACCTTTTTGGTAATTTGGACAAGTGCCAATTAAGTGGAGTATCGAAAGATTTGGCACTTGGTGTCATTCACATCCAGATAAACTAGTGCAAGTTATGGAGGCAGATGTCTTTATCGTTCTGATATTGCTTATCAAAAGGAAATGTAGAGATTAAAGTGTTTTATTGTGAATGCTTTCAGAGGTGTTAAATTTATCTCAACAGAGGTGAAATTGTAAGATACAATTCATCGATGTTAAAATTAGGTGTTATGATTTTTGGTATTTGTTTTATAAAGAAATCACAGTGTTCAATAAGAGTGTAAAATGCTTAAAAAATGTATTCAAAACCTTTCAGAGATTATAAACTCCTGTCGTAAGGAAAATGTTCTGTGAGAAATGTTTAGTAAGCTTATAGCACAACAGTTTAATTTTGGCTAAAATCTAAATATTCACCTTGATTTATAGAGTTAAATGCATCCACTTTTAAGCAAAGTATTTTGAGGTGAAAAGACAAAAAGTCATATTTTTTTAAATAAAATATTTTTTGAAAGTATTACGAAAAATTAAATGTTTTCTAAACATTTTTCAAAAAGCAAAAATGTATATGATTATATGACACGAAATTTTCTATGATTAAATAGTACAGTTTACTTTTTAGTTCCATAAATATTTGTATGTTGAAGTACAATACATTTTGAAAACCAATGCATGCAAAGCGATGTAGGTGTTGCCATTACGTTTTTAAAATTGTGTGTTTTCTTTTCTTGACACTTTTTTGACATTGTGTCCTTTTTTAAGTAAGACAGATTGATATTTTTACTACAAAAACACAATAACACAAAATTGTCAAGTTTGAATGCTTAAACAATTATGAGGTGACTGCTAGAATGTGAACATTATTCATTGCAGTAGACATATGAGCATTCGTAAACTAGTAAATCTGAAACCGACGTATCCAACTAACATTTGTCACGTCATCATTGGAGACACGACATTCAATTGATAGCAATCTCGTGGGAAGCGGAGTTTATGCTGGGACGTGTCTCAATAGCCAATCCGTGTTATCGCGGGAGAAGAGGTGATCATCAGCACTTACTATCCCCTTCAATTGTGGCGCGTGGGGAAAAATTCATTTCTGCGGCTGGCATCGCAGTGATCGTATTTTTCGCCTATGGTAGCAGTAAATGTGTGAAACGTTATCGTGCGCTTCTAATGAAAGCACATGCATCTTCTCCGCATTTATCGACTCATTTGTTTAAGTAAGCTCAGTCGCATTGATTTGTGGCGTTCGAGTTTAGCTGATTGTCCGTGTTCACAAAATATGTTTTTGGTATGCCATCATAGGTCTTAGTAAGCAGTCCCTCTCAAATGTATTATTGATGGTCCCCAGGCAATCGCGATGGACTTAATGTCCATCCTTGATATAAGCGTATTAAATAATAGAGTGGGGAAAAGTTGTGATGGTGGAAAAGCTGGGCCAATTTGTTCTAGCAATTCTTGAGCTTTGTGCAGTGATTCTCCAAACTTTCAATATTTTGCGACCCAATTTTAGAATTACTTAATTCCCCCCTTAATACAACTAACGATGTATTGAATGCAATAATAATGTACTTTAATGTGAAAGCTACGGTACGATTTTAATCATAAGCCATACAAATTATCAAGATAAGTATTAAATATTGTATATAATAATTCTGTACATAGCAAGCCATGGGGAGTTACCCAGTATTAAACTTGTTTGTTAACTTAGTATTGAAGTGCTTTATAAAAACATTGTGAAGCACTGATACATTTATTAGTATATTATATCAGTGTAAATACATATTTTATTTTTTATTATGTCAGGAGGTATTTTCGTTTTGAATCCTTTCAGTAAATATGCAACTTATTTTCGATTTTTCGATATGCTAGCACCCTCCACAATTTGAGAATCTCTGGCTTAGTACAAAAAAGATGGTATCTAGAGTTCAATTACAAGAAAAATTCTTGCAGACATAAAAGACAGAATGCTTGCATTAGAGGATCAATTATGATCTAGTTTGTCTGCATCCTTGTTTGTGTTTATGAGGGATAATTAATCTTTATGGCTTAATCGCTCGAAAAATCTTCCAGAAATCTCAAATCGAATTATTACATAAATCAGTTAAATTAATAACAAGTGAGAGGTTTAGGAATTATTCTTGTGTTTGGGGTTTGTTACGGATACGATAACTTCAACTGCATTGGTTTCGCCTAAAGATATCACAGGAACGGAATCTTCGGGATTACCATTGCTAAGTGAAACACAATCTGAAGCTGAGACAAACGCAATTGATGTTTTAAAGTTAATTTGTGAAACTAAATTTTTAAAATAACCCGCAAAGAAAATCCAGGTTCATTAAATTTTCCTTAGTGTTGATCAAAACAGCTCTCTAAAACGGAGAAAAAAATTTTTTTAAAGTTTTGACCGTCGCTAAAAATAAACTAACGTGGTGATCTGTAACTGTTTAAATAATTAGTTTCAGTCACTTAACTTTAATTAATTATCATTAAATTTTCGTATTTTTACCAAAACAATAGTGTAAAAAAAAATTGCAGCTCAAACGAGCGCTTTAAAATGTGAGAAAAACCCTTTTAATGTTTTGACCCAAGTCGCCAAAAATGATGCCAACGTGGCTGTATTTGTAATTCTTTGAATAATTAGTTTTAATCAATTAATTTTTATTAATTATAGTTAAATTACTGTACTGTAATCCAAAACAATCGTGTATATAAAATTTCAGCTCAATTGAGCGCTTTAAAATGTATTTTATTAACGATTGAAAATTCCACGAAGATAAGTAAATATATAGGAAGTGTGAGCTAGTAGTAGGAATTGAAAAAATAATTATAAATATTGAGGAAGAAGGATCAATATATAAAACTAGAGAGTTCTTTAAGTTGTTTTTATAGCACTTACTTTATCTAACTTATATGAATATTTTTTAATGTATTTTTTAAAGAAAGAAATTTTCACGATAATTTGTGCACGAAAAATGGAATATCTCCAAAACAATCGAATCAAATTCAATGAAATTTATCACGTATATGTTGTGAGCCCTTTAGAGTGTAACAAACCATAGGTCTTAACAGTTACATTTAATCTTATTTTAAAGCCATTTTTAACTTAGAACATACAGTAATTTTGACGAAAAATCATTAAAATCGAATTTAATTGCTTATAAAATATTTATTTTTTAAAATATTTTTTACTCTGCGGTTAGTGACACTTCAGTGGATCATAAAGTACATTGGTGAAGTATTTACCACGTTTTTCTTAGCAAAGGGTAATTTATGTTATTTTTCAATAATTATGACTCGTTAAGCCTATTAATGTTCTTTGAAAAAAAGTAAAATTCTTCTGGAAATCAACCTTTGAAAAATTGGTCTCCCAGCCTAGTAATATATAGGACTTGTTTTGAAACAGTGATTTTGAACAAATATACAGTGGATGTGTAGAAACCGATATAAAGATAAATGATTTCCTCATATTTCATGAACAGCTATTTCAGATTAAAGTTATGACCTAGAAAAATGAAATACTTCTAAAGAAAATAAAATGTGTGTTTCATGCATAAAGATTTTATATTATTTCTGGGAATTCTAGAAGTATTTTACCCATATATATTTTAGGCATGGAATAAAATACATAAAAATCAAGTAATATAAAAAAAATTAATTCAATTCCTACTTAGGTCAACAAAGAAGAATTTTATTTTAGTTATTTTTTATTAAATAATTGCAATTAATATAAATATGTACATACACATAACAGCATCACAATAGTAAGTAGCAAAATAGAAAGCGATTTAACATAAAACACATTAAATCTTTTATGTTTGGACTCAGTAAACAGAATTATGTATTATACAGAAGATGTACTAAATTCAGATAAAATTAAAGATTGCCATGCTTTGCATATTATAAAGGACATTCACACACACACACAACATAAATTTTTGAAACAAAAAAAAGCATAAAAGTCAATATAAATAATGATTATCACATAGAATATTGTACACTATTATATATGAATAAATCGTAAGATAATATTGTTTTTTTCGGCATTTTTAAAAAACACATGTCATCTTTTCCAATTCAAAATATTACTATTAAAAAAGCTTTTAAATACAACAAAAATAGGTAGATAAATTTTAACTATTATGTGCCTATGAAGCAAGAAAACTTAATATGTAATTGTAATGAATTTAAAGAATTCATAGATAAACATCACAAGCATGTTATTACTCGTGACCTCAATATTGTAAAATACAGTAATATTAGAAATATAATAAATAAAGGTACTGGTTTTAGACTAATGATTCCCAATAGTAATGAAATTATAAAAAATCAGTTATATAATGATATTGAGCAATTCATATACAAAATAGCTATTAAATATAATATGCCTATAGAGGATTTACAGAATTCAAATGTAATATTACACAGCAGCTTAATAAATATAACTTTGGTACAGATAATAATATCTTTTTTAATGATATTAAAAATAAGATTAAGAAATTGCATAATAAAGTTATTATAGGAAATGTTGATAAATTGCCAGGAAATTTTGCCTTCATATGTAAATACTATTATAATTAATGATCACAAATATTTTGATAATAATACAGCTTTTACTAAGTCATCAGTTTCTGATAGAGAAATAAATAATCGAATTTTGGCTTTTCGTAAACAAATAAGAATTCAAATTAATAATAATTTTAAGTATCCACATATATTTCTTACTCCCAAATTTCATAAAGACCCAGTCAAGTTTAGGACAGTTACTAATGGATTTAATACATATATCAGCAAATCAAAAAATTTAAAGAAATATTACAAGATACAATAAATGATCTTAAATCCACAGCCATACTTAAAAATAGTAAAGCACTTATTGAACAAATGAAAGATAAAAAGGTTTTTTCAGTCTATAGTTTAGATTTTGAAGATCTTTTTAACACTATAAATACTGATTGACCCAGATAATCGGATTATGCACATTATATAATACTTAATTTAAAAACGCTGACTTTTAATTTCGAAGAGATAAAGTTACAATTATATGCTGTTGGGTTGGTAACTAACAGTTACTTATTTATGCGAAGTCCTGAAGAGGCAGGACCATTACAAATCAAAAGACTAAGATAAAATTAGTGTGAATCATCATATATAAAGTAAAATAAAATAAAAGTTAAGAAGTACTGAACCAAGGCTAAAGAAGGAAGAAATTAAACACCAGACACAACAAAAGTAGATAAAAAAAAATTTTTGGACTAAACGGGAGACCCTATTATGATTTCAAAGTGCCCCTGAATTGGGCCAGGAATTAGGTTATATATATAATTATTTTATTTCATTTATAATCTTATTTTCATCAAACATCAAATAAAATTAACGTTTTAAATTCAGTTTTCTTCTAACATTTACGAAAGAAAAACGAAAAAAAATATTGAAATTTCCTACCTGTAAGAAAGAAAAAAAAATAACCTCAAACAAGTGATTCCTTTATTTGCGGCCAAGGGTAATTTTATTCGTAAACTCTTAAGCGAGATTATGGTTATTGCGGCGCAAAAGAATTTCCGTAATTACGCCTAAATAATCTCATTACTCATAATCAAGAATTTTTTTTCGGGCCACGTTTCAGGCACCATCACAATCTCCGATCTAATGGGGATGTTTAAGCTCGGAAAGCCGAAAACAATCTTGTTTATTTCGTCCCCCACCTCTTTTTTTGGAAAATTGAATACCTTGAGTAAAAGCCTTTTTATTTTTTTTTTTAAAAAGATGAAAGCTGAAATTGTGGGAAACCTTTTTGGGGAATTTTTTTTTACATCTCTTAACTTTTCTAGGAAATGCTTTCAAGAAATGCAAAAAAGGTGTATTATTATAAAAGCATTTCGAATTAAAAAGTAAACTTTTCCATTTGTAATTGGATATCTGTATGAAAAGATTTCATTTGAACAAGGATATTTTGTTGGTGGAATCAATTATATTGTTGCAGTCGTTTTATGAGAACGAGTTAGAGATGTGGAAGGAAGGGAAGGAAGACTAGTCATATCCAAAAAACAATCTATTTATTGATCACACAAATAGCAACGCAATTAGCAACACAATTCAAGTAATTTGGGAAAAATGTTCTCAAAAAATAATATTGGATTAATAACGAGATACGAACTATGAGAAGATAAATATCGACCTCCTTTAAACTAATCTACTTTGCAATTTATCAGATCACTAATTTTGTAGTGACCAATTGTCACCCTTTTAATTTTCATTATTGATATCTGAAAAATAAAAAATGAATAATACCTGATTAGTAGGTTTACAAACCGATTCTTCCCCCATTTGCTAACCGATACCTTGCGCCTTGCCGACCGGCGTTGCGAAAATTCCAGGCATTTCCCTAATTGCTGGGAAGGAATTTCGTAACTGGGTGGTCAAGTTTCGGAACCTTTTTCCCAGGCTGACCGGACTGTCAAAAAGAGGCGCCTTAACATTGTGTTTTCATTTTCCCGCGATTCGGTGACGACGGCGCGTCTGAAAACGTACAAAGTGCACCCAGCCGTCCGTGCCCCTTAGGCGAGAGAACAGGAAACGAGATCGGAAGGCGGCAAAAGAACAAGAGGGGTTGAGTCCGACAAAGAGATCAGAGAAGGATGATTAAGAGAGATAGAGGGGATATAAGGAGGGAGAGAGAGTCCGAACTAGAGACTGGATTTTGAAGGGAGCCGTTTGTACGTCCCTTGAGAGATAGAAAAAAGCGATAACGAGCCCGCGAAGTACAGCTATCTACTAGCTTGGAAGATCAGGGAGCGGTAGAGAGTGCGAAAGAGCACGGCCAATTTGGAACCAGCGAACTCACTCAGACTCGGTGTGGAATTACCGAGAGTAAACCCTTTTTACTCACGATTTGAATAGGACTTTTGTCTAGCGGGCCAAGTTACGCCCTTATTTTATGTGAAAGAGACTCGAAATCATTACGGACCCTTTTGCTATTGAATTGTAAAAGAATATACTAATTTTATTTTTTTGATGATTTTCATACTGAAATAAATAGTTATCCAAGAGCTGTGTGAAATCATTACAGTAGCAATCTATCCTATATCTCCTCACTTTCTCTTTCTTAGCTAGAAAACCTAGACTAGCCGACATAATTTAAATTTTCAAGGTTTCTTCTTCAGAGGATTGGTTGTGAATAAACACGAATCGACAGACCAAACATTTCACAAGAGGATTAACGAAAGAACGCTGATAGATCGTCACAGTTTAATGAATTCATGAGGAAACACGTTGCTATTTTAAAATCCCATTTTTTAATTTAACATATATTTTAAGATTTATTTTTGGAAAAATTCAGGAAAATGGGACGAAGCGAAGAAGATCAAATTTCGAGCTCTATCAATCACATAAAGCAACTTACATTGTTAACATCATCAAAATATGTCCATTAAATGGGCAGGTCACGTTGTCAGAATAGACGAAGGCCGCACCACTAAAAAAAGTCTTCAATGCCCAACCAATTGGCACACGAAGAAAGGGCAGACCAAATCTTAGATGGATTGATAACCTAGTAAAAGATCTCCTAGTTTTGAGAACTAAGAATTGGAGAACCCTAGCAGGAAGAAGGCTGGCCTGGAAGAGGCCAAGGCTCACCCTGGGCTGTCGAGCTACTGAGGAAGGAGAAATTTAACATATATGTAAAGCGTGCCCAAAAAGTAAAACACAACAAACAGAGACACGGACATGATAGTAACACACACGAGCATTTATCCTTCAGCATTCCGAATCTCAACCTTTTATAATTTTTGGTCAACCGGAAGCTGCTAGAATCATGTGATTTCCGACAAAACTTTGTGATTGGTTTGGATGAGGCAAGATTGCATCATTCAGCTTTAAAAACGCTAACTATTCAGTTTCTGAAAGAGATAAAGTTGTAATTATTTCCCGTTAGGAGGGTAATATAAAAATTAGGATTCAGAACAGTATTGGAAGATTTAAGAACAGTATGGATTAAGATCGCTCAAAAGAAAATTTAAGTGAATTATATATGCATATGTATTAGTATATTAATTGAAAGATAAAAGTTGTCTTTGCTGAAAATAGTTACGGGCTATGTCATGAAGTTTCCCTATATAAAAACAACCTGGAGTTTTCTTAGATATTATTGCGCAAGTTAATCCCTTATTTACCATTGTCCCTTTTTTGGGACGTTTATTTTTTATTTATCTCTACCTAAATAGTGGAACTTTTAGTTTTGATTGTTGTACCTAAATGCTGTACTAAAATTATATATATATATATATATATATATATATATATATACAATAAAAGTTACAAAATCAATAAAAAAAACTTTTTTAATAATTAGCTTATTGTTGAAAATCAATTAATTAGCGCATTTATTAGTTTTGCACTTGGCAGCATTGAAAGCTTGATAGCAGGAGTTATACAACAGTTAAGAGAAATATTTTTATGTGGATGTGTTTTTTATGAATATACAGATGTCCATGTAACATTCAGTCGATTTTAGAAATCCTGAGATAAGTGCAAGATCAAATTATTTTATGCGTCCCAACAATGGGACAATGGAAAAAACTATCAATAAAATATCGGTATCAGAATGGAATAAGTTAAAGAAATGGTGGTGACCATTGATACCCAGATGATCGATATTTGTGTGTTAAACACATGGCTTGCATACCAAATTGCTAATCCAGTGAGAGAAGTTTTCGTTTTTGATGTTTACAAATATGCTTTAAATCACAAAAAAAACAGAATCAACGTCGAGGATCTTAAGAAGTGTTGGAAATCTAAAATCTTATTTTTTCGACAATTTGAAAAGTTTACATTTTAAATGATAGATTTTCCCTTTTTCAAAAAATACCTTACTTTAAACCAAAGAGAGTTAAAACCCCCTTTTAAACCTTTTTTTTAAATAATCGTTAAAACGGGGCCACGCGCATTGAATGGTAAAAAAATATAAATAAAGTATTGTTTTGCTTAAAAGTTAAACGTCTAATAAAAACCCAAAGATGTTCTTTTATTGTAAATTGAGCCTTTTTTTTTATTTTCTAGCCGATTAGAAGTCTCACTGTATACATTAAAATCAATTAATCTCAAAATGTAAATTTTGATGTTAGATGTACCTTTTCTGAGAAACTACTGTGCACAGGCATGTAAATTTTTATGATATATTTATAATGATGGCTAATATATACTAAAATCAGCTTTTTGTAAAAAAAATAAAAAAATTATTTTTTACAAATTTTTTTATGCGAAAAATGGGTCAAATGTCACTATGTTTGATAAAATAATTTTTTAAATTTTGAAAAATCAAAATTAGCAAAAACTGCCCCCAGTATAATGAAAAAGATGTACTTTAATTGTATGAAAAATTTCAAACATGTACATATAACAGATTTTAAGAAAAGGTACATCGAAAAGAGCCAATTTAACATTGTCAATATAGAGGTTTTCTACTCCCCTCAAGGAAGCAACCGAATGGGAAGACAGGTTAGCACAGATATGCGACTTGATCCAGAAAATCACTACATCTTGCCAACTAAAACACAGAAGAGATGTACGTACTGTAAGGGAAAAAACGATGAAAGTGAGCGCTCTTGACTCCAATGCTTGTATTATCTTTGGATTTCTTTTAATTTGATTATCTATACGACCTCCAGTCGTTATCTTATTCGCGCTTCTATATCCGCTTTCAACCACATCACCTACTCTACTGCAAACTCTTAAATAGGAGTTCTAATTTGCATAAATCCCATCTTCTTCACAGCGAGAGGTTTTCAACTGAAATGAACTTTTTCTTAGCCATACCTTTACCCTCTTTTTCAATTCAAATATGAAGTCCTTCTGAGCAGTGGTTCCTTTTTTACATCACTTAGTGGAATTATAATCACTTTGAAATTCTAGATTCACACATACACACAAAGTTATAAATTTATTCTTCAATTATTTTAACCTTTAAAACAATGATAAAAGAATATTTTGTATTACTAATGTATATCGCTCTTTTTTAGATCAATAAAAAAGCAGAAGTACACTGAAAATTTAACATAGTATAAAATCTTTTAAGAAATGGATATATCTATCACGATATTCAAAACAACATTCTTCCAAAACATCTTATATTTTATGCATGTAAAGCTTAGCAAAACCATTATTTTAAACGATGTTGTGTTTATCAATAGGTTACAGAAAACATATCAATTCTGAGAAAAAGATGTATTTCACACAGAAAACCGTCCACGTCAGAATTTCGTATGCATTGTTATTGTTGTGTGGGCGATGTTTTCCATCGACGAATAGAATTCTTTTTTTAAAACTGGCACACAAAAAACTTTCAACAATTCATATTTTTGTGTTGCGTATTCTATTTTATTCCTATTCGAAAAGACTAAAATTCCATTTTTTGGACTTTCCTTTCTGAAATACCCCGCCCCCCCCCAATTTTTTTTTGGGTTTCGGAATTTTTTAAATGTGATGAATGTCAAATTCAATCGACCTTCCATATTCGGGGAATTTATAGTGTGAAAGGACTCCGTTGCTATAGGATCGAAATTTATCGTATCCTATATTAAAAACAGATAGTTTATAAAAGGTATGAGGGGAAGGTCTTCATACGGGCATGAAAATGCCCCAGATTTAAATTTCAATATTTCAAAGGAATATATTGAAATTTTGTGGGGGTTACATGTTTCATCAGCATGCTTTAAAAAACTCAATACAAGTATAATGGGCTGAAATATCATGACGTACAAAAAAAAAACAAAACGTTTTCCATTGAATTAAAAAAGACATCCTGACTGTCGCGTTGTTTTGTGCGAAAGACTTGGGTAAATTTCTTTTTATAATTGGGTAAAATGTTCAAATGTTATAAAAATAAATTTCTTCAAAAAGTTTTTAAAAATTTTTTAAAAATCTTATTTTATCATGTTTTTTTAAATAAAATCATTTTGTCTATTTATGTGCATTATTGTTGTTGAAAAGTTTTTTTAAAAAAGGTTTATAAAAAAGACAAAAGTTCAACAATGAAACAAACGATCAACTCAAACACGTTTTGTTTTATCGTGTGACATGACGTCCATGGTCTTGGGGGATTGGCAAAACACATGGTTATCATTACCATTTGACTATGATGTCACATGAGTTGAGCCTATTGTGAAACAAATATACGAACTTTCGGAGTCATTAAGAATCAATTCGTTTTGCTGTTATGAAGATGAAAAAATTCTAAAGGATTTTTAAAAATACAAACTTTAAAATCTTTTAAAAGTACATGCTTATGTAAGCTTTTTTCCTCAATTAAAAGTGCAAAGTTGTTTTTTTTAAATAAAGAATAGTTTTTTTTCCCATCAAAATATTACAAAGCATTTTTTTTTAAATTATTCAACTTTGCAACCTCTTAATGAACACCCTTGTTAGACCGAAACTAAACTAGACAGAACTTTTCATTTAGCTTTTTTTTTCTTGTTAGTGAAGTTCGTTTCAAAACCAGTTGGAATTTCTATCAGCTTCAAATTTGGTTTTCGATTTAAAAAAATTGAATACAAAATGCTGCTTGAAGTTATTTTGCATGAAAAAATACCATGAAATGGTAACTAAAAGTATATTGGCCTCGTAGCTTGCATTAAATGTTTTTAAAAAATGGATTTACTCAAGGACAGAGAGTTACACAGAAGTTGCACAGTAAAAAATGTACTGAACTTTTGCTTTAAAGAATGAATTAGGTGGATATTCAAAGTAGTTTATTTAACACAAAGAAACTGATTAGCTTGAAAGGACCATAAAACGTTTGAATCTAAATTTCCAATGTCAAAGGCTATCTTTTTTTATTTCTTCATTTTTTTTTTCGGGGGGGGGCAAAAAAGCAAAGTTATTAGTTAGCATAGTTAAAAATTAAAATTTTGCTCAGATAAAAAAGAAAAATTGCACCACTGAGGGATTTAAAAGTACTTTCCTAAACGCAATTGCTTCAATTAGGAAATTATTTCTGTCTGTTTAAGTCCATTGTAACTTCTCTTTTAAAAATATTAAATTATCATGTTTTTAAGTAAATACAATTGACCTCCATTTAATGAAGTCGCTAAATCCCGAAAAAAGTTCATTATATGGAAAAATCCTTATATAGAGAGGTTCATCTTTCAATGTACTCTATAAACCAAATAAAACAAATTTTGCATTCATAAACACTATATATTAAAAAAATTAATTATTCACACCTTTTTGTAAATTAATATCTATTTATTTTACATATCTTACCCATCAAAAAAATAACAACTGCAAGGGAAAAAGAACGTCGAGGAATATACTGTGTATTTTGAACATTAAGAAAATAATTTTATACTAAAATTAAAGAATATTAAGGACATTTTCTAATTTAAAACTTTACAAGTAATTTTAAACATATTTTTTAAAGCAAGAAATTTTAAACATACTTAACCACATGCGTCCTTAAATTTAATTACTTATAAAAACTGTTAATTTTGTTTTAAAATGCTTTACTTCTTAATACGCCTCATATCTTTGGAATGTACCTAAAATCTCTTCAGGCGTATTTTTCCGTGTCTTTTCTTAAATTTTTCAAGCCATTGATTGTTACCTAGAAATTGGTCGCATCGCAATGCCTTCGCAATTTGAAGAGCTTTCTCTATTACAAAAGGTCCAGAGATCGGAACATTTTTATCTCACATTGTGTGTATTCGCTTCAAAACTGCCTCGTCGACATCTTCATAGACACATATTCTTAAACATTTTGAACAAGAATTAGATTAATATAATTTTGTAACTCATCTCCATATTTTATAATAGTTGATAAACTGTTTGGGGAAACCTAATCCAATGCTTCTTAAACTTTCAATATTTGCCACCCAAAATTCAACCATATTTTTCATCGTGCCCTCCCTCCAGAAAAAAAATTAATGCATTGAATTCAATAACACTATACTTTGACACTAAATCTACAATACGACTTTTTCTTAAGTGTCAACAGCTTATATAAACGTTTCGCTCAGCCAAAGCTTTAATTGCCCTAGACACATATATACGTCTTTCCGAAGTACAATCTTTTCTGTGCACTGTTATCCATAAAATTATTCCGAAGGCTTTGGAATGCAATAAATGGACCTTGACAGTGATTGCGAAGGATTTACTTATTTCAGAGAATTTCCTTATTTATTCCTCCCCCAGTATATAACATACGCTCTCCTACGTAGAAAACGGTTGCATTGTGGAGCGAATCGCGTAACTTTTAATCGGCAGTTAAGGGATTAATTATAAACCGTACAAAAATTATCAGATAAGTGTTAATTTTTGTATATAATTTTATATCTGACAATCCCATGGGGTCACTGGTAAACATCAATCTAATTTTAACTTAGTATTGTTAAATTAATAATAAAATACATTGCACAATACTGATACATTCATGTATTATATCAGTACCAATGTTAATTTTATTACTTGTTATGTTAGAATGTATTTTGTTTGTTTACTTTCAGTAAATTAATAATTTTTTAAACAATCTTTTGTTTTCGATTTTTCAATATGCTCGTCTTCCCCTCGTAGAGTTATCACGCACCCTTGGGGGGAGGGGCACACCCTACAGTTTTAGAAACGCTGACCAAATTGGAAAAAAGAAAACTAATGTATGGTGGAATTTAACTACAGGCCGGAGATAAAACGCCACGAATTTTACGAAGTTATGGTAACTTATTTAGTCCAAGCTAAGGGCAATTGATACACATTCTATGGCGAAACTGTTGCTAAAATTCGCCAAAGGTTACCAGTGGAATGGAGTTACAAAATAAATACAAAAAAATTTAAATATTAAATTTAGTTTTATCACATACATAACTTTTTAACTCTTTATTAATTTCTCTTAGAAAAGAAAATGTATATTTTTTTTAAAAAAAATTCTTTATTTAACTATGTTTTCAACTTATGTCATCATACTCATATTTGCAAGGTACATATTCGCTACTCCTTTTATATATGGTTTTTAACTTTCATAAATTTTTTTGTCACTTGTTAAAGGTTTGAGGGTTTTTTTTCTTTGTTTGTTTGTTTTGTCTTTGTATATAATAGCTGAATGGACAAAAAAAAACCTTCGTCAGAAATTTCTATACCCGATTTAAAGTCTGACTGAAATAAACGTAGCAACATCAATTATTCATTTTCAGTCTTTCTAAATCAATTTTTTCCTTTTTGCTAAATATTTGAGTGGAATTAAAAAGCTTCAGAAAGACATCAAAACAAAAACTTGAAAGAATTACGTACTCAAAATTTTTGTAAAAAGAATTTGCTACTGAATTTATAAAATAGCAATACTCAAGAAACTTCAAAGCTTTAAAAAGAATAAATTGAAAATCATTCAGCATTAATTTTGAATAAGTATGAGTAGTAATACATTTGTTTCTCCAAACATTTCAACATTCATTGTCTAAGTTTATTTGAAATTACTTTATATTTTGGTATTAAATAGAAAATAAGGAAATTCAAATATTTTACATAAAAACATGATAAACCGACTCTCGTGTTTATTCTTCACAATTCCTACTATTAGCTCACACTTTCTATATATTTATTTATTTATCTTGGTGAAATTTTCAATCGTTAATAAAATGCCTTTTAAAGCGCTCAATTGAGCTGAAATTTCATATACAGGTTTATTTTGGATGACAATACAATAATTTAAATATAATTAATAAAAAAATAATTGATTAAAATTAATTACTTAAAGAATTACAAATCATGTTATCGTTGGCATCATTTTATGCACTTTTGTCAAAACTTGAAAAGTTTTTCACGTTTAAAAGCATTCAGTTGAACTGAAATTTTATATACACGATTGTTATGGATGACAATACAATAATTTACTTATAATTAATAAAAATTAATTGATTAAAACTAATTATTTAAAGAATTACAAATACAGCCACGTTGGTATCATTTTTGGCGACTTGTGTGTCAAAACTTGAAAAGGTTTTTTTCTCACGTTTTAAAGCATTCGGTTGAACTGAAATTTTATATACACGATTGTTTTGGATGACAATACGATACTTTAATGTTAATGAATAAAAATTAATTGCTTTAATGTTGTGATTCTGTCCTATGTATATTCATATTTATATTAATTGTAACTATTTAATAAAAAGAAGCTAAAAAATAAAATTTTGCTTAGTTGATCTAAGTAGGAATTGACTTAAATTTTTTTTTCTTATATTACTAGTTTTTATTTCCACTTCTAATATACGAGCATAGTATTTTCCATAGTAGCTTTACATTTCAAATTATTTTAGAGTTATTTTTCAAAAATGCTAATTTAACAAGTAATATATAAAAAAAAATTAGTTAATTCCTAGTTAGGTCAAGAAAGAAAATTTTTACTTTAGTTACTTTTTATTAAATAGTTGCAATTAATAACAACGGACGGAAAACGGAGATTTAGTATTTTTATCTGTCTTTTATACCCTACACACACATATCAATCAATTTGTAAATTTCATTTTCTTATACGCGAAGATCTCGGACAGAAGTGCAGCGTAGTTTACATCGGAATGATTTGTAACAATATGTTTCTAATACGCGTTATTCCCTTACGGAATTAGTAAACATTAGGTATATCTCCTTGTAATTCAGTCTACTCATTGGCTTACCGAATATACTAAGCAACGTATCAATAAAGTCAGGATTACATGATACATATAAATAGAACAAGATTATGTAATGTACTGACATACCACACCGCTTCGAAGTCCTAAAATAGATAGATCACGAACAATCTAATACGTTGTTTAGTTAAGGACGCTTAATAGCTGCAAGGTTCTGTTCAGCTATTTAGCAATTAGCTCTGTGATTGGTCGATACATTACGTGTCAAGGGAAATCTTAAATATATATGAGTTTGGAGGGGATTCCCGATTTCACCTCAAGTCCAATAATTCAAACTGCTTCAGATTTTAGACATTCAGATTGTCAAATGCATAAATTGATCGATCGTGTTTTAAGGTAGACCTTAGGACACTCAAACTTTCAATATTTGCGACTCAATACTTAATCGTAATTTTCATTGCGCCCCCTCCCTCCATACAAATAACAAATGTATTGAATTCAATAAAACTATATCTTGACGCTAAACCTACAATAAGACTTTAACCTCTTAAGTGCTGCCGACGTATATAAACGTCTCACTCAGATTAATCGTTAATTGCCCCGGACACAAATATACGTTTTTCGAAGTAAAATCTTTTCTGTATACTGCTATTTATAAAATTATTCCGAAGGCTTTGGAATGCATTAAAATGACCCTGATAAAATTTGCGAAGGATTTACTTGTTTCAGAGGATTTGCTTATTTATTCCTTTTCTACCCCCAATTCACCACATACGTTCACCTACGTGTTAATAGGTTTCATCGAGGAGTGAATCGCGTATTTTTAATCGGCATTTCGGGATTAATTATAAACCGTACAAATTATCAAGATAATTGTAAATTTTTGTATAGAAATTTATATATGACAAACCCATAGGGTCACTGGTAATTATTAAATTTGTTCTTAACTTAATATTGTTAAATTAATTATAAAATACATGGCACAGTACTCATATATTTATTTGTGTATTATATCAATGTAATTGTGAATTTTATTTTTTAAATGTCAGAATGTATTGTGTTTATTTACTTTCAGTAAATTAATAATATTTTTTTTAATATTCTTTTATTTTCGGTTTTTACTATGCTCGCGCTCCCTTGTAAAGTTATCACGCCCCCTAGGGGGTGCTCCCCACAGTATCAGAAACGCTGCCTTAGGAGCAACAGGAGGGCTGTTGATGATAAACCTCGCAATCTCGACTACGGTCAGGTGACGAGAACGACACTTGGTTTGCTTCTCGCTCTCCAGATTTCACTCCATGCCAACGTGAGGACTTTGAAACTCGACATATTTCACTTACATTAATTCTTTATTCGATGTATTCTTAATGGCAATAGGACTCTAACCCAGGATTCGTTAAACAATGCCCACCAGAACCTCGTGATTACGATCACTTTGTTTACCCTTGCCCACTGGCGTAGCTAATTCTAATTGAGCCCTGTATCAAAATTCCTTCGGGGTCCTTTTTTAGGTACGGGCCTGCTGGTGGGACTGTAGTTACAAATGTCGGGGCCTCGTATCATTGATACTGTGGTAGCTAAGTCCCTGCCTTGGCCACGTTAAATGCAAAAAACTAAGATGAATAGACTAGTTAAAACCAAGAAAGATTAATCTTTTTGGGCTATTGGTTTTTTTTCCCTTTTAGATACAAATGTTTCAACAAACTATATATCGCATATCTGGGGGTTTCGCGTCAGACTGACCACCTGATCGGAACATTTGCTTATGCACCTCAGGGCCCATGGTCGCGTATACTGAGTTTGGCACAGTAGACTTTGGTCATCCTGAGCTGTTGCGCCACTGAGTTAAGTTTATACGTCGCATATTCTTTATTTTATAACATATTATCATCAAAGAAAATCATAAAATGTATCTAACTATAATTGTTGTCTAAATATTTTATGTGCTACATGAGAAATCAAGTCAAAAATGATACGAAAATTTTAAACCAAGACAGTTTAGTAGAAAACAATTCCTATGATTACTTAAATATTTTTTTTTAAAAAGTAAAGTATCAAGACGAAAAATTAATAAAATGTTAGAATATCCGAAAATAAAAAACATATTTTTTTTAAAAAATTTAACATGAAATTTTTGTAACTACGTACTTACAAAGAGAATGGAAAGTAAAACAAGTAATATAACAAATACTTTTTATGTCAACATCTACGTAGATCAACTATTTTAGTTACTTATTGTCAAATAATTACAATTAATATATAAATATCTTTATTCATATAACAGATCAACACTATTAAGTGTCAAATGGAAAGCTCCTGCAATTTTCCATTTTCCTTTCTATATAAGGGGTCGAACTAATTTTTTTTTTTTTTGTTACTATTTATTCATAAGTTAAATTTAATTATTCCAATAAAATACAATAGTAAAAAGAAATTACATTCTCAGAAATTAGGCCATCCCTTGTGAGATTCGAACGCACAACCTTTGGATTCCGACGCCCTATCCATTGCGCTACAAGGACACAACGAGCGGTTTTCCTTTTTATATATAGTATTAGACTATTATTTTTGTTTGTTACTATTTACTCATTAATTATTCAAATATTAACGAATTAATATTTGAAAAAACTGTATAAACATCAAGTGTCATTCAGTACAAGTTTAAAATATGTATTTGAATTTAAGTGGATGAATGAAAAGTATTTTATTAAAAATTGAAAATTTGAACAAGTTATATATAAGGTAATTGGAGGAAGATGCCAGTTTGTGTTTATAGTACTTTTATGTGTTTATAGATGACAATTTTGAGCCACTTGTGTGAAGAGCCTGGTCCGACATTGAGTGTGGCTTGCTAATTTATCTGAATTAATCGTCTTTAATCGGCCTTATTTTTCGATCTTTTAAACATTTAAAGTGTTGTACAACTTTTATAATATTCTGTTTCTCATATTTAAAGTCTATAAACGTACTTGTTATTTTTAATAAGATATTAGCAATATAAGTGAGTTACACATAATGTTACACATACGATGCCTGTAGAAACGGCCATAACACTGCAGTAATAAGAAAATAAGCGTCTGTGGCATTTGCCCCCTATACTTGGGGGAAGATGCCACATGGTTCAGAAATAAATGAAATGAACTTTAAATTTTTTTTTTAATTTTATAACACTGTATATTATTGTAAAAAATATAACTACATGAGGATAACACAGGGGATCTAAACAGGATGAGGATGTGCAGGGCTGAAGTCGACTACTACTTCAGACAGTTGTAGACCGTTCTGCAGAAAAATTCGTTTTTAGCAAACTAATTATAAAAGAATTTAACTAATTTTTTCCCCTATAGTTATTGTTATTTCGCATTTAATTTGGTAATGTTTGTCTTATTTTTTTTTATTTATTTATTTACTATGGTGTTGTTGCATCTTACTCCATGGCACTATAAGGGAAGATGCCACAATTCATGTGACGTCATATTCACATGATAGTGAAAGCCACGTGATTCTAGCCCATCAATTCAAAGACTCATGCGACGTCATAGTCACACGATAAAAACTCTAGTGTTCTCTCAGTTCACGCAACACTTGAGTGTTGCCAAGTTTTGCTCTTTGCAGAAACTTTCTCTTAAAAAGTACATATGTATACAAAATGAATTTTATTTAAAAGTAGAAACATAAAATATGATTTTTTAATTTAAAAAAAAATCTTTTTGAAGAAATTTTTTTTCCTAACATTTAAACATCTTTACCCAAATATGAAATTTGAAATTTTATCTGAGTTTTACACATAGAATAACAAGTACAATGAGTTTAATGTTTATTTTGAGTTCAATGGAAAACACGCGTGTTTGTTTTTATCATGTGACTTCATGAATTGAGCCCATTAAATGAATTATACATAACCAACTAAATATTGAAAAATAAGGTGTATTTTTTTCATGGTCTTGTCACTTCAATTTTTAATGTACTAATCGAAAAATCCTTAACTGTGGTGTTCTTCCCCATTTCCTTATATATGTTTATATAAATATATATTTATAGGGAGAGTGTGTGTGAACTACTAGTAGGAATTGAATTAATTCGACTTGATATAATTCTTGTAACCTATTTTTCTACGAATAAACTTTCCTTCAAAAAAAAAAAAAAGAAAAAGGGTGTCCTTAAGATTAAGACACCTCTTAAGGAAATGGGCGAAGCGTCGATTTGAGAAAAACGTTCCCCAACTCATCGAACTTGAGGCTACTTGATATATTTATTGAAAAGGAAGAGGCTAGTTCCCCCTTTAGCTGCTAGAGGAGAGACCCTAATTATAACATTGCAACCGGCGAATATCAAAGTCCAATCACGTAGGCACCCGAGATCTGCCAATCGGTTTCTTTTTTTGGGCGGGAGAAATTTAAAAACTCAGGATGAGGAACGTACACACCACATTTTTAAGGTTGACAATTTTCACGAACACACCCTACTAAGCGCGATCAGTTTTATTTATGTTTCGCCATCTCTTCCCTTTCCTTTTTTTTTTTTTTATTTTATTTCTCCGCTTATTTATTTAATTTTTACTTGTTTATTTATTTGGCGAATGTTCCTTCTTGTCCCCAAAGTTCAGAAAGAAGCCGAATTCTAAAAAGAAATAATAAAAAAAAAGAATATGAAGAAAGAATTAGGGAACCCAAAACGAATGGTTGTATAAAAGTAAAATAATAACGAAGAATGATTTTTTTTTTTACTTTTCTGTTAATGATTTATAGTTCTTGGTTGGTGGTTACCGCCTTAGAGTACCTCCCAGATTTACTATTTATTTCTTTATTTCGGTCTTTTTTTTTTTTGGCTTGTTGTTGTTATTCCGATTCCTTTTTTTTTTGGTTAATTTTACTTCGTGACGCGATGGCTTTATGCGTTAAATAGGCGTCAAAATTTGCGAAGATTTTTTTTTTATCTGGTTTGCATTTTTCCTGTAGGTGTACTAATTGGTTGAAGATGAAAAGATATGTCTTTTTTATTTTTTACTTTTTACGGCAGCGTTTTTTTGTGGTTGTTTTATATTTTCTGACTCAACTTTTTAATGTGAGAAAAGGTTTCAAAACCATGTTTTAGAGTCAAAAATTGGGTGAAAAAATAAGTGTAGTATATAGAAAATATGTGCTTTTTAACTTCCTAGTAAAATTTTAAAGATATTCATCTAAATAAAAATGACATTTATTTGCAGGAACGAGAAGGTACATCTTTCCTATAATAATTTTAAAACATCGAATCTAATTAATGTTTTGAGGGGAAAATATCTTAAAATTCCAAATATTTCTTCCATGATTTATATTTTTAAAAAATTTCTAATTAAAAATGTTCTTATATATATATATATATATATATAGAATTTATATTAAATTAAAGTATGCTTCAATAAAAGTTAATTATTTCTAATTATAAGAAAAAAATCTGTAAGTTAATATTAATACACAACAAAAATCTCACTCTGATTTCAGTTCTCATTATTTCAAACTTGAAATGAATAAATATCTATTTTTCCTTTGTCTATTCTTGCTCTACATAAATAAATTTAATGAATGTTATTAATGTTTAATTAATGTTATTAATGTTTCTCATATTCTTTCGATTTTGAAATAGTTTTTTCGAAGCAATTTCTAAAACGAAGTAATGCGTAATAAAATAAATTAATGTACAATAATCATAAATTTTCTCATTTTTTTTAAGGAAAATATTTGATATTCCGTTTGTTATACTACCATTTTTAACCTTGTTATTTTTTCTATTGTTTTCAGTAAAGTATAAAATTTGTTAAATACAATAATTCCATAAGCATTAAATAAATGAGAATAAGAACAGAGGAATTTTTCATGAAATAGTACACTTACCTGCTAATTTAAACTACACATTAAGACAAATAAGTCAAATGTTGGTACTGTTTAACCACTTAACTGGGTTTTTTTTTCTGTCATATTATGTCAAAAAATAAGCATATTTTTGTAAACAGTTTCAGATGAAATCGATTACATAAACTCAAATCAGCAATCAGAAATTTTATAAATATTGAATTTTAACAATTGTGTTAATTTTTATTTTCATTGAAAAAATACATTTTTCCGATGAAACAAGCGAACTCAAAAGAACATTTTACAAAAATGTATGTTAGGTTTATAAAAAGATAATATATTGAACTTACAGTTAATTATTCTCTTAAAATTCTGTTTTTTGTGTGGTAAATTTTAAAACAGGGAGACGAGCATAGTCCAATATTGCAATCGGGACAAAAATATGGTGTGTTTTTTTACATCCAGTTTACCAAAATCGTTTCTTTTCGAGCAACACACAAAACATTGCCTTGTTGTCCCATGCCTTACAATAAGACGATCTATAATATTAAGCTTGAAATGCAAATGAGAGATAATTTTCTTCCCAGTTTCTGATATAAAACGAAAGCATTCCACAATGATGTATCTAAAAGATGGAAGAATATCTTTTTGTATTAATTTTCGCTCTTTTTTTTTTTTTTTTTTTTTTGTCATTGGGTAATTTGTGAGATGCTAATCCATTCTATATACACCACAAGAGAAGTCCGGTAGCAAACTTTATTACTTCTAGAATCATTTACAGAAATTTTAAGACTCACTACCTGAGTCAATATCAGAATTATTTTCTTTTACGAACCTCTCATGGTCACTCATTTTTCTTCTATTTTAAGTTCCAAATTTAAAAGAAATAGTGTCCGAGTTTGTGGTTCACCGATCTAGTAAAAAGGAAATTCCCGTCTTATCTAATCTAAAAGAATGCAGTAAAACCTAACCTTGAAACCGATTTAGACATTTTTTTTTGTAATCCTAACTTTACTGGACTATTAGAGACATCTGCTAGAGACATTACACACTAAACGAACACAAAATACACTCAAATCAGAGGATTACAGTAGAAAAAAGTGTTGCCCGAGCGGCGCTCGGGTAAATCAGGGAAATGCCATTTCAAGTGCCCGAGCAAACAGGAAGTGGTTAAATAATTAGAAAAGTAGAAACATAACGAAGAATATATGTTGAGTCGGGGGTTCAGGTCCTGATGCTATTTAAAATCCGTTGTATAGAGGGTCTAAGGGAAGTTAAATTTTGGTTGAGGCTCAATGCCCTCTCATTGACGTAGTCTCGAAATTTTAAAAAAGAGGTGCGACATCGGGTTTTCATTTTCCTCCCTTGACTCAAAATTACGAGGTCTGTCACCAATAGCTCTCATACAGCTATTAAGTGTAACATTAATTTACAATTAATTAAGATAACCTTGATACTTATATCTATGCAACATATTTATTTTGTTAATATAAATTACAGAATAAAAATGAATCTCTACATAACTTTAAAATATGTCCATTTTTAACATCATTTATTTTAAACTGGCTTTTCAGAGAAGTGCACTTAACGGTCAGAGTTCGTATCTAACCTAGGAAGGCATGGCTTAAATTTATTTTCTACTAAAGCTGATTAAAACTAAATGAAAAAAAAAGAAACCAAAGATGAAAAAGCCAATTTTTGTATAGATAAAAGATATATGCTTTTGAGAGAATTTTAAAAGGTACTTTTAAGAATCGAGAGCTTTTAAGAGTATTTTAAGAACTTCGAAAATTGGATTACCAGGAATATTTTTTTTGAAACTTTTTGGTGCTTTTATATTCCTTTTAAAAATTATAAAGTTCTAATTTACCTAAGGCATGGATTTATGATCCATCCGACGAAAAAAAAAATATTTTTCAATAATCACGAAAGTGAAGAGGGATTGTAATTAAGTAATTTTAAAATACCTAAATATAAAGCAGCAAATATATAAACGGGTAAACTCTTTTAATTCTTTTAATTTTGAAAAATGTTTGCAACACATAATTTCATTCTTGTTATGTAACAGCTGATAATAAACGATTTTTCGGCTTTGTTGCTCCATATCCCACAAAACCCATAATCTGTATTTTTAGTATTTCTTTGAGGATATAATCAAATAGTTTTCCCACTCAAATAACGAGATTGCATAACATTAAATAATTACTTTCAACTAAAAAAAATGTATTTTATATTAACATAAAACTGTACTTATATATTCATACCGATTCCGTCATATCGTAAGATGTTATTTACAGCCAAATACCACGAAAAACAGCCAAAACCTGTTCTAATGTATGATCGAAAACAAAAATAACGATTACAACATGGCGACAATTTTTGATTGGTGACGACTTTAAAGTTGACGAAATTGGTCGACGGTATAATACGTAAGTATAGAACTTGCTTCCTTAATAAAGTTAGATTAAAACACACAAAAAAACTCTTTCGTTTCCAAGTTTTATGTATGTTTGGATACATTCTTCTTCTTTTGTGGTTAGACGTACCATTTTTGGAAACTTTAGAAACAGAAAAACGAACAAGCTCATACATTTAAAAATTGCTGCTTTAGATAACTTTTAAAGCAGGATACTTAGAAACAAAATAGATCTCTACATTACATTAGAAGTTTCAATCTTGAACTTTTTACAGAAGGAATATATTTACTTGAATTTTATTGTTAAAAAAAATTAAAAGATATTCAACAGATATTCATATGATTTACTTCTACGAAATAGGAAAGCATGGTTTCAACGAAATATTGATATACCTACCGTTTACACTACATCTTTAAAATTTTGATATTTTAGCTCTTGAGACTGCGAATTTTATTAAAAAAAAAAGCTGCATAAACAAAGAAAATTGTGTCTTTTAAAAAAATTTATAAGTAATTCCGTGAAAATATAAACTATGCCAAATAAATTTCTCAGAATAGAGTATTTATCTGTATAAATGAGAATCAATTTCTTGCATTAATAATTTATGTAAATGAAAAATTCAAAAGTTCATGTGTGCATAAAATTGCCTATAAGTATATGAAGCTATTTCTAACAGAATAAAAATGTATGTCTTCTTAAAAATAATTATTTTTTTCACCAAGAAAAATTTAAAAGAAGTAGATATTCTTATAAAATTATTCATTCTTGGAGTCTCAGATAAATTCTCACATTTTCCATTTTATACTGACTATTTTCTATTACATTAACTATTTGAACCTTTGATATTTCAACCATTACAATTACATTTTAATAAAAGTTTTAAAACTGTTTGAATCCCATAAAAATGCAAAGAATAATAATGCATTGAACAAATTTGAAATCTATGAAGATCTTAACTGAAAGACTTTTTCATTTGACTTCTTGAACAAAAATATTGAGTTTTAATAGACAACAGCTTTGAAATTGCTTAGAACAACAAATTATTTCTCAATTTTCAATTACAAACTCTCTTTCGAAAGAGTGATAACTTATATTTTGAACTGTATGTCGTCGTCTGCTTAAGAAGAAAAATCAAAGAGAATCTTTTGTTTTTCTTTGCTACAATTAGGGCACTTCAAAATGATCTGATTTCAGTTATATTTACACTTTAGAATGTTAACTAAAAGTTTTTGTTTTAAAAAAATCTTTGCTATTCATTTTGAAAGAAATTTAAGGATTCATTTTAATTTAACAATATATGCGTTTTAAGCAAATAGTATCAGAGACAGATGATAAATATTGGCTCAACAAATAACCCAAATATCGATGTTTCACATCGCTTTTAGATTGCAAAGTACTTTGAAAGGATTTGTTTTGGAACAATCATTTTATTTAAATACAAAAACAGAACGAGACTTTAGAATGTAAATGAATTTGCTACTAAATTAATTGTAAAAATTTCAAGAATTTTTCTGCATTAGTATCAGTTTCTTTTTTTAATGATTTTGAAGCAACTTTAAAAGTAAATACCCTCTCACCTCCCCTTCAAAAAAGAATATTCTTACATCTTTATTAATTCTAAGAATGAAATATTTTATACGATTTATATTTTTTTTATTTTAAAATGCATTTTTATATTTTTTGAAAATTTTAAATAAAATATAAATATACTATCACCTTTAGAAAAAAGAAAGTAATTTAAATAACATATTCAAAATTCCAGTTCAAAAAGTTTTTTTTTTTTTTTTTTGTTATTTTATAATGTTTTCAAGGTAAATTTTTTTTTCAACTTTCATTTTTTTTATCATAACTTGGAATAACTGTTTTAAGAACAACTTAAGAAAAAATTATAGTTCAGTTACTTTTTCAAGGAAGGTTAAAATTTCTGAAGAAATAATTGAAAAGTAATTTTTAAGCACATTTTTTTTAAAGAAAAAAAAAGGGGGGTTGTTCACGAAACAATATATATTTCTAATGAAATTATTCTTTTTACGTGATTTCCTATTAAAGTATGTTTTAATATTAAATTCAAAAAAGCATTTAGACAAAAACTAAAATGAAACATCTTGATGATCGCTTGCAAATAGATTTCAAGTGCTATGAGAATTACTTTTTATATGTTTATGTTAGCTATTGAAAAAAAATTATATATTATATGTTTTGGAGGATATTTATAGTGAAACTTCTCTTAAGCTAACTAGTTCCTTTTAAAAAAATATGTCCTTAAATTTATAAATACTATCCTATGCTGTGTTTAGTTTCTATTTTAAGGACATGGTCAAACATCTCTTCATTTTACTCTTGAAATAAATTCTGTTTTGTCTCTGTTGCATGAATTTCGGCTTCGTTTTTTAATTATTTTTAACTAGGATGAAAAATCATTTAGCTCTTGACCCTACATTTGCTTTTATTCTTGACTTTACAGCGCCATCTCTTAGCAATAATATGAAATAGAAAATGGAAAGCATTTTAATATTGTTGAATAATCGTACATTCTCACATGGTGTTGTTGTGAATAGACGTGAAATGCAATCTGAATTTTTATCTTCAAAGTTTGTTTTTATAAACAAATACAAGTATTCGAAAATTCTTTCTTGAAAAAATTTAGAATATAGAAACACTCAAAAATTCGATATAAATATTCGTATTTTTGTTATCATGACGAATTTAATTTAAATCACATTGTAGTAGAAATTTGAAAATATTTTTAGCTCACTATACGCGATTTAAATGCTCAGTGTTTAACCATTAAAAATGGCCAGCTAACGTTTAAATGTTCAAAAGTGGTTTACATAATTTAAACCACATTTTAGGTTTTTATTACATATTATGTAATTAAAATCACATTTTATATATAGTATAGTTTTAATTATACATTATATGTGTGTCACATTCTTATCAACTCTCTTAGAAATAAATAATCAAAAATTTTTTCTTAGCCCGAGTCACATTTGAATAAAACTAAAGAGTATATTAATAATTAAATTGCTGTAGAACAACTGCGTACAATATTGCAAAGATAAATGCTTAGTTAAAAAAAAATATTAAATTTGATTTAAGATAAATTTGCAGTTGCAAGTTTGTAATAAACGGGCCATCCCGTTTATTGGTGTTTGGGGATTAGAAGAAAGATTAGCCATAATCAGAACAAATCTAATTTTAACGTATTTTTAACAACCCAGGGTAAGAAATGCACACTCTGTTAAGTATAGGATCAACTACACTAGGGCTATTCAACCTTTTTTTTCTGCTGAGTCGCATACATATGTCAGCTATTTCACGCGGGTCGCAGCATGATAAAGGGGAGGGGACGGGGAATGCTTTAAAACCATAATAACATTCGAAATTTAAAATGTGGAAAATTGATCAAAATATTATAACTCCTGGTTCTTTTATTATTATTATTATTATTATATTTTTATATTTTATATTTTTGTCACTAACACTAAATTAGAAGCATTTAAGAAACACTCCTTCTCAATTTCTGCATCAGTAAATGGTCTCATATGATTAACAATAATATAACAACTTTCATAGGATGTCTTTGTTACCATTGTGATATTATTACTGGCAACTCGTCACAAATCAAACAATTACTGATCCATGTTTGTTGGTCACTACAAAATAGTCAACCTCCCAATCGTCTTGAAACGATAGATTTTCTTCGAATATTTTTCACTTACAAGATATGAAGGATAGTTAAAATCTTGTTCCACCCATAAAACTGTCTCTACTCCACTGTTGTCTGTTATCACTCATTGTAACCGTTTCAAATAAACAAAGAATATCAATTCATACCAGTACAACACCGACAGCTAAAAGCAAAATTGATATATTTGATTTCTTTACAAAGAACTTCCCACCAAATTTTTAATACAATGTTCATAAATAAGTGAATTTTCCGTTTAATGGGCCATAAACGGGTCATTTAAAAAGGCTTGGTGGGCCACATGTGGCCCGCGGGTCCCAGGTTGAGTATCTATAAACTACACGGTAGAAAGGATACTTAATAATTGATAATAATCTAGTTAACATACGCTTAGAACTCTGATTATCTACGGTATGAAATACCGTAATTCCGTTCTCAGCTATTCTGATCGTTATTAATTAATTATAACTTCTTGACTAAATCGTCAATTAGCAATCTTTAATTATTTAATAATTAATCGTCGAGCAACTCTCGACTAACTCTCAACCATTTTCCGCTAACCTCTAACGTCTAACCACTCTCTTCTCATCTCTAAAAGTTAATGCTTAAATATAAGCCCTTCATTTATATAAAAAGGTCTTCTTCAAGAGAAAGTTTTCAATAGAATAACATTCAAAAGAAATAAATTTCTCCAAAAGGATTAGTAAAGGCTTTTGGATTGACCCGTTAAGAGTTGAGTTTAAAAAAAGTACCTTATCACATTTAATAATGTTTGCGTATTGGTTTTCAAAATGCTTATTTCTTATGCAATAGTCACTACTAAACACAATGTACATTTTCGATGGAGTTCGTTCATAATTTTTACATCGAATTCTGGTTTCAAACAACATTTTTATGAAATTAGTGTACTTTGCGAAACCGATACTTTTCACAAATAAGTGCAGCTCCTTAACAAATGCTTGACATGAATTTCAATCAAATAATTTATTCATATTTCTAAACGGATTTTCCTTTTTCAATAATGGATAATAATTCAGTTTATTTTAATAATAAAATGAGATGCATTAAATTTTAATTAATTTAATAAGATGTGAAACATGATTTTTTTCGTCATAAATATGTTTAAGGTTCGGAACCGTGATTTTAAAAAGGCGCATAAATGTATAATTTTCATGATACTTAGTATCACTTAGATTTCAATACACGTATAAAATTGTTTTAAGGGTATTTTGACAAAAAAAATTATTTAAATACAAGATTTCGGCTAAAAATTAGCTTAGAATAACTTTTTTTCAAAATGTTCTCCTTTTGTGAAAAATGCTTCTATTATAATAATATTTTGCCTGTATATAGCTAGACCTCTGTACAGAGGCTCAACTATGATTTTTGAAAAATTCACATCAGTTTCAGAGTTACAACCCATTGAAATATATATAATTATCGGCGTTTTTTTCTTAAAGTTTCTCCCTTCTGTTGTCGTAAAACATAGATAAACCCACTTCTAAGTTATATATTTCAAAAATTCTAATTGAGCCTCTGTACAGAGGTCTGAGCTATAAACAGGCAAAATATTATTATAATAGAAGCACTTTTCACAAAAGGAGAACATTTTGAAACTGGGTCATTCTATGTTCATTTTTTGTCAAAATATTGTACTTAAATAATTTTTTTATTCTAATACTATTCTTAAAATAATTTAATATACATTTTCTAATCTAAGTGACACTAAATATCCTAAATATTATCCATTTACACGCTTTTAGAAAATCACGGTTCCGAACGTAGTCGGATACCTTAATAAATTACGGATATTGATTGAACTCCTAATAAAATTACAGCGCGTCCTTTAAAAATATTAGAATGGATTTAATTAATAAGTTCAATTACATTCTTCCCATTTGATATATTGAAACTGTAATGGGAGTCGTTCTATAAGAAAAGCACCCTGCAAATAGCAACCATCCGGAATAATCTGGGGAAACAAGATTTTCCCCTTTTTCTTTTTTTTTTTTTTTTTTGGTATTTTTTTTCCCTTAATTGTAATATTTATATAAGACATTTAATTTTCATACAAATAGGTACCCTTAAAGTATCATTGAAATGGAATAATGTATTTTATGGGCAATTCGTGTCAAACGAGCAGAAGCGAGCAAATATTTTACTTGCTCGTGGGGAAAAAAATTATTCTATTACTAACATTAATTTTATCGCAGCATTAAAATATCAGTTTTATAAAAAAAGACACACACAGAGGAAAGTTGCAGTTATGGAATGATTATCCATACAGACCTCAGGAATCATTTTTTTTTTTTTTTTTTTGGAAAGAAACTCGTATTTATATTTTACTCACATACATTTTTATTTTCTTTCCGATTTTATACTCAAGGGAACATTGAATCACGTATTTTATGAAAAAAACAACTCCGGGTGAATTAAAAAAGCCTGGCGAGTACTAAAGCTGAGAAGATGTTTACTGTGGTAAGTAGCAAATCTACCGTTTTCCTGCTTCTAGTTACACAAACACATAAATTACATGGCAAATACCAATGTGGTCGTGACATCTAGTAGTCATGGTAACGAATTCGTGAACGTAGCTGTTTCTGTCAAGTCCTGACACCATTAAAGGTCCACATTAGAAAGATGTATGATAAATCTGTCGACGTTTAAAGTCCTCACGTTGGTATAGTGGGGAAGTTTGGAGAGTAGGGTGCCACATCTCAAATGTTAACCTCTTCAGTGGACTATAGCTCAAAATTACAAAGTCCGTCGCCAGTAGCCCTCGTGTACCTTCGAAATGTAATTATGATTATTATCGGCTTGACTATAGGCGCTTCATTTGCATATCGTCTGAATTTTAGAACACTTTTTTTTACAAATTTAGAATTGAAAAATCCTTATATTGTTATTTTACGAGTTAAGTTTTTTTTTTTAATTAACGTGTGTTGAACTTTCAAACTGTACAAGGAATTTTGGTGACGATGATGAAAACAAAAGGAGGTTAGTTCGATCTGAAGACAAAAAAAATAGCCCTTTAGAAAAAAAAATGTATAATGAATTCTTAGATAACACAAATACAAAATCGCAAAACAAAGTTATTTTGATGTAAAAGGTTTCATGAAATCCAACAAGTAGTCAGCCAGCTTGCAGATTTTTTTTTCTCGCAAAATTTCCTCGTAGCATTCTAATAACTTTTTCAATTCTTACTATTAACTCCCACTCTCTACATATTTATTTATTTGTTTGTTTGTTTGTTTATTTATTTATTTTGGTGGAATTTTCAATCGTTAAAATACATTTTAAAACGCTCAATTGAGTTGAAATTTAATATACATGATTATTTTAGATGACAATACAATAATTTAATTATAATTAATAAAAATGAATTTGGGATTAAAACTAATTATTTAAAAATTACAAATACAGCCACGTTGGGAAAATCGTTTTGGCGATTTTGTGTCAAAACCTTAAAAGGTTTTTTTCCTCACGTTTTAAAGCATTCAGTTGAACTGAAATTTTATATACACGATTGTTTTCGATGACAATACGATAATTTAATTATAATAAATAAAAATGAATTACCTCTTGATGTTGGGATTCTGTCCTATGTATATACATATTTATGTTAATTATAACTATTTAATAAAAAGTAGCTTAAATAAAATTTTTCTTTGTTGATCTAAGTAGAAATTGAATTTAAAAAAAAAAATTTTTTATTACTTGTTTATTCCTTGTTTTGTTGAAGTATGCATTTTTTAAATTTGTAATCCTTTTCAAATAAACTGAGGTCTGTCAAATTACCAACTGTCATTTGATCTTCTCATTTAACTAAGTATACAGACTCAAGTTCTTCAATGTCTTGCTCTTACTCATGCATTTCTATGAGCTCTCCATCGTCAGCTCCTGATTGTGGGAATCCAGCAGTTCTTGAAAATCATCACTATCCACTTCTGAGAATTTATTTGAATGGCAAGATTGACAACTTCTTCAATCAAATTACCAATTTAATGTGCCTCTGGCAATAATTCCGCCTGAGTTTTAATGATGTAAAAAAGACGCATCGATGCGATTTGGAAATCGCGTAATTCGAGGTAGTGTAAGTCGATATTACTGTACTGAAAATTATGGTTCAGTTATTTAAAGACATCGTAGAAACTTTATTCAAATAGATTAATGAACAAAAAAAATTAGTAATTCAAAAAATCTTTCGAGAAAGGGAAATGTAAATCAAATTTTACAGTTACCGGTTACAAACATGACACAACTTGTAATTCATTATTTACACTTTAGTCTAAAGGAGAAGTTCCTGCTTTTATGGCTTTTCCTCAATCTATTTTGTCCCTCAAAATTTGTTCTTTTCTGAAGTAAAACTGCTCTGGATAAAAATCCTATTAAATTGCTCAGAAAATATCTTTTTGAAGCTAAATTTTCAGAGTTTTTTAAAAACATTAAATGTGTTGTGCTGAAAGAAGTTTAAACAAAGTATTTGAAATATACTTTTCTTAACTATTCCCGAACAGTGTACTGGAAAGAAAAGCTACAACAATCAATCAGGTTGTCGAGTGATTCTGAAAATTGATTGTCGGTTTATTCAAGCGAATATCCTTTTAACTATGTTACAATTTAAAAGTTAGTTTTTAAATATTTTTTTTTAAAAAAAACAATTGCTTCTTTTGGGATCCAGTCTTTTCAGACTCTTTTATCTCTTTTTAAATGGATCAATAGAAAGATAAAAAACTGATGTTCAAAAATAAGACCGAAAAGGGTAACACATTTTTAGGATAGAAAAATATTACAATGCTATAATTCAAATTCGCATAGTCAGAATGCATAAATCTCTTTATCTCCTAATGTCGTTATATTTACAAACATTCAATGAATACACAACTTTCAACTTAAGCATATACTCGTAAAATTAAGATCCTATTACAGCGTACGCTTTTCATTGTAATGAATTTATTCAAACAGAAATAGATAGCATATTAAAAGGATAACCATATTTGTAAAGGGTAAAGGCGATTCTCACTCTCTCATCCCAGAACTATTAAACCGATTACTTGAAATTTGGCAGGCATATTGCTTTTGTTGTGTAGAGATAAGTTAAGAGCGGGTTTTGTGGAATTGACAATGGGGAGTTACGGTGGCGTTATAGATTTAAAGAAAATGCCGTTTTAAATTATTAGACCTACATACTAGATATTCGACAAGAATATATTTTTTCCCGCAGAGAACTATAAATGATAGTTTTTGAGGAAATCAACTCCGTTGGGTGAGTGGGAGGGGGGGGTAGTTATGGAAGCCTAAAAGACAAATATACTTTCACTTTAAAAATTAAAGCGAAGACTATCATTATGTCTTTCTGTGCAATCAAAAGGTTAGATATTAATAACTTATAAAAATAACAAATAGTCATACAACATTATGAAATACCCAGCTAAGTGGCTGGGTAAAGCCTAGTATGTATATATATATATATATATAATCTGTTGAAATCAAGGTAGGGGCAAAAACTCCCAGCCTCCCTTTTCAAAATACACTTTCTCTCGCATTTTCAAACTTGTTTAGGTCTTAAAGGATACATTTCGTCTAAATACCATCCATTAAATTCGAACTTTTTTTTCAACTTAAAAATAGGTTTATTCTCGATAAGTTTCCAGAAATAAATCTTCCATCAAACTTCCTTAATACCCTTCTAAATTTAAGAGGTTCGCTTTTTGTAGAAAGGAGCACATTTCTGATATTTTATTGTTTGTTCATTTTCAATCTTTACTTATGGCCATGATTGAGAATATTGAATAAATAGATCGAGCACAAAATTTAAGGCGATTTTGCGTAGTGTTTTGAATTAGATAGCAAACTCGAGATACGCTTTGAGGTTGGAAAAAATGTTCCAAAGTTCGAGATCGTTCGTATGTTTATAACAGTGATTTCCAAAGTGTCGTACATGTACCCCTAGGGGTACGGGAGGAGTTTGGTGGGGATATGCACTGCATCGTGCTTAGCTACGCTTAATTCTACGTTCTAAAAATATTGAATGGATAAGATATTCATTCAACATTGACAAAACATCCATGTGCCACAGAAGATTTGTTTCACGCGGAAAAAAGCTATTGTTGAACTGGCTTCAGACGGATTCTTGAAAAATAAATATAAGGAAAGTGTATTTTAACATCATTCTGGTTACAAATGCAACATGTGTATCCAGTGTTAATAGAAAAAGTTCTAAAATACATCTTGCCTTTTCAACTTCATATTTAGGTGTTTTTCAACATCTGTAGAGACATTAAGTTAAAAAAAAAAGTAATCTAAAAAAAACTCTGTCAATTCCAACTTAGGTCAACAAAGAAAAATTTTTATTTTAGTTACTTTTTATTAATAGTTACACAATAAATATAAACATGTATAGACACATGACAGAATCACAATATTAAGTGACAAAATAGAAATCGATTTTCTTTGCAATTTTCCATTTTCCTCTCTATATAGGGTGTTGGACTATTTTTGTTTGTTTCTTACTATCTACTCATTAATTAAATTTAATTATTCTAATAAAACAGTACAGTAAAAAAAGAAATCACATTCTCAGAAATTAGGCCATCCCAAATGGGATTCGAACCCACGACCTTTGGATTACAAGTCAAACGCACTACAGGGACACAACGAACGACTTTTCTTTCTGTATATGCTGTTGTGCAATAATTTTTGTTTGTTAATATTTATTCATTTTTTATTTTAATTAAGGAATTAAAATTTGAAAAAAAAACTGTGTTAATATCAAGTGTCATGCACTACAAGTTTAAAAAAAAATGTATTTGAACTTGAATGGATGAATAGAAAGTATTATATTAATGACTGAAAATTTGAACGGGATACATATATATATAAAATAAATATAAATAGGGAGAGAGTGAACTAATAGTAGGAATTGAAAAATAGTCATGTGAATGACATAATAGAACAAGCCGCTGCACTCGATAATGAATTTAAAATATGGTATTTTATGGAGTTTTAGTAGCTGAAAAGTATTTTTCAACCCGGTAAATTTCGCAGAGTTTATGTCTCTTTCCTTGTTTTTGATAGAATAGACTTTATACTAGCCCATTTGTGCGATGAGGCATTTCAAATCTCGTTTTTATTTTTCCTGTCAAGTAAATCAGACATTCCACGTGCATAATTCACTGTTTCAGCAAGAACAAATCCATCTCATTCTGTCACACACAATGCAGAGCAGCATAATCGTCCCTCACACACTTTCCAAACACCTCACGTTTGAACACGAAAACAAATTCTTTTTCTCTCCTTAAGAGAGAGGTGTGCCTCAACCCCGTAATTGGTCTGACGCCCTGTAATTTGAGCAAAAAGCACGAACAGAGAAGCGAGCCGCACACGAAACTTGCAATACTAGCAATGATTTTGTCATTCCCCGACACCCTCATAACACCCGCAACTAAAAGCTTTTGCGTATAACAACGCGTGTTTCAAGTGGGCAGCATGCTGACACCGTTTCCAACATCTCCGGCGAGAAAATTAAAGCTGACGGAACCCTAGCGTCTTGAAATTATTGTAATTACTGCTCTCAACACCACCCACGATCTTATGTAAACATTTCACGGAACAGTGCGGCGATTTGAAGTCTGTGTTGTACCTTCACAAAAATAGGGAAGGAGTTGCAATTTGGAGAACTGGTCTAATTGGGTTTGAAAAGATTGGGGTTCAAAACGCATAACCTCTCGGCACGGGATTGGTTAATATCATGGGTGTAGCTTATTGTTTGAGGAGGAATGATATTAAAATTAATCGACAGTGCCATTACCAAACAATTTACGACGGTTCTTTAACGCAGTTGAAGGCCTGTGAAGAATTTTTGAAGAATTAGATTTGGTATTCAGGCTGAAAGCTTTGTTATGATTTCTCTTGTTTATTTCGAACCGATGCAAGGTCATAAACAAGGCTGCAAATTTGTTTTAGAAAAGACTTAACCTTTTTAAAAAATTACAGAAGAACACACACTGTTCTGGTATTTGCTGTTTCAAATTAAAGTTATTCTTTAACTGACCTTTTCTTTCAGTCTTGTTTTTAAATGTAAAAAGAATGGGCGTAAAGAAAGGAGTGGTAGTGTGAAAAAATATGCAAGGCTTTTGTCAAGATGATTGTATTTTCTTCTTATGTATTCGTATTTAGTTTTGTTTAATTATCGTTGTACTACATCCACATCATGAGTTGGTGGTGACAGATCTCGTAATTTTGAAATATGAAGACTTCAATGTTAGGGTAGCACGATAATTTTGAGGAAGAATTTGCAGTTTTCGTACTTTTCAATCTCAATGCCGCTAACCTCCCTGGTGCCCTAGGCACTTCGAATTGTTATGCACCCCCTCCCCCTTTCTCATCTACAGAGCACTCTTCTCCTTCAGTTCTTGCCAGTTTTAGTTGGGGAGGTAATTTCCCTTGACTTTCTTACTCTTTTCATTTTTTTAATCTTTGAGTCTTTTCATTATCCCTCACCTATGGACTCGATGTGTCCGAGACTGGCAACCGGCAGCCGTAAGGAAAGGATAATGGTATGGTGGGGCCCATTATCCTTTCCTTGCTTTCATCTCTTTCCCTGTTCATTTGTGAAGGATCTATTCGTGTACCTTCCACTAATTCACTTGAGAAGTCTTTGGGCTATCAATTCGCGTTTATTCACAACCAACCCTTCTGAAGAAGAAACCGTGATATTCAAATTAAAGCTACTATATATAGTCAGGGTTTTCTAGATAGCAAGAGGAGAAGGAGAAAAAGAAAGCTAGGAGTCAGGTGAGATTTCTACTAATCAGGCATCACTACAAATTATTGAATATTTCAAATACTAAATAGACGAAGATTTAAAGTGACGATTGGTCACTAAGCCTAGAGATAATTGAATTGATCCTAAATTAAAGTGGTCGACATTTATAGTGTTCGTATAATTCGTGCATCTCGCTATTAGTTCCACTTGTATAGTTCATCTTGAGACATTCTCTTCTTGAATTTTAGTGAATCAGTGTTGATAATTTGGTTGATCAGTAAATAAATTGATTTTGAATATGTCTGGTATTCCTTCCCTTCCTCCCACACATTTAGGCAAGCTAGAGAGAGGGGGAAACCCCTCACACATTTCTTACCTTGTGACATCACGGACCACCCTTTTGTCAATTGGTGCAGTAAATTAAAGAAAGATTTTTCAATTACAGTACAGTTAGTATGATGCATTATTGTATGAATTGTTTTCAACTTATTAATTATCACCTTTTTCATCGCACTTATTTCTTTACTATCTTTTACTTTCAGACATCTTTATTCTTTGTTGAGTCACCGTCCACTATCATTGTACTTGTACAACAAAGATTTTCTTCGAGCTTTGATCATTATTAAATGATTAATGGCATCATTGTAATCAATTTCCATTGTAATATCCTTTTGAGTGCACATCAACATCAAACTGTTAAGTTTTTCTTTGTCTACAGTAGATCCCATTTCAGTCTTTACCCGCTTTAAGGGCAGACATGCTTCTATCATGACTCGCTAGGTGGTGGTACGCTCGCTGTAATTTTAATTTTTCTCTTTATTTATTCTCCAGTTTTTTGCGCTATAGGCATGTGCCTAGCATGCCTAACCGGGAGAGTGGCTCTGGTCAATCTATTAGTCGTGTTCTCTAATCCTTCTGTAAGCAAATGAACATGTGTCGGTGGTATCTATATAAACCAGTAATAGCCTCTATACTATGACGATCGTTTTGGCATGGTGGCTAAGATACTCGTTTTTGGGTCGGAAGGTGCCCAGTTCTAATCTTCCTTCATTGGTGGCCCTGACCGTGCAAAAGAACCTCAGCAGTCATGGCGCCATCTATTCACCGCAAATGCAACCAAACCGTAAGACACATGACGCAACCCACAAGCCGTCACACATGAATGACGCAACCCACAAGCCGTCGCACTCAAAGTGACGCAACTGCTCCCACGCTCGCCTCAAATATGGTACTGTTCGTTCGCCTATTCACCGAATCACTGGCAATGGAGTAGTGTGGCGGTGGTATCTATAAAAGCAAGTAATAGCCTCCATGCTATGACGATTGTCTTAGCATGGTGGCTAAGATACTCGTTTTCGGATCTGAAGGTGCCCATTTCTAATCTTCCTTCAAACAAAATTTAGAAGTGTACATTAAAAACAATTATTTATTGAATTTTGCATAATTTTCACATCAAACACAATTTACAAATGAGAAATTTCATTTTGCAAAAGTCCATTGTAATATATTCATATTGAGTAAATCACAATTTTTTTCCAAGAAAGTGAAATAAAGGCCGTGTAATAAGGCATGTATCCGTTCCTACTCATAATTTATTGGCGGAATCGACTTTCCATGTTGTCAATTAAGTTGTCCAATTCTGGAATGAGATTTAATGCCCATGCACGGAGAAAGCCAGTTCATTTAATGATTTCTTTAGATAATTTATAACAGCCACTTTTCTCTGTCGAAGTAGATCTATCACACTAACGTTTTTTCCAAACTTTGATCCTCTATAACAGAGGTTCCCAAGTTTTTTTTTTTTCTTCTTATAGACCCCTTGCCATGCTTTTCGATTTGTTATAAACCTGATTACCAAATTTATTAAATTAAATGCCTTTTTGACAGCTGGTATAAATCAACTTATTTTTAAGGATTTAAATTTCTAACTATAATAAAGTATAGTGTTTAAAACTCAAGAAACACATACTAATTAAATTAAAATTTAATTAATTCATATAAAATAACTGACCAACAAACGAATGTTTATAATAGAAGGAATGAATCTGGTATTTCAACAATTTTTCAACATTTGATATCCATCGTCAGATTTAACCTTAAATCCCCTGGGTAAGTAGAGACAAGTCTTTTCTTTTTATTTATTATTATTATTATTATTATTATTATGTAGATTGGCAATCGAGCTGAAACTTTTGTCTTCTCACTAGCAAAAGCAATTAAAATTTTTTTCACAATACTCCACAATTCGGGATAAGAAACAGGTACGTCTCTTAAAGCCAAAATTGCTGACATTCGTTTCTAAACTTTAAGATCTCCTCTACTGCCTTTCTCTATCAGTTCCTCTTGTAATATGACATTTTTTTTTTTCAATATGACCATATGAATTCATTGCCTACTGTAGTAATTACCATAGTCGAAGAATTCTCAAACCCAGTTTCAAAATATGAATATAAGGCATTTAAATCCGGGGAATTGGGGATTAAAACGCCATTTTCTTGGCAGAATATCTGTGGGTTGAGGAACGGGGAAAAACGTTGACGCCCAATATTATACTCTTTTAAAATTTAAGGTCTGGCAAAAAACCCAAAAAATGGTACTTCTTGTTTTAAGCATTTATGCTGTCGCCTTGTAATTTTAAAAAATTAATCTCTTTAAAATTTCCCAATTAAAATAAATCTGTTAAATAAGCAAAATCTGGTTTCCATTTGATTAAATTTTCTTTTAAAGTTTTAGTCACGATCTTATTTAATGAGAGCCATTATCGTAGACACCTCTTGGACCTCCAAATTGTTTTTTTGCTGATGTGGATCCCTTGCAGGTCTTCATGGAACCCCTGGGGGTTCTACATAGACCACTTTGAGGAAATCACTACTCTCTCTCTCTCTCTATTCCTCAACTAGTTCATTCCCTGAGATGAATTGTTCATCAATAGCACTAGCTCAGTGTGGCATATTTAGCAACAGCTTCATATCCTGATATGCAAAAACAGTCACAGTTCCTTCATGAAATACGTGCAGAGAGAGAGAGATCAATGTAACGATCTAGAAAGGCACTATAGTCCAGATTATAATTCCACCTATAACTGTGGTTTCCAACAGTATTACATTGATAATATTAGGAAACACGATTTGAGTTATTTTGCAAAGTAAACTAGAACTCGTCTGCGCCGAGTTCAGAAGCGCATTGCTCTCTTGTTCATGCAACATGCTTTTTTTCAATTCCTACTATTAACTCACACTCTTTCTATATATATTTATTTATTTATCTAGGTTGAATTTTGAATCGTTAATAAAATACATTTTAAAGCGCTCCATTGAGCTGAAATTTTATATACATATTGTTTTGGGTGACAATACAATAATTTAATTATAATTAACAAAATTTAAATTTATTAAAAATCATTTAAAAAGAAATTTCAAATACACAACCACGTTGTCGACCCTTTTTGGGGATTTGTGTCCAAAAAATTGAAGAGGGGTTATTTTCTCACGTTTTTAAAAATTTTTTCAGTTGAACTGAAATTTTTATATACACGATTTTTTTTTGGAAATGACAATACGATACTTTAATGATAATGAATAAAAAATTTAAATTTCCCCCTTAATTTTGGGATTCTATCCCATGTATATACATATTTATATTAATTGTAACTATTTAATAAAAAGTAAACTAAAAAAAAATTTTTTTTTTCATCTAAGTAGAATTCCTTAATTTTTTTTTTTTTACTTGTTTATAATGTAAACATGTACTTTTCTCCAAGGGAACATACCCAAGAGATCGTCTTGTATAGACTTCTTGATTGTGAAGATATTTGCGCACCTTACAATCACATGTTACAGTTCCTGTTGCGGCTCAAAGATTTGAAATTGTATGAAGCACACAGTATATACAGTCGAACCTCTATATTGCGAATTTTTCCCATATAGCAAAAAAATTTTTTCCTTTGGGAAATTTGAAGACAAATTTTCGGTTTTTTCCCAAAAAACCTTTTCTTTAAAAAACATTTTGGGGGTATAAATTTTAAATTTTTTTTTGTTTTCCCCAAAATTTTTTTTTTTCCCCTTTTTTAAATTTTTAAAAGGGGAACCTTTTAATCCCATTTTAGGGGGTTCCCCTAAAAAACTTGAACCCTTTTTTAAATTTTTGGGGCCCTTTCGAAAAATAAGAGTTTTAATTTTACTTGAAGGGGAGTTTAAAATTTTTTAAAATTGTTAATTTTTTAATAAAAAATTTTTTATTTTTAAAAATTTTGGGGTTTTCCCGTTTTTTTCTTGTTTTAAATTTAAGTTTTTCTTTTTTCTTTTTTTTTTGAAATTTAAAAAATATTTTAAAATTATTTAATTTTTTAAAAAAATTAAAAAAATTTTTTTTTAAAAAAACAGGAAAATTGAATTTTTTTTGTTTTCCTTTGGTTTTTTTCCTTTTTTTTTTGATGGGTTATATAAAATTTCCCTATATTAATTTTAAAAAGGTTGTTAATAAATTTCCCCCCTTTAAAAAACCCGCGTTTAGGGGGAATTTTTAAAATTTGGTTTTATTTTATAAATTTTATTAAAAAGATTAACCCCTTTAAAACGAATTTTCCATATAACGAACTTTTTTCCGGAACTTAGAGACTTCGTTATATAGAAGTCTGACCAGGGGCGGCTCTAGGGCCGGACAAATCGGACGCCTGCCCAGGGCGGCAAATTTTAAGGGCAGCATTTGGATCGAATGAGAAATATATATATATATATATATATATATATATATATTCCAAAAAATTTGATATATTCTTTGAAATATTATTGGGTGTGAATTTGTGGTATTTCATTTAATGTATCTCATTTACTTGTTTTGAAATCTATATATTTAACGTCTGTTTTCTTTTATGTTGAAACTTGAAGGTTTCGAGGCGTGAGTATATGTTAAATCATGAAATTTGATACGTTTACTCATCTTTCATTAGTAATTTTATCCTTATCCCAGAGAGGGGTCACGACGGACATTCCTTTCACCCATATGATGTCCGTTTTCAACTATCTAAAAGAGGGCAGGGGTAATAAGAGTCTTTCGTAGATAGAAGGCCACAGGAGATTTTTTTTATTTTAGTCTGGAGTGTAGTTAAGGTAAAATAAACGCTTGTGATTCCCACCTTCAGTAGACTCTTTTTTGAAGAAATTGGCCTACTGAAATGGGCGATTCCTTCTCTTACATTTTACTCGTTTGAAATAATAAAAGGTAATTACGTCCTTAATTTCGCATTATTTTGTATTTATAAAGAATTAAAATTGTGTATATATAATTGTTATGCTGCTTTTCTGTTCGCAAGAATTATTCAAGTTTTATAGGTGTGTATGCGAAAAATTTCTATTTTTAATTATATATATATTTGCTTTGGAGAGAAGAGCGGCATTTTCCATTTTTGTCCGGGGCGGCAAAACTGTTAGAGCCGGCCCTGGTCCGACTGTATAATATTTCTCTTTTTTTTTAGGCCCGAAAGTATTTTATTTTTTAAAAAAGAATGATCTTATCAAGTGTTGTAACCCATGAACGATCCTCAGCAGGTCTTCTTGATACTTAATTTTTAAATTTAAATTGATCTCAGAATTTATAGACTGTTCAACGAGACACAATAAGACACCAAACAATATCGACTTATGGTAACCCCATCTTCATCCACTAAATCAGTGGTCTTCAAACTGTCTTCCACTGGACCCTGAGGTTCCATGAGGCATGCTCATAGGTTCCACAAGTCACGATAATAAATTGAAAAGAAAATTATAAATGTTTATGCAAAATGGAATGTTATCTAGGAAGTTTGTATAACCACAAATATCTATCTCATTCCAATCATTAAAGCTATATATTACCCACTAGAATCGAAATATTTTATTGTATACTATCCCGGGTTCCACGAAATAATTTTATACTCGTTAGTGCTATATTTTGAAAAAATTAAATAGTTTTCTAATGCAAAATGTGCATCTTATTTTCATTTGTGAAAAAGAAACACCTATAATGAAGACGATGGAACATATTATCGACATATCAACAGGTAAGATGTAAAAACCTAAATTTCAGTAAGAACAACTCCTCAATTTTTAGGTTGGAAATCTATGTAAAATACATATAGGATTCCTCACATAACATTTTAATAACATTCAGAACAATGTATTTAAGTGAAAAAATTTCTTGATGCGAGTGACTGCAAAAACAAATTAAATGTAGAATATGAAATGCAATTGCACATTATTCCAATAGACATATCAACAGTTTGTGAAAAAAAAAATGTAAGCACATATCCCGGTTAGTAAATATAATGCATGGGTAGGTTACATTTGGATCATAAATTAATATTATAAATGTGAGTAAATTATACTAAAATTACATTATGACTTTTAATAACAAATACAATACAATTTTTAACTGTCTTTACATAAAGTACCTGTGACATATTGATCACAACTTCAAGTATTATTTTATGATATTTTAAGATAATATAATCTAAGTGTGCGTGAGTGTGGAACAGGGTTCCCTGAAAACACCTAAAAGTACCTGAGTGCCGTTTGTCCGCCATCTTAACGAATCGGACAAACGGCATCCCTCACACTCTGCCAACAGTTGTTAATCAATAAGTGTTTTCTCCAATGGGTAAATAAGTGACTAATTCATTGTAAAAAAAAAAAGGTGTTGGTGGTTGTAATAGTTTCAAAAGGTGTTATTGAAGTAATACTTATGATCCTTCATAAGTACATTTGTTCTGTCCCTTAACTTTAGGAAACCAATGTAGTTTTTTTTCCCCCAGATTTCACAAGAAACATAGCTTTCGTTGACTTCCATCTAAGAGACACCATCACACGAAATAGGAATTGTTCCAATCAAGTGGATTTTAAAATCTGTGCATAGATCAGTGAGGAAATTTACCAAACAGTGACGTTCAAGTATTGCTACTGCTACTCAACAGCTAATTCTACCAACCACTGGCGTAGCTAGCCGGGGGTCCTTTGAAAAAAAAACCCTTCGGGGGCCCTTTTTGGTATGGAACCTCTTAGGGGGACTAAAGTTACGTTGGGGCTCCTGTGGGGGGCCCCGTTCTGATACGGGGTAGCACCCCCATTACCAACGGAAACAGTTGGAGATAAATTCGCAAAACCCTTCAATATATAGTTGCTTCCTCAACGCTACTATCATAGATCTTAGATAATTCATGTCCAAAGTTTCTTGCACATTATTCCTGAAAAATCCTTCGTAATACTGAACATTAATTTCATTTGATTTATATACAGTGAAAATCATTTAACACAAAACTGAAGGGACTAAGATATTTTTTCGTGTTAAAAGATATTGCAAAAAAAACCCCATACATTCAAAAAAAAAAAATTAAGTTTAATAGAGAACATTTTTTTATTTACATAGATAAGTGTATGTAAGTATTTAATAAAATTCAATGAAACAAAGGCATTCACAAGAACGTAACGAAATTTAATGCAAAATTTAGCAATACTAAAATCATTGCAAATTTCCGTTTTCATCTTCTGTTTTTGATCAACAGCCTTCAGAAGCTCCATTTTTCTTTTAAACGAAATAGCGGTTTGCTTTCGCCCTGAGCTCTTTGCCATTGTGCTCGTAAAAAAGGTCTTGTAAAATAGAAAAAAAGTGTGAACCAAACTCACTGATTTTTACTCACACTGCAATGTACTGGTCACCGAATTCCAAAGCCAACTAATGAGATGTTTTGTGTGGCATTTATAAGGGGTGGAGGGTGAAAGCAGCTTAGATAACATAATTGGCTCGAGTCAAAGGCTATTTCAAGCAAGTTCAAAGGGGGTTTCAAACCCCTTTTCTACGAAACATATGAAACCACCTCTTTCATTTCACACCCCTGTTAAATTTGACATGCGCAGCTGGTGTTTTCCGTATGTTGTTCATTCCCAGAAGGGGAAAACTTTCGTGTTAAGAGATTTTTGTTTCGTGTAAATAGAAAAAATGCATGAAAGTACATAGCAGTTTGTCGGGACTTCTGTATTATTTCGTGTTAACCAATATTTCATCTTAAGCGTTTTCGCGTTAAACGTATTACACACTGGATATGTATATACAGTTGTTTAAACATTTTTTTTTTTTATTCTACTAAAATAAGAGATAGGAGGCATTATGAAATAAATTATAATGTGTGTAGAATTTCAAAACTTATATATATATATATATATAATTTCTCCAATTTTTTCTTCCAAAAAAATATCACATTTTGTAAAAGAGTTGGAATTTGAACATTTATTTATTATTTTTTTTAATTCAAAGTCATAAAATCATTCCAGTAAATAATAAAATAATTTTTAAGTAAAAACTACAATATATATATATTATTCTGATTATTTTCAATAGCTAGGCATTTTTGACAAGATTGAACGTTAAAAAAAACATCTTTGCTTTTTACAATTTTATAAGTATATTGTTAACTAATTTTATAAAAATTGCCAAACATACTAGCTACAATAAAAATATGCACTTCACTAACATAGATAGTTCTGAATTGGCCCCGTATCAAAATTCATTCGGGGGCCCTTAGATATGAAAGCCCTGTTGATAAGGCAGTAGCTACGCCCCTGATGCATTTTTGCAACTGCAATTTTTTTTTAGAAAGCACATTTTTTTTTCACAGAAAAGTTTTACCGATGCGAAACCAAAAAATATACTTATTAAGTCAGTAAAATATGACTAAAATTATACCTCTCTTTAGTAAGTTAATTAAAATTGCATGTTTTAATAAAATTAAAATCTTTCCAGTTTTGCTGGTGTAAAAATAAGTGAAATTAAATATCCTAGCTCAGAGGTTCCCAAACTTTTTTTGCCTCATACACCCCTTGCCAGGTTTTTCGGTTTTGGGTAGACCCCTACTTACCTAATATTAAATTTTTGCAAATTTATCAATTTAAATGTGTTGTTGATAGCAGGTATAGAGCTACTTACTGTAAAAAATTTAAATTTCTAACTGTAGTGAAGTATAGTGTTTAAAACTTAAGAAAACACATGTTAATTAATCAAATTAAAAATTAATGCATAAAATAACTGAGGAACAAACAAATGCTTTTAGTGGGAGGAATGAATATGGAGATGTAATAACAAATTTTCAACATTTGGCATCAACCTTGTCAAGTTTTAACCCTAAATATCTCCTTGATTAATAGTGCCCAGTCTTTCCTTTCTTTTTGGAGATTGCCAAGCATGTTGAGACTCCTCCTCAATTGGAAAAACAGTTGAAAACTTTCTCAAGACATTCCATAATTTAGGATAAATAACAGGTATATCTTTTTAAAGCCAAAATTGCTAATAACCATTTCAAAACTTTACTTTAAGATCTTCATTATAGTGCCCAATTCTTGTAATCTGACATTTTTTTTTCAATGTGACCATATAAATTCATTGTCTACTGTGGTATTACCATGGTCAAAGCATTCTCAAACTTAGTTCCAAAATCTAAAAAAAGGGCATTTAAATGTCTTCCCTGACAAATTGACTGTGACAATTCAGAAACTGGGAAAATTCGCGACGTCCAATATTATACTCCTTTACCTTGATTCTGGCAAGAAACACTAAAATGAGGTCCTGGTTTTAATAAAATTTATGCAGTTGCCTTGTAACTGTAAATTAACCTCATTAATTTTATTAAATAAATCTGTTAAATAGGTAAAATCTGGTTCCCTTTAATTAAATTTCCTTTTTAAATTAAATTCACAATCAGTTTAATGAGATCTGTTATCGTAGTAGCCTATTTACACCTCATAGACCCCTAAATTATTTTTTCGCTGATGTGGCCCCCTTGTAGGTCGTCATAGACCATTTTGGGAATCACTGTTCTAGCTCCTTTACCACTCAAACAGTTTCATCCAAATTTGATTCAATTCTAATGTATGATATTGAAGTTTGTACAAGCATTGTGAAAGAGATTGTGATTTTAAGATTTTATTTTGAATTACAGTATAGGTGAAAGAATTATAAATAAAAATAATTATTGAAAGCTACTATTTTTTTTAACAGTTATTTGGACACGGAAGTAAAAATGGTGGAAGTTCTCATTGACAAACTTCATTTCCATCTTTATAACAGTTTTATTTCTAATGTATAATTGTACAAGATCTTAAACATATACATACATTAAAACAACATTTCTAATTCGGAAATATTGCACAGTGCTTTACTAGTAAGTTCAATTGTTTCCTGTTTAAACACAGTATCACACATAGTACAATGTGAATGATAAAATTACATCATACATAAATGCAAAAACACATTGAGATAAATATGAAAAACTTTTATTTACTGACAACACATAGTCTTATTTAACACCAAGTGATTTGTTTGTCATCTCCAGTTTTATGGCTTTAACAAATTAAGACATATATAATACATTTTTAATTGATTTTTTTGTAAATTCATTATTTATAAAATAACCTTCATAATTCAAAATACTGTTTTCTTTTCATCAAAATGCATTGAAAAAATATTTCCATAATAATGGTTTGACATATTAAACTTTCAAAATAAACTTTTATAACATTAAACACAAGTAAAAGATAATTGTATAAATAAATTTTTTGCTTACGCAGTATATGTAAATAAAATATAGGAACATTTTTTCCCATCAAAGTCATTTTTCCTAAAACAAACTTGTAATGAAACTTCAAAAATTCATAGTCTTGTATTCACAAATATTTTTAAAATCCCTTCATGAAATAACTAAGAAGAATATTTAGAAAACACGCTGGTCCACAAGAATTTTATTGCTATTCTAATAACAGTTTATTTCTGTCAGTTCTATAACACTAATTAAAAAACAAGAAATACTTATAAAAATTCTTGCAAAAAGAATTATAACAGTAAAATAATTCATCCATTAGATTACTGTGAACTACAGCTATTAAAATCGAACACATAGTACATGTCGATACACACATTCACTATCTGGGTTTTCTGAATAATTATCATCTAGTCAACAATACTAAATATGACAGCAAACATCAAGATAGAAAAGTAATGTTCTAAGTTACAGATCCCAAATAAATTTGAATATCATTAATTAATCACAATGAAGCAGTGAAAAGCTTAATGTTTAGATACGAGTTTCATTTAAATAAAGAATAAACTTTTTGCATTGTTATTTTTCCCTTTATTTACTTATAAGGACTTATGTTTAAAAAAAAATCCAAAGAAAAACTCTAACAGAGTTTTGAATTAGGAGAATGACATGAGATCAACAAGAAAAACAATAATCCTGATTTTAAGGACTGAAATTTTTACTATTAATAAATTATTTTTAATTAAAAATAGAGAAAAATTATGAATTTTCTTTTAAGCAGACATTTTTAGAAAAAATAATCCAACAAAATCCACTCTTTTGACTGCATTTGCTGAACTGAAAACAATTTCTCAAAACAATGTCAAAGCAATATTTTACAATTTTGATGAAATAAGTTCTAAAAATTTCCTACTTATATATGGGAAAAAAAAAAAAAAAAATTTTTTTCAAGCTATTTTTTAAAAGATCTAAAAGCAAAATTTCCAACTTTTGTTATAAAAAAAATCAAATTTTGTCACTAATAATTTAGAATTCCTCGTAATTATTAGTTGATTATATCTTTGAAAAAAAAAATGTTTTGAATCTAAGTTACTTCAAGGTTAATCTTTTGTACATAATATACTCTTCTATATAAAATTATACAAAATATTAAAGGAAATAAAAAATATTTTTTAAAGATATTAGTGGAAGAAGAAAAACAGAAGTTTCAAAATAAGAATTTAAATGAAGTAACTACACTGAATCCACTTTTATTAAAAATTCAGAATGTAAATGATATTTATAAAAATCTGTTTAAAATATTGTAAAGCACATTTTAAGTACACTTCTTAAATTTAAAAAACTAAATAAATCACAGTAAAAACATTTTTGGTATATTCAATTTCTAGATACTTTTTTTCATTCAAATTCATGAACTGAATAATCTACATAAAAAATACTTAATAGTTTTAAAATATAAGGTCTTGATTTTTCAAGGAAACACCTATATACATATACAAGTGTAATCCATACAAACATTAACCAGTATAACAAATGACAGAATAAAGAAAAAAATCACAGATAAAATGGTTTAGTTTACAGATGAAAAAAACCTAAGAGCTCTGAAGGCGGATTTCTGTATTTGCCATCATTTCATTAAAGTTATTAGAATCATTCAAAGACTCAATATGGGCAATAACCAAATCTGAATTCTCAGCATGCATTTGTGCCCCATCTTCCTCCTCTGCAAGTACATTGCAATCGAAAGTGGCAGCAGCACTTGAAATATCTTGTTCAGTCAACTGAACCCCTTCTATTTCAGTAGCTACTTGAGTATTTTCAGTACTCTGGTCAGCAGGCAACACTAGAGCTGTTGTACCGTCTTGTTGTTGAATGGTGAAATAGTATGGCTCGTTCTCCATTTCATGACTAGTTGGCAATTGAATAGTGATAGTTTGTGTGCCATCAGAAGATGTTGTTGCAGATTGAGGTATGTTTACAGTAACACCTGGAGGAAGGTTCATTGTACCACCATCTTGGCTCATAGCATTGAGACAACTATAAATTAACTGTGCAGCTGTCATGTTGCCAGGTAAAATGCCTTCTAGTTGTTGTAGAGCATTGTCAGTCAGTTGCATTTGCACTGAAGATTGGTCAGATGCTGTCTGTTCTAAATGCATTTCTGTTTCAGATTGTGGAAGATTATTGGTTACTTGTTCCACATTGTCTGGTACTCTTTTATGGTCTGACATATGATTCACATAGTTATCTTTACTGACAGACTTAAAAGAACAAAAAGTGCATGAATACAATCCACCCAATCCAGGATGCTTATTTCTCAAATGTGTTTTGTATGAGATTGCCTAAAAAAATGTTTAAAAAAAAAGCTGAATCAAAAATTTTGGAAAATTTAAAAAAAGTTTGATAAAGATAAAAATTACATACAATAAGAAAGGAAATAAATACAATTTTCATACAAAAAAAAGTCAAAATCCATTTATTTTGAAGTCACGGTAGATTGGTTGAAAAGTAAAACAAAATCATATAATGCACTAGGATGAAAAATAAATCAGTAACCAAACCCACAAAATATGAATGTAGTTTCATGCTTAGATACAATATCATCTTTGTCATTGTCAAGTTCAAAATTATGTCACCTAATAGTCCTTTTTTAGTAATATGACATAAATTAATATGTCATTTATTTGTTTTGCAATAAGAAAAAATTCTACTGTTTCAGGCAAAAAAAAACAATATTTTACTCATAAACTACAGTAATGAAAAATATAACATACTCTAGAGATCACCATTAATTTAAACATCACTAATTATCTTTTTTACAGAATACAAACGTTACAAAATTCAGAATTCAGGTGGAAAATTTATTTTAAAGAACAATTTTTAAAATAAGCAAAAATACCAATGGTTGCTGTTGAAAAAAAAGACGCCATTTATGAAAATAATTGAAAAAGATTTCAGTCCAAAATTGTACATTTTTAAAATCCTACATTCGATTTGAATTATATATTACAAATAGATTTACATATTCTACATACATGTATTTTAACTCTTATCAAAAGTTAATTAAGTAAAAACAACATATAATTATTCCATCTCTATGTCATTTAGGATAATTACTAGTTAATTGATAATCAATGATTAATAACAAAGCTTTCTAGAGAAATAGAAGTCAAATATTTCATTTAGCACACCAAATTGATATAAATTATTGCACAAAAAATTAAAGTAAACCATATTTATGATAGAAATTTCTAAATTCTTTCTACTGGGTATTAGGGAAAGTTCTGTAGTTTTTGATCGCATTAATTTTTATGAATTGTCCTCCCTCCTCAGCAAAAATTCAGATCCAATTAAAACAGGTTTGGATATATTAGTATACTATTGATGATTTATACATATTTTTTTGCAGTTTAGTTAGCTTTTTTAAACTTGTAAAACTGTCAACGTGAATGAAAAAAAGTACACTTTAGAACTGTATGTTGTTTGAGTTCCAAAAAGGGAATAACGCATTGGAGGCAAAAAGAAACTTGTGTTCTATGTTTAGAAAGGAAGCAGTACCAGCTCTAACATGTCAAGATATAACTTCTGAAATTTCACTTTAACATGACTTTTCTTTTAACATGAACGAAGTGCTACACAAAATGTGAGCAGGACAAATTCCACGTTAACTTCCAAAAAACAGGCTTCAAGCTTGAAATTCATCAGACTACTGCTTTAGATAACATTAAAAAGCTTCGTTTCATGTCCAAACTCTGTTTGGGTGCCACACGAATTAAGCAAAAAAAGTTCAATGGACAGAATTCCAATATGTTCTTCAAATCTTACTCCTCACAAAACGGAATTGTTTTTGGATCACTAGGGGACTGGAAATAAAAAGTGGATAGTGTATAAACACGTGGTTAGAAAAAAATGCAGACAGTTGCAACTATCAAAGGACATTATATTTTAGATTAAATTTTAAATAAAAAGTGAAAAAAAATTTCTTTAGAAAAAGGCAACAGAACTTTCCCTTACATCCAATAATTTAATCTTGTATAATTTTGTGTAAAATGTTTATTAATCACTTATGATATGTTAAAAATTCCTCTCATAATAAAAACAAAACTAAATTAAAAATCTTTTTGGTTAAAAAAAAGAAGAAAACATAGGTATTAGTATTCACGCATAACATTACATGCTCACAACATATTAAAATAGAAAATTAAACCAGAATATATAAAATCAAAGTATAAAAAGAAATTATAATCATCAAGAGCAAGAAAAAAAAAAGAGAAATAGTGACTTACTTGAATACAAGCATAAGGACAATGAGGGCATTTATATGGTTTATCTCCTGTATGTCGCATACGATGCCTCCTCAAAGAATTGTGGTCTCCAGTTCGGTAATCACAATGTTCACAAAGGAAAGGTTTTTCCCCAGTATGCTGTCTCATGTGCAATTCCAGCATAGCTTTTCTAGCACTCAGATGACCACAATATGAACAAATGTATGGCTTTAATTTGCTGTGAACAGCTTGCTGATGCTTTCTTAAGCACTTGGTATCTGAAAATTTACGACCACAAATATCACATTCTTGTTCACTGTACCATCTTTTTTCAGGAAGATTTTTACGATCTAAATGGATGACGATATGGTTGCGAAGTTGGCTTATTTGTTTGAAGCCTTTGCCACAAGTATCACAAACATAAGCTCTTTCGTCACTATGAATTTTCTGAAAACAAAAATAGAATATTTATGATAAATCGATTAAATATAAAATAAATACATTAATTTGAGCCAATGTATAAAGTTCCATGAATTCTTTATGAAAAGATCTAGTAAAAATAAAGCTTTCTGCTGTGAATGAAGTTAATTATATATTACTGATTGTTTTTAATACAATCATTTTTTCAAAATAGTTTTTATATTGCTATAAGTTTGTACACATTGTAGTCAAAAGCAATTTACAGATGAGTCATCAAACAGCAGTTTGTAGACTCAAAAGCTTGGAAAATATACCTGACATCATAATACACACTGAGAAGATAAAAAAATTAATGAAAAGCTTAAAAAGTGTTTGTTTCAAAAACAGAAAAATATTGAAGATTGTATGTAATGGCAATGTAAATCTTATCACAAAATAGAATAAAAATAAAAATAAAAAAAACCTTTCTATTATAAAGAGTTTTTTATTTTAATTCTATTTTTCAATTTCAAGAAATAAAAGTTTTGTAAAAAAAGTGCTAAAATTACCTGATAAATATACTTCACACATATTGATAACATAATTCATTCATTTTTTTACATCTCAAATATCTCAAAAACATACAGAAATATTTTCATAGATGTACAAAATATATCACTTTTGCTAAATAATTCAAACAAATATGCAATATGTCCAAGTGTTTCTATTTGAATGCACCATTTTTCTACTGAGACACTGGAAAATTTTTTTGATTATTCTTATATTTTTAAGCCCTTTGCTAGGTCAGCACACACATTTTAACAATAACTTTTCTTTTATCTTCTGTACAGCTTCCTTTCTCTTCCCCTCAAAGCCTGAAGAGACCTTGTATTGAAGAAATATTTTAGCATTAATCAGCTACTTTGCTCATGGTACAAAAACCTATTTGTACTTTATGTAGGTAATGTAGCTGTAAGTTTTTATTCATTAAAAAGCCATATTTTTTCACTTTGTTTAATTAAATAAATGTAGTTCTTCAGTGAAGCTCTGACTTGAATTTTCTAAGAAAGCAATTCTTTTTCTCTATGTGGTCAAGTCAATTTTATGCCATTCCTCTTGAGGGGTTTTGCGAAGTTCTAGATACTTAAAATAAATTTTAATAGACCAAACAAAAAGGCCCTTCATGAAATGTCAGGGCACTTAATACTTAACAGGTATTTCTGAAATTTAAGTGCATTTTCCTGTAGTTTCCAATTTTTTTCATTGTTATGTATGTAAACTCAAACTTAGTGGCGCAACAGCCCATGAGGGCCAGGGCCTACTGTGCCCAACTCAGTATACGTGACCATTGGGCGCTGAGGTGCATGAGCAAATGTCCTGATCAGGTGGTCAGTCTGAAGCAAGACCGCCAATATTTAAGTCCCCAAGCAAGCTTGGTATTTATTTATCGACCCACTGAAGGAGGGTCTCAGGAATAGAACCCAGACCTATGGTGTGGAAGCGCGAAACACTACCTCTCGACCACTGGGCCTTCTGCTATGTATGTGGAAGCAGATTTTGAAATGTGACTTGAAATTTTTTTCATATGTAACTTTATTACAACATAATTGTTATAATTCCTTCTCTTTCCTAAATAAAACCGTTATTTTTTTAAACAAATATTGGCTCTAAAATTATTCTTTTGTAAAATGTTAGGAGTTAAAATATAATATTACTTGGAAATATTTTCCAGTTTTAACTAGTTATATCAAATCCTGCTACTCTGAACCCCTTGAGAATTTTTTTTTAGAATGTGACTTAGCCCTTTTTTTTTGCTATGGTTTTGTTTTAAAAAAAATGTAGAAAGATCACTATTTTCCACTGAAACAATTTAAATGAAGCCAAATTCAAACATCCCATCTACATGTAGCTACAAGATTATCAAATAGTTTCTTACAATTAGCTTTTCATTTATCTATTTTAATAAAAGCATGTGAATTTTTTAAGGCTTAAGCATCTTTTTAAACTTAAAATCTTTACAAAAAATTCATTTCAAACTTATGATAAAAACTCAATCTTACCGAAATGTTTTTTATAAAACAGTATATGAACTCCCCCCACACCTTTCATACCTTCTTAATGTCTGAATTTTAAAAAGTTTTTGAATGATCTATTCATTTTTACCTCCAAAAATTACATTGTTTTCTTTTTCAATTCAATACATTATTAATTCAAAAACACATAAGCATGATTTTCCTAGCATTTAATAATTTCTTAATTTGCCGATTTTCCTTAGAAAGTGGATTTATTTATATGTAATCCATCTTTCAACTTTAATCTATCAATACTAGGTGTTTTTTTTTTATTTAAAAATAAAAACTCTATTTTTCTCTTAGCTCAAGAAAAGCATCAAGCAATTCCTATGAAACATTTGGAAACAAAAATTCAAAAAATAAAAGGTAAAACAAGTTTTCATACTGTGCAACTGAATTTCTCTAGTCTCTTTCAAGAACAAATTACATTTCTAAATTTATCATTTACTTTAGATCAGTGATACTCAACCTGTGGCCTGACGAGTCTTTAAAGTGGTCCGGTCATGGCCCATTCTCTGAAAATTTTATTTATTTTAGAACATTGTATTAAAAATTCGGTGGGAAATTCCTTGTCAAGATATCAAGAATATATCAATTTTGCTTTTTGCTGTCAGTGTCATAAGGGTAGGAATTGATATTCTTTTTCTATTTGGAATGGTTACGGTTAGTGATAACAGACAACAGTGGAGTAGTGACAATTTTATGGGTGGAACTAATTTTTAACTATCTTTCATATCTTGCAAGCAAAAAATATTCAAAGAAAATATATTGTTTCCAGACGATTGGGAGGTTGACTAATTTATAGTATAAAACAAACATGGATCAGTAATTGTTTGATTTGTCAGAAAAGTTCTGTATTTAAAGAATATCAATAAACAGGAATCATTAAATGACACTTTTCCTCGAAGATCTCTTTCAAAAGGTGATAAAAATAGGCTTTCTTGAATAATCTTTGCAACAGCAACAAAATATTATCACAGTGGTCAGTGGTAACAGACATTCTATGAAATTTATTATACTATTGGCAATCATATGAAACCATTTATTGATGCAGAAATTGTGCAGGAGTACTTCTTAAATGCTTGTAATTAAGTGTTAGTGACAAAAATAAAAAATACAATAATTAAAAAGAGCAAAACAGGAGTTATAATATTTTGATCAATTTCCACATTTTAAATTTCCAATGTTATCTTGGTCTTAAAGCATTTCCCCCCTTCCCCATTTTATCCCCATGTTGCAGCCCGCATGAAATAACCAACATATGTATGCGGCCAGCGTGAAATAGCTGACATATGTATGTGGACCAGCAGGAAAAAAGGTTGAGTACCCCTGATTTAGATCCATCAAAAAATTATCTTAATATATGTTTAGCAATATTTCTTCATGAGTTTTATATTACCAATTATTACAAGACAATAGCAAAAGAGGAAGAGGGGACTCGGTCCTTAAAGTAACAGTGAATTCCTATGCAAATTTTAGGCATTTGCAAGTAGGAAGCAAAGCTGCCAATTTTATCAAGTATTCAAATCTTCAGATGCAGTAAATGAGAATTTTCATCTCAAGAGCATGTTCATGCATATAAATATCTGATGGAAGTATAACATTGTAAAGAAGAATGTTAGAAGATTGCTTTAAACTTCATAACAACAAGGAGACAAAGTTTAGCATAAAGCTGTATTTAAATAGTAAGAAAAGTTACATAGAATTATAAATAAACTGCATAAGCAGGAAAAATTTTAAAAGAAAAATTGTTTTTAGAAATATGAAAGAAAAAAACTAAAGAATGAAATACATAAAAAAATATGAATGTTAGAAATTTTGAAAAAAATTGTGTGTAAAAATATAAAGCATCAGGTGTAGGGAAAACATCTAATAAAGAAAGGTAAGGTGTATAGTTGAATTGAATGCTTATACATACATGGTAAGCACACCATATTTTCACCTCCTTAAACTAATTTTAAAACTTTCTGGAAAAGTGAAAACCATCTAAACCTTATACAGTGTTTGGCCAATCAGAACATTACCTTAAGTAATTTCATTTCAGCAAGCATATTAGACCTTCTGCTGACTTCTGAGAACATATTACGAAATTCTCAGTCCTCATTTTTATCCAGTTTACTTTTTTTTAAAATTTAATTTTTTCTTTATATGGAACTGTGGGTAAATTTGAAGTTTGAGATCTGAAGAACATGTAGACAGAAGTTCAGTTTAAATTCTGAATGATATAAAGATTCAAGATAGAAGGTTTTCCTTATTATTTGTACTCTGAATAGTAACTTTTACTGCTACTTGTAGTAAATAGATTTAATTTAGAAAATAAATTTTATTTATCATGTCATTTGACCAGTAAATGTCTTAACTCACTTAAACTCAGAAACACAAGCCATAACTCAAAAATATTCCAATTACAATCAATTTTACTTAAGCATTACTATTCAAGATATATTTATTCATAAATATAAAACTAAAGCTGACAATTTTTAGAAAACAAAATGTTAATATAGTTTGAAACTTAAAATATTCCTCTGTGTTCCAATAATGCTTTCCATAAGTCATTATAAAATTGAAATTAAGAATACACATCAACACAACAGTTTTACATATAATACCAAGGAATGATATATATTAAATGTTGTAAGAAAGATATATTCAGTGTAATCAATAAATAAATAATTAAATTTGTTACTTGTACAGTATTAAAAACAAAAAATTGAACTTCCTCAATAATTTTTGCTATTATTATCTAACTGGGAAAAAATATCACAATTGACAGCTTGCAAAGAAATAATTTATGATATTAATTTTGTTAACATAATTAACTACTGACATAATCTCCTTTTTTTAAAAAAAATTAAGGTGAGGATGGTTTAAAATCTTAAATTTCAAATTTTATATTAAATGTTAGTTGTTCTAAAGATATTCCAGAGGGAAAAAAATTATTAGGGGACATGTACTCTAGAACATTTCACATAAACAATTAATATTTTTCCTTTTCCTGCACATTAGTGTAAATAAATTAAGAACATAAAACATGGAATGATGATAAAATATAAACTGATACATTTTTTCAAGTTTGATGTGTTTTATTCATTTATCATAAATTTTATGATTTGAATATTTTCTCTATTATTATTATTAGGAATTGAATTTTTAAAAATAGGATTTTAAAACATGATCAATCTACATATTTCTGCATGTGTTAATTTGTTTACAACTGTATTGAATACTTCACATTTTTTTAAAAATATCACTTTGATTATTTTACATTAATTCAAGTATTTTGAGAAATTTAATTAATACAAAGGTATTTATTCTAAGAATCTTCATAACTCAAACTCTTTCAAACAGAAGTTTACAAATTAGACTCATTTTAAGATGAAAAATTAGATAATGCAGGGAAGGAGGGTGTAATGTGCAGTTTTTATGTCCCGTTTGCAGTAAAAGATGCATTCTGAACACTTCTTGGTGCTGCAAATGATGTTGAATGCATGCAGACATTGATGAATGTGCAAAAAGACTAACTGATGTGATATGGTTCTTGATGTAATAGGACAAAAAAAAAAAATTTATCAGGGTTTAAAATTCTCAAGTAAGCTACTTAATACTTTGGTAAACATCAGAAACAAAAGGATGTCACATGTGTGCATGGTGTTAGTAAGGATAAACCCAGTAAACTCTACTGTTATGAATAATACCAAAATCTTTGTTGATTATCTTGTGGGAAAGTGCTGAAAAGAGTTGAACAGAAAGATGAAGTACTACTTTTTTTTTTTGACAAAAATAAAAAAGCTCAGAGGGTCCATCCCCTTCATTGACAAATAAATATTGATAGTACACTACTTGGCTGATATTTTTGGAAAAGCAAAAATAAGCAATTTATTTCTTCAAAGAAGAGATAACATTTTAAAGACAATTCAGAAAAAGCTGTATTTCAAAAGAAAATGGTGATGTGGAAGAAAACAAGCAATTCTTTTATCTATACAGAAATTTATAAATAATTTAAAGATCATCCTAGAATTCCAACGGATCTCCACCTTTTTAAAATCCAAAAACAGATCCAATTCCGACTGCAGCTCAAGATATTTAACAACCATCAGAGAAAGAAGATTAAAGTTTTAAAGAAAAATCTTTAAATTGGTAGATGGATTTGCAAGGCTAAATATACAGATTTAATGCCATCTCATCATTTTTATATATATATATCTATATGAAGTAGCATTTACTGCAATGACAATAATTAAAACCAAATTAAAAAACTAGATCTTTTAACTGCATTAACAGTAGGTGCCTAACCAGTTTTTACTGATATTTTAAATAAAATACATTCCCATTACACTCACTTCAAATTTGAATCCAAAATGCAAACTTATAACTTAATTTAAACATACAGTAGAACGTCCTTTATCCGAATCAATTGGGACCAGACACCGTTCGGATAACCGAATGCGATACATACAATATATGAATCCGAACACTATGTAAATATTGAAAATCATCACATGCGGAAAACGTGCTTGGAGAAAAAGCAAAATAGGTGCAAAATATTGCAATTTTACCTTTTTTGTGGAAAATAATCACTTATTTTTTGCTGTACCATTGTACACCTTTGTTTTTTCGCTGCAAGGTCTCTGATTCTTTTGAGCAGCAGTAATTGAGTAGGACAGCACTTTGATTGTTGTTCAAACCACTCCACAGCTGTCTCTAATACAGAAAACATGCCAGCATTTGATGGATACTTGCTACTTTTCGATGTTGTTGCTCCTCATCTTCATCCATTTCATCGATGACAGGATCAGATTCTACTTGCACAGAAGTCACAATCTTGTCATCATTTAGCACTTGAAATCCACTGAGTCTTCTGCATAGATTGCCATCCAGGTTTCTTTATCTCCATCGCATTCTTGAAATCCTGGGAACGATTGGACAAAGTCGGTAATCTCATCCCTTGTGTGCGTCTTCTAAATTGACAAAATTTGACAGAAAAAACTTGTTCGGATATTTGACGCTCCGGATAATTGAGGTTCGGATAAACGATGTTCTACTGTATGTACATTGCTTAAAATAATTAATAATAAGTAATTTAATTTTTTGATTACACACATGCACATAGATGAAGGTTAAAACTTATAATTATTTTCATCTGAAGGGGTACATGGTTAAAAAAAAATTGAAAATTGCTGATTTAAGCATTGCAATTTTTCACGAACATCTAATATTGTGGTGTCCAACCCATGGAAACTTTGTGGCCCATAAAATTCATTTCAACTTTACAAAATATGATTTTATGCAACATTTTTGTTTTTAGTGTAGTGTTTAGTAACAAATAAATCCCATAACTGTTTCTATTTCATCACATTGCTTCTGTTTTTAAACATACTCAGAAGTGGGCAGTACTGCATTGCAGCATTTCAAAAATTTTCCTATTAGAAAGAACTAGCACAGAAGTTATGAGCACTTTTAGATCAACTTATGCCTTCAAATTCTTTTTTTCATTTTGAAAATGAAATTTATCAAACATAAATCACCCTCAGACTTTATGGAAGACAATCTGCAACATCAATTATGATGTGCAAACAAATGCATTGAGATTGACTTGTAAAAAATAAGTGAAAGTGTTGAGGAACAAATATCTCATTAATTAATCAAATTAAACATTATTTGATCATAGTATTATTATATTATCTATGTTTGTATATGTGAAAAATAATGAAAACAATAAAAATAATTCACTTTGTTTTAAATTTTCACTCCAATACATACTCGTTATGGCCCAAATCTGAAATAAAGGTATATTTTTTTATAGGCAGCCTGCAGGATTCTAATGTTTTTCCGAAGTGGCTCACAAGGTCATTTGGGTTGGCCACTTCTGTTTTAAAGCCTCAAATGAAGAATTTTAAACTAAAGCAGCTGATTTAAAAATGAAATATGAAAAAATGAATGTTTGAATTTTATAAGATTAAAACATATATATGTTTACAATTTAATTTTTGCATTGATGAAAGTTGGTGAGAAAACATAAAACAAAAACAATACATATAAAAGTTATCAAGTACGATTTTGAATTCTGAAAAGATTGTAAGTTACAATAAATATATTCCATGCATGAAAGAACTCTTAAAATCTTTCTAAAATCAAGATATTACACTAAAAGTGTCTAACTTGTACTTACTCTGTGATTATCAAGTTTAAAGAAGCTGAAAGCTTTGTAGGGACATTCAGTGCATGAATGCAGATCAATATCAATGGTGTGTTCCCTCCATAAATGCATAGCAAGCCCACGCCAATGATCATGCTCTTCCTGACATTCAGGACACATGAATGGTTTTCCAACAGAGGAATGGCTAGTGTAGTGATAATTTAAATTGGAATCTGAAGTAAATCTATGACCACATCCACTCCGAGTGCATCTAAAGGTTCATCATAGATAAAATAATAATTTAATATTACACATAATTTTTATGTCTGAATTTATTAGAAAATGATATTATAATTCTACTAACCTTTCATCACACAGGCACACCTCTGAACTTAACAGAATCAGGCCCACCTAGTCTAAGGCCATCAACACACATATATTTTTTGTCTCCCCCCTTAACAATTTTAATTCAAAACATCAGTAAGGTTGCCTTGAGCAAGATTTAAGGAAAGCAAATGCACCAAATTATATGAAAAAAAAACTAGTTTAATGAACAAAATGAAGCTTAAACTAAAACAACCAAAATTGCTAATTTAACACAAAAATGTTTTTGTTGGCCTCTAGGCCAGCCCTTATAACCACCTCTACCTACTGGATGTGATACTTCTAAGTACCACTCACTTTAAATTAACATAGAATAACCAATTTTATGAATATTCCGACAATACCTAACAGGAATATCCTTTGAAATCCACTCTTCCAAGATAAATGGCAACATGGGTTCTATAATGAGTATTTTAGCAGGGAAGATGAATAGTTTTTCAGCAGAAATTGCGTTTTCAGCGGATTGTAAAGATTACCATTTTTGTCCCAAAAAATAGTTAATGTCAAAATTTAAGTCTCTTTTTTTTTTTTTTGTATGTTGATGAGGACCTTAGAAAACGATTTGACTCTTTATTTTAAGTGAACAGTGTATATAAATTAGCTCTAACAGATTAAATTTCCCAAAGTTGAGTATTTTGTTTATTATGTTCCTTAATTTCCAATGTTGTGATCCAAAAAAAAAATATTGCATGAAAAAACTGCAGTAAATCATAATATGGTAGATAAAGGGTTAACAAAGGTATGAAGTGTTATCTTTGAAAAACAAATTAGGCAAATAATTAGTGAAAAAATTAAATGTTTTCAAAAAATTTTATTATAAAATAAAAAAAATTTTAATGTACTAAAATTATGTATTTGATACAAAACATATATTAAGTACATTTTTTAAATTTATTTGTTGTAATGAAACAAATGTAAAAATTAAAATTAAACACCTACACACAACATATTATATTCAACATAAAATAAAATAAAACTTAATCATGAACATTACAAGTATTTCTAGAATAAATTTTAAGTTAAGACAGACATGATTGAAATGTGAATGTTTCAGTGGGAATTTTGATACAATATTTTTTATATGGTGGCAACACAAAATAGTATATATTATTACAAAATTATCTCTTCAACCTTACACTTTTTGTTACTTATATAAACAAAACTGCCTTCAATATACTTCGCCCTTTATGGTGCTGATTTTTGGATTGCAGTTTACTTAATTTTGAAAAATAAATAATTATTACAATTCTACCATATTCTTTACCTGTCATAAAGTAGAATATAGATTCCTATCTAAATCAATTATATCTTTAAACTTAGGAAAAATTGAAAAGTTTATGATGCTGTGCTAAAGTGGTTGGGCATATATTGTATTTTCAGAGTTGTCTAAACAGTATCAAATTTCACAAAATGTGGAAATGCTCAGAAAAGTCATCAATAAATAAAATAAACTATTTCCTTAATAGTAAAATAACCACTTATGTTTGCAAAGATCAAAGGGATTTTCCCCAAGCCTTGAAAAGAAATAGGATAATTTTTAATCGCTTCAAAGGCAACTACATTTATATGAAAACAAGAATGGGGTCCTTTGAAGTAGTGTTATTTTTCTGGAGAGTTCCCTTAAAGAAACATACAAGACTTTCTAGGAAAAAGGGGATCCTTTTTCTCTATAATGAGTGAGAAACTGTGATGTCAACTCCAATATTTCTAGTATCAGTACCATAAATAACCTTAAAAATTCTAAACATTTGCCTGATTCTGTTATAATTTGTCATAATTTGTAGAAATGTTTTATACCTACTTTCAACATAAAAAAATCTAGTTTTAAGGCACTAAAGAATGCTTAGTAAAATTCAGTTTTTGCATAGATAGTTAAAAAATTAATTGATAAACTTTAGTAAAGTCATTAAAATGAAATGCCAGGGAAAAAGAACAGAAACGAGAACAGCAGCAGTAAAAAAACCTAGTATAATTACAGTGCGTTTCATGCAAAAATGCTTAAGACAAAATATCAGTTAACACAAAATAATACAACGGGCCTGACTAACTACTGTATAATTTCAAACATTTTTTTCTCTTAACACAAAACGAAAAACAATTAACATGAAAAGATTACTCAACTGGGAATGAGCAATGTATGGAAAACACCAGCCACAAAGGCCTGATTTAAGAGAAATGTGAAATGAAGAAGAGGGAGTTTCACATGTTTCATGAAAAGGAGGCTAGCTCGGCTTTAAAATACCCTCAAATCAGCCAGTTATGTGAACTAGTTTTGTTTATCTAAACTACTTTCACCCTCCATCCCTACAAAAGCCACACAAAAACATCCCATTTATCATCAGTTGGTTTTAGAATATGGTGACGAGCAATGTAATACAAACCCAAGTTCACTGATTATTTTTTTTTATTTTAGAAAAATTCTTTTATTTTAGAAAAAGAGAGCACATTGGCAAAAAGCTCATGGGGAAAGGAAACTGCTATTTAGCTTAAAATGAAGATGGAGCTTCTTTAAACTGCTGATCAAAAACAGACAATGAAAACGGAAATATGTTAAGATTTCAGTATTGCTAACTCTACACTACCAACAATAATTTTAAAAAAGAGAGAAAATTATGGAAGTGTTTGAATATATCTATGCAAATAAAATGTACTCTAATAAACTTAATTTTATTAAACATATTGCAATAGCTTTTAACAAGAAAAAATATTTTAGTCCCATCAGTTTCAGGTTAAATGATTTTCACAGTATATTTTTTAAAAAAGTGATTGTATTTATGTATTTAATTATGTACATAAACAGATTTCCTGTGCTTATTCACTCATATAGATTAAATTGTAAACAATACTAACTAGTTCACACAGAATTTATATAAAATCTACACATTTAAACAATTAATATTGTTATTTTATATAACACAAAGGAATGCTCGATAAATATTTTTCAAATATGAATACAATGAATAACTTCAAATTAGAACAATTATTCCAACAAAGTTGTTTTTGAATAAGAAATAACTCTTCTCAATGCCATAAAATTTTGAAACAGAATAAATGTATTATGCCATTAAAAAGCATTAATATATTTTACAACTAGTTAAAATGTTTATTCCCTTACACTCTCTCTTCCAAACACTTCTTTATAAATGATAAATACCATCTAATTTTTTTTAAAAAGCACACATAAATTTTTAAAAGTAAATGTATGCTTTGTTAATAATTTTCACAATAGTTAAATTTTACATTTACAATCTATTTACTAATTCAATAAGTAATCCATCTAATTTTAAAACAATACTTGTCATGCTGTTAACAAGTAAATAGAAAATACAAAATTTTCAATTCAATACTTTTTGTTCTAAACTTCAAGGCATACCTTAACATGTAAAAATTATTATGTTCAATTGAGGGTACAATGTATTTTTATAGTTCAAATCAATTGCAAGGAACAAGACAGTTCTTTAAGAATGAGAATTTATTATTGAAAATCCAATTCTTGAAATACAGAATTCAGCAGCAATATTCGCAGAATAAATCTCAGAAGGCCTTCACACCTTCAACAACACTCAGGCACAATTATCGGTGTCTAAAATATACATATATAAAAGATTATTCACAAGCAATTGCTCATTCAACAGCCAAAGTAATCACTAATTGCTTCAACAATCAAAGCAATACTAACTGATCGCTAGTCAAAACAGACTGACTAATTGCGGCCAGCACCACTCTATTTAAAGACCCAGCAGAAACTTCCAGAAAGATACGCTTTGTCATAGAGTGTGAAATTAGTGGATTTCTCTACAAATTTTTAGAGGAATCCAGATGGTCCCGAACTCGCCAAAGTCACCAAATTGGCGGCCAACTTGATCGCCAAATATGATGCCAACTTGGCTCTATTGCCAAGTTCCCACTGAATCACCATTATAATGTAAGGGACGGCTTGCTTGTGAATATTACAATTTTAACGAAAATTAATATAACAGAGTAATATAAATGCATTACACATCCAAATACAAATTATTTACACAAAATTTGTAACAATATTAATAATTTATATATATTTTTACCTAAATGCTCGGTCATTAACATAGCCAGTCCTCAGTTTCCTTTTGATACAGCAATCTAATTCATCTTCCAGGTTTTTGAATAAAACATTTCTTTTCTTTTTAGTAGTCTCCTTTGTAATAGCTTCTTTTTTAACTGGTCTCTTTGGTAGATTTGCGTCATCCTTACATCGACGGTTTCTTGGTCGGCTACGTATTCTTTTAGCTGATTTCTCATTATCCTGTGCAAGTTTTAAATTATGATCCTAAAAAAAAAATTAATACAACTATACTTTAAAAGTGAAAAGATTAAAAAATAACTATTAATGGTAACTAAAGATAAATTTTTTTAAAAAAGTATAAATGTAAATAGATTTTGAATGTACTTAACACAAAAATGAATAATTTATTTTTTGTAATGCCGATTTATCATTTTCACTTTTGGGTGCCTTAAAATATTACAGAAACAGTAAAGCCAAGCATGCAATTATAAGTATAATGAATTATCTGAAAGATAATGTGTGTGTTACTGCATGCAAAATAATTTATTTCTCAAAATTAGAATGAACAGATAGCATTCACCTGTTTTTCCTCATGAGAGCAGAAGCAAATGTTTGGTAAATAACTCAAGTAAATGCATAAAATTCCCTACTCTTATTTGTGTATTTAATGGAAATAAATTGATAACATTAAGTATCTTTTTCAATGCAAGTATTTGTAGTAATTTATTTTACACACAAAAACTTCAATATCCGAAGGTGATGCATTGTTAAAGCAATTAAGAATTTTTTTTCATTTTAAGGTATTTCTTAGAAGAAAAATACACTCAAATATTAAGCCCGTAATTGCCAATTAAAAATTATGCAATTCACTCCTCAATGCCCCATTTTTCACATAGGCATGGATGTGAGGTGAGTTGGGAAAGAAAAGGCACAAATAAGCAAAAATTTTCCCTGAAATAAGTAAACCCTTATCAAACACTATCAAGCTCACTTTATTACATTCCAAAGCCTTTGGAATAGTTTTATTGATATCAGCATAAAGAAAAAAATCGTATTTTGGAAAGATGTGTACATATATCTGGAGCACTCAATGCACCTGTTGAGTGAGATGGATATATACTTCAGCAGCAGTTAAGGGATTAAAAGAGTACAGATTTTAGCACATATCAAACATTTTTTAAAAATTTTAAATATTTATAACAAATGAGCTTTGCTTTTTGTTCAATAATTTAAGACAATACAAATAAAATCATATGTTCCTTAGAATTTTTAGAAAATATTATCTGTTAAGTAACACTTTAATACTTTATTTAATATTTCATAATACCCTGAAGTTGAGATGGAACTGACAGATAAATTATATTCTAACATCTGAATGAATTGCTGATAATAAAAAACTAATCAAAAATGCAGAAAAAAAAGAGTAAGAGCAAGGGGAAAAAGCAAGCTCTAAGAATAATGTTTATAAACCTGTACAAAATAATTTCAATTGTTTATTTGTTCCGTGGATTGGAATGAGAAACCTAATCAATAATTTATGAAAATGAACAAAATTTCTGAATTTATAAGTTTAAGAAAGAAAAAATTCTGTTAAGCATAATCATATTTGTGTTTAAACTATCAATTGAACAAATAACTAATCGAAATTTTTTAAAATAAAGATATGTATCCATTGTTTTCAGAAATTAGGTTACAAGGAAAATGAAGTTATAATTAAAAAAATCTACTTCACCAAACACATATATTAAAGAGCTTTTTCCTTAAACAAATTAGAGGCCCATCAGCCTCACATAAAGTAATGTCTGTTGTAGTGAGTGTGAGTAATGAATCATAATATATTGCAGATAGAAAATGAAACAATAAAATCAGTTTAAAAAAATTAATAAAATATAAAAGCAATTCTTCTAAAAGCTAAGCTTCAAGATAACTGCAACTTATCACTGCTTAACTAACCAAGCCTACTACACCTAATCTACTAGAACATAAGTGTCCTGACCAGAACTGAACCGAAACCACTGTTATTTTGGTCAGAACGAAAATCATTACTGAACCGAAAAAAATATAGGTTGATTTTGATTCGATATATTTTCAGTCATTTTGTTATTGTAACCAACTTATCAAAGAAAAACATTTTTACATGGTCTGAAATAAAATCTTGCAGCTCATCTCTTTTTATTGTTGTACAAAGGTAAGTCAAATATTTTTCTTTGAATTTGAGTACAGAATTTTGTTTGTAACATTAAGTACTAAATAAGATTTTAAATAAATCCTCTCTCCATGTGGGTTTTTCTGTCAAAGACATTTTGTATAAAATTACCTAATCTTGCACCAGGGGACACATAGTTGCCTTGTACCTAGGTCCAGGGCCCTAGGTAGAATTGCAATTAATATTCTTTTGTTATTATTTTATTGAAAAAGTTTTCATAATAAAAGGAGGAAAATGGCCTTAATTATCTGAACCACTTTGATTGAGTCGTTTTTTTATTACTATTATTATTAGATATTAAAATGAGGAGTGTACATTTTGTTCTGAAACTTTCAATATGCTTGATTTATAAGAAATATGTTAGCAAAAATTTTTGTTATTATTGAGGATTATTATTTTGTTTATACACAGACATAAGAATTCATTCAATTAAAAACAATTTTTCATACTTATAAAAACAAAAGTATCACTCTAAATCAGGTTTTTACAATATTTTAATTAAATGTTTAACATTTATCCCACTGTCCTACTGCACATTTTTAATTTATCAGTTTTCCTCTTCATGAACAATTATGAATTCCTAATTTTTTTAGATGCCTAGAAATCCTGACAGAATAAAACAGTCAAAACCTTATGTGGATAATATAAGAACTATCAAATATTGAAGATTCTCATTCCGCTGATGATGCAAATTCTGCAGTAGCTGATGTAAGGGATATTATTGAAAAGGGAGATTTTTGTTTAACAAAAGTACAAGGCAAAAAAACTGAACATTTTTATGTTGCAGAAATAATAGATGTTAAAGACCACTATAGTGTTAAATTTTTGAAGAATATTGCATGTTCAAATAGGTTTCTTTATGATAAAGAGGAAACTTATGAAATTGACAACAGAAATATTGTGTTCAAAGTGCCTAAACCGCAATCTGTTGATGCTTCAGAGCGACAATGTATGTAGCTCGCTTTTGGAGAGAGAGAGAACCAGTTTTTAAATTATAATGTTGAATGAATGTATGTGTAACTCATTAACAATTTGGCACATTGCAATTTAAATAGTAAATCAATGTATTAGCTGATATTGTTTTTTTTTTAATTAAATTTGTGTGTGTATGTTTTGTATTGATTACAGAGTATAGATGATTTTTAATGAAAAATATCAGTCTGAGTTACATTTTTTGCATCTCAGCATGAGATCATTTACAGATGTTTGTATAGATTGCTTAGATTGACAAAGCAGAATCATGAAGCTAGCTGTCAAATGTGATTTTGATTGCGCAAAACAATACTAATGCTTGTCATTCTCTGCTTATCACAAGCTAGTCAATTAACATATCTTAACTCAGAGGCACAACAGCTCATGAGGGTCAAGGCCTACTGTGCCCATACCAGTATAAGTGACCTTGAGCCTTGAGGTACATGAGCAGATGTTCTAGTCAGGTGGTCAGTCTGATGTAAAAACCCCAAAACTAAATTCCCAGAATATTTCAGTAATACATAAACACACAAGCACAAAATTTGAATTTTTAAGCTCATACATAAAATACATAACTTTTAATCATACTCAGATGAGAGAAGAAAAATGTTTGCTTACATTTATCATGTGTTGTTTACACTCTTCCAAAGAAGCAAATCCATCACTACATTGCCCACAGAGAAAGATATGTCTTTCATTCAAAGCAGAAATTGGTGAACTAGATCTTTCGTTATCTTCTTCTAATGTGCGTCTGATAATTGTGACTGATTCTTGAGTAGTTTCTTCAGAGGTTACTTTACTTGGATCACTACCTAAAGTAACTTTTTCACAGGGGGTATTAAGTTTAGAATCTATGACAGATTCTTCATTTTCTCTATTATCCAAGCATTCTATATAGGATAAAAAAAGTAATTAATAGCAACTCACTTATGATATTTGATGGTCTAGTAAAATTTTTCTGTCTTATTCAACATCAAAAATATCAAAATTTTAATTTATATATTTGTAACAAATTTAAGATATTCAATAAAAATAGATTATCACACCTAAATTTTCATTTGACTGTACAGAATACTAATTTTTAAGTATAACATTACAAAAATTATGCAAAAGTCAACTTCAGAAAGAAAATAAGCATAGAAAAATAAAATATTTAAAAATGTTTCAAAGCATATAATTAGCTATTGCTTTTATAAGTTATCTTTGCAGCAATTACATTGACATGACAAAAATATGTACGTTAAAACATATTCATAAACAACATACATGAAACAAATAGATCTTTGAACAAAACTGGCACGGCTTTGACTGATATAAATTGAACTTCATCATCTGATAACTGACTGTCAAAATTATTAAAGACTGACAGTTTCAAAAACGATTCAAATTTTGTAATTTTTTAAAACACTTCCCAATGTAGAGAAAAATTAAAAAAAAAAATCATTTCTTCATAAAATTAAGTAACGCAGAATTTACAAAATTAATAATAAAAATGATGAAATCAAAATGACGCAAGTTTAAGAAATAAAAATATTCACTATTTATGGAAATATTACATTTCCAGAAGAAAAGTGAAATTCAAGATACTTCAGTGTACAAAATTTAGAAAATGTGTAAGATTAATCCTACTTTCAAATATTTAAAGCTATCCAAGAAAAATATTTTTTCATTACTTTATAAAAATAAAGCACATGAAAACACAAACACTTGAATCAATAAATTTCATTAATTGGACAGAAAATATTCTTTAATTTACATTTGAGCAGGATTAACTGATAGCAAAACAGAAAAGAAAGGAAAAATTAAGTAAAATGTATTGAAAAAAGCATGATATGAATAAGAAATAATATGAAGATGAAATAAGGAATAAATGAAAAATCTACAAATGATGTTTAAAAATTAAAAATAATGTTAGCTACTTAACAAATATTTTAGAACCATATTTTTGGAGACTTTCTTTGAGCGACCAAAGAGCACTTAAGAAGCTATTAGTATTATTTCTGATTGCAATTAAAGATTTTTTTGGTAGGCATAAAAAGAGTTTCTTTTAAAGCTTTTGATGGATAGAAAATAAAGCATTTTTTAGTACATTGATTGATAAATTTAGAAGCACTTTATATTTAAAAGGAGTTTTGAAAAATAATAGAGAAATGAAGGATTTTTCAAAGAATATTTTTTCATGCTTCTTAAAAGCAATTATATTTACCTAAGAAATATATTACCAAGATTAACTTCATTATTTAAACATAAATACATGTTAAAAAAATACGAGACAAGAAATATAACTTAAGTATATAGAAGTATAGTCAGAGCCAGAAAAATATAGTTATTTTTGCAAAAAAATTGTGTTTCTTCAACAAAAATTTCATAAAATGACCATTGAAAATTTCATTTTGAAATCAAATTACAGTGAATAAACCTTACAACAATAAAATGAGAAAACGAATAAATTCAAACAATTTTACAAATCAATAGTGATAAAAAATGAAATGATTTTATAATAATTGGTAAATAGAACTTCAGCCATTTTTTTTTAAAAACTATGAAAATAACAGAAATGTTTGATTTTTCAATTAAACAGAAAAACAGAGCAGAAAAAAGAGAAGTACAATGAGAAAAGAGAGACACTGTCCTTTGGTACCCAAGAAAGTTAGCAAAGAAATGCAACTATGTATAATTAATAAGTGACCAATATTCTATACTTTCAAACAAGCAAGCAAATGTGCACCTAAGATTCCAAATTTTACAATAAAAGAGTGTCTTCACAGAATAAATAAGAGATTCAAATAAACAGAAATATAAACTTGAAATTCATATATTTTTTTAATTATTTTTCAAAATTACCCATGTTATGGAATCAAAATGTGTCCTTTAAAAACTCTATGCTATTAAATACTATAAAATGTGGCATATAACATGCACTTTTAACACAAAAAATAAGATTGAAATTTAAGGGTGTACATTATAAATCAGGTATATAAATGAGCTTTAAAAAATAAAGAAAAATGAGCACAGAGGAAAATTAGGCTTCTACATATATCGACATACTTTTTCTTTGGGGAAAAAATGACATTGCTTATGAACTTAAAGGGTTACAATTCTAGAAGTACACTATTTTTTACTCAAGCTTGGAATAATACCCTGAATAAATGACTTTAAAATATAAAAGCATTGCATACGTACATTTCAGGTTCCTGTATAAATAAAGGGGGTGCGAGTTATACGACTAATATACCTAAAAACTAAAAATTGCAGCTTGAAAGTATAAGTGTGCATCATACGCCGGATTTTACGATACTTAGTTTTGAAGTAATCAACAAATACTAACCAGATTTTGCTTGATTATCAGATTTAAGAACCCCCATAGAATTCTTTTCTTTGATGTGGCAATATCGAATATGAGACATCAAACCGGACTTCCAAGGACATGAAAATCGGCAAAACTTGCATTTGTAAGTTGTTACAACATCCATAAAATCCTCCAACCTACTTACAGAAGTAAGAGAATCAATATCAGGTTGAGATATTAAGATTTCCTGCTCCATAGAGTTCTCCTCATTCATAACTGATTTATCTTCAATCATTAGATCATTTTCCTGCTGTTCTAAATAACTACTTTCTTCTGACTGTGCTTTGTTTGGAAAGTGTACTGTGTATACAGCTGTATCATTATCTAAAAAAATTCACAAAATATGCTTGTTTATAGAACTGAAGTCTTGTTCCTATAATATATACTAATAGAAAAAAAAGTATAAAACTATTGATGCATTTCTATTGTGCATCACCAGATTTATTTTTAAATCACTTTTGCATATGTTCTAAGCTTAACAAGCTGTATACTCTATGAGCATCTAACCATGAAATTGTGATTGAGTAGATTTAAAACCAGGCTTAACTAGGATTTGAATAAAGAAGGAAACAGAATTGATACTTGGATATTTAATTGAATTTTAAGATGTCATAAATAAGAACAAAAAAATATTTAAGGTATTGAATTATATAATTAATGTAAAATTTATATATTGCTTGCTTGTAATTAATTTCATTTTGACAATTAAGACAGATTGAAATTTAAAAAAATACTGATTGTAGAGATAAAATAAAAAAAAGCCAGTTTAAAAAATAAAACAATTTAGTTTTTTTAAACTGTTTATTTTTCAATTTAAATATAATAAGTTTAAACTGAAATATATTACAACACAAAAAATAATAAAAAGAAAGAAAAACTCTTTAAAGCAATATTTCTTAACTTTTTTCAAATGGTCATAAATATTTTTACATTACATAAGGTATATGTTTTAATATAATATGCTATACATTCTGAAATATTTATGAAGACCAAATTGATAAAACAGTTTATTAAATTAACATAACAGAACTAGAAACAAAAGGTAACATTTAACGCATGTATATGAGCTTTACGTATTACTTCTAACTTGCTTTTTAAAAATCAACAATTGTTGACAAATAAAGCTAACATTAAAAAAAAAATGTTTTTAATGACTTGAGACAAATTTAGAATTTTTTTTAATGAAAAATACAGATACTACAAATAAAAATAAAACATTTGCTTGCTTTCCATCCCCATTCTAACTTAACACATTTCTAAATATAATTTACACACACATTTCCTTAATATATACTTATTCATACCTTTATTTTACCAAATAAAAACATACTTTATTGAAAACAATAATAAAAAAGGTTAAAAACAAGGTTCAGTTTATATTTCAACTATATCAAAACTTTGTTCAGTACAATGATCATATATAGTGGGCCACAGCTAGTTTCTTTACTTATTACGGGATTATCAGTACTAATACTCGTAATTGCAATTTTTGTCATACCCGCAACTTGCTCTAATGGAGTTAAGATAATTAGTTTTTGTAATAGTATGTAACTATTTTTGGGTAATTGTGCCGCCGTGCAATTAAACATAAAAGTTCGGCATATCTTTTCACAAAAAGTTCAACCAAATATTGTGGCTTTCTAATTTAACTTGCAGTACCGCGTTTGGTCAGTTTTTGTGGTTTTTATCGAGTTTTCTCCATCTTCCGTGATCATTATTTTTTAACCAGTTATTTGCTCCATGTTTTTATTACGAAATATCAAGTACTGGGCCAGTTGAGGAGATGCTTCTTCAGACAGTGGCGCATATTGAGAGCAGTACTTGTGTCATTGTTCTTTTAAAAAATTGTTAGTTTTCCAATATCCGTTTAGGATATTTGTACTTTTCTAAAATATTTAAATAGAGGTGATTCACAATATTATCAAAGTACCAGTTTGCTCTGAGGCCACTTACACATCAACGCCAGAACATCTTTCACTTCAATGCTGAAGCATGGAGGAGTGAGTTCTTGTTCCACTACAAATTTCATGGATTAATTCCTTTTTTTCATTTAAAGCTATTATAGGCCCATCAGAATCATAAATGTTGAATTATCTGCCATCTCAATCACTTTGTTGTCAATTTTCAATTTTTTCTGAAACTGTCTTCAAGAATCTAGCTGGATCACTAAAACATGGAGAGGCAGGAAGTGTTCTTATGCGGGGGTGTAAATCAGCCACAGAATAAGATAATTTGATATTTTATTATATTGTGAATCATGGAGCCTATTTAAATATTTTTAAAGAGAATTTTAAATTATCTGCATGAAATTTGGATATTGACAACTAATTTTTAACAGGGTAATGACGCCAAGCTTGACTGCTCTCAATGTACGCCATTGGTGTTCCTATAACTGTCCCCAAATTCTGAAAACACTCCTCAAACTCTTTATTTAGCTCCAGTAAAACATATTGTTTGGTGAGATTTCAATGTAAAAAAAGAAAACATGACAAATAAACACAAAATATGGAGTAAAAACAATGATCACAGAAGAATGGAGGAAAATCGATGCAGAAATTACAAAAAACTGATTAAACTATACCAAGAAGCTTAAAAGTTGTTGTAATACCATAAGATATCCTACTGGTTCTAAATTTCAAGAAAAGAAAATACAATATTTAAAGCTAAGTTGAGTTTTTGTTAAGCCTTCACGGCTAGGCTTTTGTGGCATAATTTTTAGAAGCTTTTTAATTATTAATTTTTAAAAAATAGTTATACTATTTTTAAAAATTAATTGTTATTCCATTAAGCAAATGTTGCAGATATATAATAAAAAATTACAATTACAATATATTAATACTTTATTAGTCGAAAACACTAAATTTCATAAGAAATTGCAAGTGTACGAACACTTTTGTGGCCCACTGTAGAAACTATTAATAATTTAAGATAAATACCCTAAATGCAACAAAAATATTTTTCCAGCATGCACAGATTTTGGAAATCAAATTCATTAAAAACAGAAGCACTTCTCTCTATTTATCACAAGTAGCAGAAATCCTTTTACTTTTATTTACTTGAATCTGCAAATGTCTTGTTAAAATGGGTAAAAACTTTTACTTTCAATTTTTATTCCATTTTCAATATTATTAGAAAATAACTTTTTAGTTTGTGACAGCATTTAAACACTTATTAGTGTTTCTTTGTCAAAAAAGTTACTTTTATCAAAAGAAAAAGATGCATTCTCATTCTGGATTCATTGAATTTACATGCAAATTAAAACAGTATACAAAATAAAAATTGTTCATGTATATACATATACATAAAGTGTATTTGAATCCATCAAAAGCTTTACCAGAAATTCCATTTTAAAGAGAAAACATTAAATTATTAATACATTTCAACGGGTTGATCTCTGATGGAATATCATTTAGGGAACAAAATGAGAAAAATTCTTGTTGAAAATTACTGTAGAACTTCTGAAATGGGCTTCTTCCACATATTCTATGCATACAAATATATATATGATGTGTTACCTAAAAATTCTTGGAATCTGAAAGATACACAAGAATCAATTATAGAATTTTGTCCCACAACTAGGGGGAGTATTACGTCCTTTGGCAGAATGCCAAATGATGAAGCAATTAAGAAAATATTTCCAGCCAAGTGCAGAAAATTTGTTGGTAGTAGTGTTCTAAGCATCCACAATTTTCATAATGGCATCAATTGATAAGGTATTTAATGGGCTTGATTCATGAAGTCACATGATAAAAACAAACACGTGTTTTCCATTGAATTCAAAACAAACATTAAACTAATTGTACTTTGTTCTATTTATAAAACTCAGATAAAATTTCAAATTTCATATTTGGTTATAGATGTTTAAATGTTAGAGAAAAAAATTTCTTCAAAAAGATTTTTTTTAAATTAAAAAAATCATATTTTATGCTTATACTTTTAAATAAAATGCATTTGTTGTTGTTGTTGTTACTAATGCCACCTGATCGGCAAAGGCCAGATCAAGGCCCATGAAATTCATCATGGTAAAGGGCTAAGTGACGCCTGTCGTTAGCCGTAACTTTGAGCACCACACAGGTGACAGTACTATTTGGCCCGATTCCACCCCAATTTAGAGGGAGAACACTCTGGGGGTGGTCAGAGGCCTTCCTGAAGGAACGATAGATGGCGACACCAATTACACACCACCACAATTTCGGCATGAAACTGAATTGGAGGGAAATTTTCTCCAGTTTCCTGCACTCGTGAATCAGCCCACAAGACTTTCGGACCCACTGATTTAACGAGCATGTGCTCCGCGTGTACTCGGAGGGTATTTTGCGGTACGGGCATCGAACCCAGGCCTTCCGGTCCGAAGTCCGGTGCTCTAACCACTAGGCTACCCACGGCCTAATGCATATGTACTTTTTAAGAGAAAGTTTCTGCAAAGAGCAAAACTTGGCAACACCGGAACGAGTGAACTGATTAGTTGGAAACACTAGAGTTTTTATCGTGTGACTATGATGTCACATGAGTTTTTGAACTGATTGGCTAGAATCACGTGGCTTTCACTACCATGTGACTATGACATCACATGAATCAACCTCATTATTGTAAATTGAACTAGGAATAAAAACTATTAAATGTTCTTTAAAAGCACTTGGTGAGGAATCTATTATATAAATCAAGGACTTTTGAGTAATTTAAGTAATTTTAGTAGTTCAAAAATTTTTCTTGGTGGTTTAAATATTTGCTGAAGATAAGACCAGCATTCAGTTAAGTATCAACTTAGTACTACTCCCAAAAATATTGCCAGAATTTGTAAAATCATCCATAAAAAAAAGTACACAATGTAGCTAGCTGACAAAAACAAATGTCACTGGTATCCTACACAATGTATTCATCAAATTTAGCACCATGCACTTTTTTCATGTGTTTCGAGACAAAGATTAAGCAGAAGAGTTATTGACTTGCCATCCCAGAGGAAATTCCATGTTTTTCTCAAACTTTTCTCCATATCTCAAGAACAGTTTGACTGAATAACTTCAAATTTGTAGGTAGACTCAGCACACATATATGCACCAAATGAACTATGATCATTTCAAAATTCAAAATATTTCTATTTTTTAAAACAAAAACATAACAAAAAATCATGAAATTTGAAACTTTTTCTTCATAAGTCCACCAAAAATCCAATTTTTGATATTTTCAATTGAGTGTAGTTCATTTGGTGCATTTAAGCAGATACATTAAAACATTGTTAATTTTTTTTTTTTCAGATAAGCCAATCAGCCAGAATCGTGGAGGAAGTGAACATCTAATTTTTCGAGGCAGGTGTGTTCAGAGTGCTATAACTCACATTATATTGGATATTTTTGACTAAACATTTATATACATACACTTAAGACACAAATAAATGAATGATAAAAAGAACTTAAAGTTCTTTTTTTTAACTGGCAATCAAAAAAATTCCCTAAGAATGCTTAAAAAACAGGCTGTCACATGGGTGAACCCCCTTAATAACTGCATCTTATTCCTTAACTAAGAGTTTTTCCCCTGTTATGTAAGAGTTAAGTTCAATTATTTTCCATGAGTTCACAGCAATAGGAGAGGGAACTGTTCAAATAGAAATAATCTCATCTACCACAGAATAAAAATTCCTAGTCCCACTTCTTTCAGAAAGGATGATTAGGCCATGAGAGAAATAAATATATATACTGATTGTGAATGACATTATACAGATTTAGATATTATTTTCCAACAGAAAAAGGTAATGTACTTTAACTTAACTCAGTAGCCCTCGACAGCCCATGAGGGCCAAGGCCCACTGTGCCCAACTCACACAGTATATGCAACCTTGGACCCTGAGGTGCATGAGCAGATGTTCCAGTCAGGTGCTCAGTCTGACATGAAAACCCCTAGTATTAAGTTCTCAAGCAAGCTTGGAACTCATTTTATCGACCCACTGAAGAGATGAAAGGCTGAATCAACCTTGACCAGACCAGGGTTTGAACCTTGGACCTGTGGTGTGGAAGCACAATGCACTAACCATTCAGCCACTGGGCTTCAATATACTTTAGTGAATATAATAAATCAAGCTCCATTTTTTGTGAACACTTGATTTTCAATCTCTAACATGGTTAATTGACCTAGAATCTACCATTAGTTTTTCTCTGGTTATTTATAATTTTCATAAAATTGATGTAAACAGTCAGAAATATATTTACCTGTTTCCTGAGAGTCTTCTTCAGTTTTTATGCGAGTTGCTGCATCATCACTTGTAATTATTTCTCCCTCAGCCCTATTACGGTTTTCATTCCCAACTAAAGGTTGCGAAACAATGAAAGTTAGCGGTAGAGGTTCTCCATTAACAGTAGTTATAGTGGCAGTCGTGCATCCGTCAGCTAATATTATACTTTTATCCAAGCATATAGCATCAACATACTCTACATTTGGCTCTTGTAAACAAATGCTTGTCTCCATAGCTTTTGAGGAAAAACTCCTCAGCTTTCATCAACTGTAAAAAGTTATAAAATAATTTAATTTTTAAAGGGAAAAAAAACATTTATATAGGTCATTTAAGAAGTAAAATTGCACTTGTCCAGCATGAGATGACAATACAGTAATAACTCAACTTGCCCTATCTTGACTTATGTAAACCTGGAGTTATACGATTTTCACATCTCATGGATTGGTCTTTTTTTTTTCTCTTTCCCCACCCCCATCAATGAAACTCAAATGGAATCAATGCCAGAGCCGCCTGGTGAAATTGGTAATGTGATTGAAGAAGCTGATTTTGCCAGGCAAATAAATTTAGAAGTGGATAGTGATGATGTTCAAGAGCTGCTGTGTTAACACAATCAGGAGCTGACAATTGATGAGCTCATAGAAATACACAAGCAAGAGCAAGACACTGAAGAACTTGAGTCTTTAAACCTAGTTTAATCAGAAGTCGAATGACAGTTGGTAATTTGACAGAAGTTTAATTGAAAAAGGGTTGTAAATTTTAGAAAACACAGATTCAAACAATGAAGGTATTTTTCAACAAATAAGGAATACAAAATTATTAGCATGCTACGAGGAAATTTTGCAGGAGAGAAAAAATTCTTTGAGCCGACAGACTACATTGTTAGATTTTGTGAAACCTCTTGCATCAAAATAACTTTGGTTTGCGATTTTGTATTTATGTTATTTAAGATTTTACTAAACATTACCCAAATTATTATTTTCTTTCATCTGTGGGCCCCACTAAAAATAATTTACACATATTTATATGCTTATGCAAATTTGACTTACCTATTCTGTCCCACCTATCACTAAGTTCAGAGTATTACTGTATTTCAAAATATGACTACGGCTAGTTCAGAAGGGAGGGGCGATCAAAGACTTTAGAACCTGGCATTTTTGTTTCAATAGTGAAGATTGTTGCAGCATAATACATAAACAGAATGGCAAATCAGTTGGAAATTTATTCCAATGTTAGAATACGTAGAACAAGATGATTTTTATAGACAAAAAATCAATTAAATAAAAAAATTATTGGGTCGTTGCTCACATGCAAAACCATATCAGTGTTGCACAGTATTATCTCAAAATGCCATTAACCAAAATGTTAAGTGCAATTTACTTTCTGTGAATGTCCTTCATACTTAATATGTTAAAATTTATATTTCATATATATTTTTATTAAGTTAAAAACACTTTAGTATTTTTTTAAAAATTAACAGCAATTAATCAAGTTTTTTCTCAACATTTTATTAGAATATTAAAGAAAATGCCACCAATTATTGCTTTTAATAATTTGAGATTAATTTATCTATGAAATCATAAGTACACCTCTTCTGTCGATAACAAATGTTTAATATTATGTCAAGCATAAAATTCTATCATGATTTAAAGCAATCAATTTTAAAATAAAAAAATCAATACCATAAAACTTATTTCTGGAAGTTATTGATAGAGTTGTTATAAAAGATACTGTTACTTCAAACTCACAAATGTAATCCTCCACAAATTTTTGAAAGTTAAAAGGCTCAGCATCTGGTGAATCATTAGATAACACAAGAAATGCTCCACTAGACTAGTTTAAACATTTAATTCAATGTTACAAAAATTTGCATAGCTAAATAACTTCACACAATAATATTAATCTTCAAATAATAATTAAGTGGAATATATAAGTGTTCCAATAAATTTTTTAAATTCGATTAAAATAGTTATCTAGTTCCTGTCCTGATCTATCTCTAGATGAAAAACTCTTTAAAGTGTCACCTTTAAAATTGATACAATCTCATTTTTGCTCTTTTGACAATAGAACTTCCTTTACAGTTTGTAACTTCTACCAAGGAAGTTTTTTTTTTTTTATACTGTAATTAAACAGTTTTTATTTTTTCCCTTTAAAAAACATTTCATTAAGCCAGAAACATTTAACTAATATAAAATAAACTCATTTAAAATTGAGAAGTAAGAAGATAAACCACTTCAGTAACTCCATAAAATAATTTTTTTTAAAATTAATCAACTTTAAATGTGTTTTGTGGGTTTATTACAAAAGGCTCCAAGGTACTATCATATGAAATGATCAAATTTTGATGCACCTTTGACACAAAAAGTTTGCCTAAATGGCACAGTCATAATTTTTATCAACCCTACTGTTCTGCAACAGCTTAAAATTTAACTTCCCACCACAAACCCAGAGGAACAGCTATTCTCTTATAATTTTAATTGAAACTTTTGACAGAAAAATAGAGAAAATATGCATATCTTGCAAAAATACAATTACATTTAACTACAGTGGCACAATAGCCCATGAGGGCCAAGGTCTACTGTGTCCATATCAGTATACGTGACTTTGGGCCCTGAGGTGCATGAGCAGATGTTCTGGTCAGGTGGTCAGTTGACACAAAACCTACAGAGTTAAGTTCCCAAGCAAGCTTGGTACTTATTTATTGACCCACTGAAGGGATGAAAGCTAAGTCGACCTTGCCCAGCCCAGGGTTTGAACCTCGGACATGTGGTGCTGGAAGTGCAGATGCACTACCACTCAGGCTTCATGACTAATTTATTTCCCCAAAAAAGCTCAAAATTCTGTTAAGAAAGGAGCAGATAGATTCCACAGTAGTAAAATGGAGGAGGGATTCAATTTTGTTCATTTAGTAACTACACTGGAGGTAGCAGAAAATCTGCATGTTCTTAACAAGGTCAGTAATTTTTTTTTCCTTTTGTTTATTTTGGTCCTCCTTATTTGTAATTCTTTCGCAAAATTCTACTTCTATTTTCTATTTATCTTCTATTTTCTATTAAACAATGCCATACATCATTGTTTTTACAGACATGGCACCATCTTATTTTATGTTGCAGCAACTTTAAATTTGAAAGACACTTTGGTGCCATATTAAAATGATTTTAAAATCACCAAAGGGTGCACCAAAAAGCATTTTCATCTCTATCAATAGCCTCATGTTCATTAACTAGAGTCATGTTAATTATTTTTTGCTAAGCACTAATCGTTTAATGATTTCAAAATTTTATTTTGTCAGCAAAATTGTCACCCAAATGAAAAATTACTACAATACATATGTGTGCTAGAATTCTCCCCTTCTTCTTAATTTTAGTAACCATTGAAAAATATGTCTTTTTATTTACTTTTGTATCTTATCTTTTTTTTTTTATGTCAAGAATGAAATTTAAAGTTACACAACAGTGTGTTTATCTCTTAAATTATTTTTCATTAAAAAGTATTTGAGATTACAGGTATGGCTACAAAAAATTACCACAGAAAACTAAATGAAACCAATATTTTACAACATACACTGGTATGCAAAAATGTAACATCGCACCAAAGTGTTCCATATTGACAGAAATAATACCAAGATTAACAAACTTTGACAGTAATAATACTATTAAAAAAAAAACAATATGAAAAAATTAGCTTTGAACACAATAGTGTGTGATCAAAAGCAGTGTCGTAACGGAGAATATTAGGGCCCACCAGCAAGCTCAGATTTTGGCCCTTAAGCCTAAATAGGTACTTAGCGTCAGTACAGCTTTGGGCCCTTAAGAGTCCCTTGGCCCCTTGCAATGCTAGAGTTGTTCGAGTGTACATTATGTCATTGGTCAAAACCTTTCAGTAAATATAGGATTACCACTGACAATTGCACAGAATTTACATCATCCATCCATGCTGAGTATGAGGTGATAACAGAGCTATCGAGGCATTGCTGCCCATTCCTCTTGTACAGATCTTGAGACTTTGCCACCCATTCCTTAAATTGAATATCTTCAGTCTCCAAAAGCTCTTTAAAAGCTGCATGATAAAGTGCAGCACTGTAATCCATGAAAAGAAACTGAAAACATATAGCACTAAAAGGATGCACATTAGAAAGGAGAACTTAAAAATGATACTAGGCCAGACCCATCTTTTTGAAGATGCAAAGCTTAGAAGGGTACCAATCATTATATACCTCTCTAAATTAGTCTAATTATGTTGGAAGGGTTAATATGAGTTCTCTTCTCTCTCAAGACTTCATGCAATTCCAAAATATGTGACTCAGACTAAATCTGCTCTCGTCCATAAAGAATGCTTGACGCTTTGGTCCAGTTCTTTTATTTTTAGCACCTAAGAAAACAATATCTACAACAAGCAGGTTTTAATACTACAACTGCTGTACAAATTGTCCTGCAAAGAGATCATTATGTAGTTTCTTAGCAATAGTAAAACATAAGTCAACTAGTTATCTTCTGCATATGTTGGACAATTTTTCCAATCTGTCACTTCTCAGCAGTTGGACAACATATTGGTCTTCTGCCACCATGGTTGCTCATGAACCAACACCAAAGAGCCCTTTGACCACTGTTTTGGTAGTTAGATATGCTCTACAAACTTATGAAATAATGTTGTAAGCAACCTGAACACCAGTCACATTTTAATCTTCCTCCATCTTTCCAATTATTCGATTTCAGGTAAAGTTAATTGATTGTTTATTTAAGTTGCATTTTGTACAGCTACACTAGAGATATCCCTTGAGTAAAGTCAACTAGATGTTGTTTGCAGAATTCAGACACATTACAATGAGTAAGCAACTTGACAATGAGTAAGCAACTTGATGTCATTAAAAATAATCCACACCATGCACAAAAATGTTTGGAGTATATAGCTAGAATACTTTAGACCTTTCCAAGACACTACCAGTAAGGGCAAAAGTACACAAGGACTAAAAGTATTCAACTTCAGACTTGAATTTTTCCCACACACATACTAGAGGTACTAGTGCACAGGAGACAAGTGGATTGATTGATTATAACGTCGCACTGTTCAGCTACATGAGGGCTTTTGGCGACGGACCACGTAATTTTGAACCATGGTTAAGTGACATGGACTACACCTGAGCTGGCATCTCCCTCTCCCAACTACCACACCACACCAACGGGAGGATGTTTCAGCTCTCGACAGATTTAACGTGCATCACTGCCCTACACGGCAAGTCTTTAGTGGTACTGGGATCGAACTCGTGACAAAGCAAGCCACGATCCGATACCTATACTACTCGGCTACCGTGGCAACAGGAGACAAGTGGAAGGAGAGAACTTAATGCATATATTTAAATTTTTTCTCCTTGTTCATAATTGCCAATCACTCCCTGCTGGCCACACAAAATGCTGTTATAAATATTCATCGGGTTTTTTATTATTTCTCTCAAGATGACAGAACAAGTAGAGCAAATATAAATGTATGTCAAAAGCTCAATAATTCTCAAAGCAACTTGTGGGTTCAGTCTTAGGAGAGCCCACACCCTTGGCGTGAATTATTTTGGTTGGTGATAATTGCACCATCTTGGTAACCCTACTTTGATACACTAGATAAGGTAAACCTAACTATTTCTGGAATTTTCGTATTTTGTCGGCAGGCATTTCGAATTTCATTTTGCTATTGGACACCGGGTTGGAAGTATGGCTGCGTGTGCGAGTGAATATACCTTAGAATTTTTTACTTTGTTGAATGTGAAAGGTAAGAAAGAATTGATTGAATGGTGTATGAAGGAAGGATTGATTGAATGGTGTATGAAGGAAGGATTGATTGCTTCGAATTATGAATGTCCAAAATGTAATGAGCGAATGGGATTATACAAAAGAGTGCAGTTTTGGATGGATTTGAATGGAGAATATATATGGCGGTACTCACACGATCATTCGCTTAGTGATGAGACCTTAAGGACTTTTTTAAAATCTGTTATTATGCTGTACCCTCTATTTGGAAAAGATCACTAGTAAGAAAGTAAGTGCTGTTTTTATATAATTTATCTCAAATGTTTAATTTCAGTATTGTTTACATATATTTTCATTACGCATCCACCTTATCCCGCTATATTCATTTGCCGCCATTCTCATTTTCGCTTGCAGCCATCTAGTTCTGGCTTGGCGCTTATTTCGGTTTGTCACCAATGGTGTGGGTTCTCCTAGGATTTTACCCAACTTGTATAATTCAGTAGATGTTTGGTGATAATGGTATGGCATAAGATAAATATAGTGTTCAGAATGGCTGCAAAACTCGTGCCCCAGCTGCTGTCACCACAACAAAAAGAATTCTGTCAATAAGTTCCAAATGACCTTCTGGACACTGCCCAATAGGTACTGATCCTGAATTTTTGAACACTGTGATGATTGCAGATGAATCATGTATATATGGTTACAATTCTGCAAAAAAAAGTACAGTAACAGTAATAAAAACCTTCCCCCTCCCCTGAATTGCTAAGCCCTCTCCCCCCAAAAAAACATGACATACTCAAAGCAAAATCAAAGCAATCCTAAATGTTTTTTTGATATCAATGAAATTGTCAATCAAATTCCTATTGGAAGGACAAACAATGATGAAAAGTGTACTATTGACAAGTAACAGTAAAAAATATACAGAGGTAATTAAATAAAAAAAAAAGACTGAAAACCAACAAACTCTCAACACTTTCCAGTTTTGCATTCAACAATTAAGATAACAAATGTTACTCATGTTTGAAAATTAAACAGAAACTAATAAAAACTTACACAATTTTACAATGACACTGAATACAAAGTATGATTCTAATATAAAGAATTTCTTTAAGAAATCATGTCAGTCAGTAAATCAAATAAATTGAATGCACTAATCTACGTATTTATATTTTTCTTAAAAACTGCTTTTATGAGAATACTACAGATAAATAAAATCATACCTAGTGGAAACATACAGAAAGAGTTATCCAGCAAAGCGCACATTTCAGGAATTTACTAGTTATTTCTAAGAATGTTAATTGATGATCTTGCAAACAAATATTTCAAGTAAAACCCAGTTTCCCTGTGGTGTTAACAAATAAATGAACAGTTATATATCTGCCTACAGAGCACGAAAGATAAATAGTTCTTCCGCAGGCACTTTGAAGATTATACATACTAAAATACAAAAAAAGCCCCAAGAAAAAATAATCTTTTGATAAAATAAAGCATTTAGCTCATTAATGTGTACAAAAAAACTATATTAACTAAATTAAAGAATTCGGTAAGACACAGCGAGAAAATAATGCTTTGACATCTCGGTCATGTCTACGATTGCTACATCTCATAAGTTAATGGAATAAATTAATGGCGGCCCCACTCTGAACAATTTCCCGTGAAGGCAACGATTGTTATCTATAGCAAAATTTTAATCGCATACACATATACTTTTTAAAAAAAAGACTAATGGGATAGTATAGCGGAAAGGTAACTTAGCGGTAATAATCTAGTTTCGAGGCTAGTTTGCGAAAATTTACTTACAGGGTAAGAGATTATTATCTTTTTCGTCTGCAACAGCTTTTTTATGCACAGTCTTGTTATGCACTACATATGAATTTCAAAAATAAAATTTGCATTTATCAGAGCAATTTTTTTTGCAATGATTTCGATCAGGAATCGTTTACTAATTTTATTTCAATAAATATGAAGATTACGGGGCATTAGCGACAACCTCGAACCACTACAATATGACAAATCTAGCCACCATTATGATAAACATGACGTCATTGCCTGCACAGAACAGTATCTTATTGCCATCTTAAGTTTATAATTTAATTTTTATTTGAATGGACAGTTCGCGAGGACATATACGAAAGTTAAAGAACGTTTTTATTTATATGATAAGAATAATTTAAAATTTCACTAATTAATAGAATTTTCAATGCCGAAGCACAATCACAGGATCTGGCTGAAATTTCATAGCTCTTAATCAAAAGCTGATAACACCTGAGTTTTAAAAAAATGCATTCATGTGGGATTTTTGACTGATAAATTTTACATGTTTGTTGTGAGGAAAGTGGAAAGAATAAAATGATCTATTGATAGGATGTATTGACAGCATAACAAACATGATCAATGATAAAATTTGATGAATATAAAATTTTAAACTAAATATTTATAAATATGGATGTTGTTGCTTCGAATGCCACCTGTCTGACGGTGCCAGATCAGGGTCCACGAAATTTATCGCGGAAAAGGGCTAGAGATTTACACATGTTGTTAGCCTGTTTAGCTGCATACAGGTGACAGTATGACTTGACTCAGTTCCACCTGAATTTTGAGGGAGAACACCCGGGTGATAGTCAATGGCCTCCAACCTCTCTTCCCCTTCCACCAACCTCACAAAATGACTTGCGACTCGACAGCTATTTAGAGTATCCAGGCTTCAAAAGCAATATACATTCACAAACATCCATGCTTCCTCCCAAATTCGAACCCGTGCCCAACAGCACAGCAGTCAGCGTCACTAGCCACTATACCATTTGGGGGGGTGGGATATAGATTAAGTATACACAAATGTAAGTCAACATCTTAAGTGCTTGGAATTTGACTAATTACAAAGTGACAATAAAAGAATTTCATAGAAAAAAAAGAAGGAATCAATGCAAAAATATTCCACGCTAAGTTCTAAAAAAAATTTCACACTTAATTTCCTTCCAGAAGTCTTATTTTAATAAGTTTTACAGAAATGTATCCTTACATCCCTTTAACAATATCTCCCAACGAATTTCTTTTGGCGTTGCTTCATTGATTTTATTCCGTAATAATGATATAAACATCACTGACAAAAAGCGAAAGGCACACACAGACTCTAGCTTCCTTCGTTTTGTCATACTGCCCGGTTAACATTACTCCCTCTTCTAACACTCATGAGCAATAACTTACTATCGCTTTCCCCATTAAGAAATCATTCTTTATGTAGAGAAAGTTTAGAGTTTACAGATTTGTCTTTTAAAGGCCTCTTTAACAGTTCTAAGAGTTATTGCTTTGTTACCTCACCTCTTATTATTCATAATCTTTTCCTGGATTCATTTTCACAAACTATAGTCTCTTTAATAATTAAATTTTCTTTAACCTTAAAATTATTGCTAGAATATTTCTATTTAATTCTGCTTTTCAGTGTACTTAAATTGCCTAATCTTTCCAAAATCCAAATTTCATTTAGAAAGCTTATTCTTGCGTATCGGTTCACTTATTTTGGTGATCTCAATAGGTGAATAATATTAATTTAATTTCGCTTAATTGAAGGTTTGCTTTTCATTTATAAGGGCAATAATTATCAGATGATAACCATTTCCATCATTTCTTCCAAGTTTATTTCTGGAACTCTCTCAAAAACTACATCTCAGTTACTAACCAGAGGAGAAGTGTAGATTCCCGCGTTTTTACACCATGCTCAGTCATTTATTACAGTTAACACATTACAAATTGTCAAGTTAATAATATATAAAAATAGAAAATATAAATTAATAAATCAAGTTAAAAAAATTAATAAATATCGTTTTAAATTATATGGTGTATCAATAATATTTTTATTATGCTACTTTTAAATTATATTTAATTAATAATTAGGATTCCTGACTGACCCTCTAACAAGCTACTATGTTTGGCTGACTTGTGCAGTTATCTAGTGAGGCAAACCTCAGCTATAATGCTGTCCCTACAAGCTCCTCCTCATTGATATACCCAGGGAAAGGAATACTAACCTCATCAATGAGAATAGGAGAATGGGTTAAATCATTTATACTGTGTAAATTACTTTCACTGTCCAAAGTGACCAAATGTCTTGAGTTGTTTCTATATTTGAGTTAACAAAGTCAAAGTGCTAAACTATTCAAATGTTAAATTTGTGTTAAAAATAACTCTTTTTTAATAAAATTTAACATTTCTATAACTCCTGTTTCTCATATTCCTCCAAAATGAGGACTCAATGGAGGGCTAAAATGTCACTTTATTTTCCCTTGGTATAAAAAATAATAGAAGTATTCATTTTAGCTAAGTTCTGAAGCAAAATTAAATATTCTGGATAATTTCCTCCTTGTACCAACAAAAGTGATACCATTAACACAATAAATTCACTTAGGTACTCTTCTTCTAGCTCAAAAACGTTTCAATGAGGCTATGAAAACCGCAGAAGTGGATCCCTTTTTAGCTCTAAATGCAGAGCTTTAACAGAAAAAAAAGACAAAAAGAGCAATATATACCTTAGTCGTTTTAGCTCCTTTACCTTTATATTTTAAAATATAAACAGGTCCAGCAAAACCTGAGCTATAAATAAAAAATGGTCTACTGTGAGTTAATCTATGAGCTAGGAGATCAGCCATCAATTGCTGGGATGCAATTGCTCTATATCTACAGCATATTATACATTTATAAATAAATTTTAATTACCATCTTTCTAACTTCAATATTCCAATAAGTTTGTATCAGAATACCTAATAACAAATTATATCCAGCATGTTAATATAAAATCATAAGCAAATTTAGAACTAAATTACATATCTTATGCTGGTTTGGCAAGATGATTGAATGCTTAGCACCATACTGGAGTGTCACATCAACCTTCTGCCCTAATTAAACCGTCTTTGTCAATGCATTACCGATTTACGTTCATTTGGGCCTGGGGAAGATCGGGGGGCTCCTTGGCCTGTCGGCCCGAAATTTAAAAACATAAAATTTTTTAAGTCCTTTTATTCAGGTCTCGGGTCCCTGGGCACACGCCCCAAACGTCCAATGGATAAACCAGCACTGTGTTAATAGAAGAACAAAGAGCTGACAGTACATTTTTTTTTCTAAGGCTTATTTGCTTTAATGCAATATACAATATTTCCTGCCTGAAAAACGGTCCTGAATATAAGGGAGAATCCTATTACCAGCCTGTCTTCTTTCATATGAAGTTACGGAAAACAACATTGATTTTACTTTTGGAATCCTGATTTGATTTTGTCTTCCTCCAAGCGACGTTTAAGTAAATCTAATACAAAAAAAAATATTTATCAATTTAGTTAAAGATGAAATTTTTAATATTAAAGAATCAATAACATCACAGTTGACGGACACATGGAAGTTAAAACCTGTTTATTTCCTTCGCCACTAGATCAGACTGCTCATCTTTGTTGGATTGCTTAGTCCAAGAGTATATCCTACAGAGTAAAACCAGGAGTTTTTTTATAGCAAATTAAAGCTCTTTAATAGGTAAACCTGCATATAATTAGTTAATTTTCTGGGGGGGCACTTGCCAACTGTCAAAAAGGAACTCCCAAATTTCGAATGTTCTATTAGCAATGTACGGCTTCGAATCCCTTGCGTGAGAAGACAGCCAAGATTACGCTGTTGGAATTTACGGAAATGGAAAACACACTCACCTAAGATATTCCTGTAAATTGCATTAAGTCTTGCAAGCTGTAAAGTCGTGAGTAGATAACAAACAAAGAAAAATTGTTACAGCCTCATTTTAAAATTAAAGCAGCATTTATTTGCTTTAGGTTACCAATATATGAAGTAAAAAGTCCCAAAAAATATCCAAGCCGGTGCAGTGGGCCCAGTCCGGGGGTTCAATCTATTTCCGGGAAACATTTTCAAGCCCCGGGTTCATCCCCCCTTCTTTCTATCCCCCCACCGTCCAAGTCTTTTTTTCAGGGCTCCCTTTTGTTTTTTTCCATCCAGGGTTCCTCCTGTCTCCATCCCGGTTCTCCCCCAAACCCTAAAAAAACCCTTTTTAAAAACCGGAGCGGGGCCCCAACACGCCCCTCTTTCTTTTTCATTGACATTCCATAAAAATTGCCCTCGTTCCCGGGCCCCATTCTGTCCTATTTTTCGGCAAACACAAATACATACCCTCGTCTGGAGGTAAAGGTGACATCATTCTTGTGGAACATCGGGATACCTTGTCTATCACACCACCTGTGTTCTATAATTCCATTTCTCGACACCGGCCGAGGCCAGGTTCATACGGCTTCGCTATTGTCAATGGGGTGTCCTTTTGGCCATTATGACTACCAGACTGGGGTATCGGCGTTTGCCTGAGGTCAGACAAAAACAATGATCCAGGCCCGTGCCTGTCCCTTTAAAACTGTTCGGGCCAAAAACTTAGATGAAAGGAAAGGGGGGGGTTCCCCCTTTCGAAAACGTCACAAAAAAAAGTGCCATTTAATTTCTAACCTCGAAATGGAAATAGGTTTCAGGTTGGGCAAATAAAAATTTAAATTAGGAAAGAAAAGCTCCCCTCAAGTTCCCCCCCTATTGAAAATGAAAATATACCTTGATTTAAGACATAATAGTTTTTTTAAAAATAGTACCCAATTTTTTTAAACAATTCCCCAAGTTAAAACAAATTCTCCCTCACTTAAGAAAACTAAAATATTAAAGAAAAAGCACAAAGTAATAAAGGGGTGCTTGACAAAGGGATTTATTTTTTTAAATTTTCCCAATTCTCAATCAATTTTAATTTTAATTGTAAAGTTTTATTAACTCAATGCAATTTTTTTTCCCTATACCGATCACAATTTTCATCTATAAGCCCAAAAAGCTCACAAACCAATTAAATCACCTCTTTTTAACCGTCAAGCCTGCTTGCTCGCCATTGATTCCTTGTCGTAGTGGCCACCCCCCAAACCCCCCAAAAAAAGAACTATTGAAGCCCACTCAGTTTCAGATAGAGGAGGGTCTGCCTGACCCCAGTCCCCAATGGAAAGTCAAAAAGTCGAAAAGGCAAAGGTCTCCCTTTTTGTTTTGCCAAAAAAAAATTCCCTTTGGTATTTACGGTTTATGCATAGCACATACATGACAGATGAATATGCCAACTCAGACGCATTACAAACACCAAACAAAGTCATTGTCTCCTAGTGGTGTAAATTCGATTGAAAATTCATTAAAAGCGTTCAAATTTTTTTTGAAAATTTTCCATTTTTTGCTTCCAAAGGGGAAATGCTCGGTCTTATTTCAACAACCATAGCCGTTGATAGAAAATCTTGATGGAAACTGTACACTGGGTTAGAAAAAAAGAGAATCGAACAATTGTGCTGATTAGGAAGCGAATGCTTAGTGACATTGTCTGGAAATTTAAAATTAAAATTAAAAATAAAAATGTCATTTAAAGATTTCCATATAAGTCCTAGGGCCTTAAAATATTTGTTGGGATGGATTTCTAAGCTAATGTTATCTCCCAAACAGTTTGAGGAAGTACTGGAAAGTCCTTCCAATAAATTAGATCTTGTGAAATCCTTTCGTTTCTAGCTTTTCGGAAAGCTCTTTTATAGAAGCAATTGCGTCCTTACAAGAAATGGATCCAGCAATAAGATCATCTATATTGAAAGTTTTTTTTGATATGAGAAGAAACATCAGGATTATTCTTTTCTATATCTAAGCCGACTTGAAATAAACAGAGAATACTAAGAGAAAAAGTACTGATGCTGAACTATATGTTACAGTGGTGTAGATCTATCAGATACTCACTTCCGTCTAATAAATTACATAAATTAAAACTGTTAAGTCCGGAAATGGAATTTTTGATCCAAAAACGTTTTAATCAATGACGGATCAATTTATTTCTTATTGTCATACCTATCCAACAATTTTTGTCAGACTTCTCCAAGCGAATCATTAGGTATAGGATAATGCTTGATTAACCATGCAGTATCATAAATAAATAGCTCTTTCAAATACTGGAATTTTTCAATCTTAGGTATTGAAATTTGTGAATGCGTAGTAGATAGAAATAAATCCTTGCAATTAATCCATTCCTTAAAACTACTACTGAGTGATGGTATACTTAGTTTCGGTAACCTAAAATTAAATAACATTTGAATTCGAAGCGCGAATGACGAGTTAACTACAGAAATTTTGCATTCCATCCTGATTCCGGAACATGTAATTCATCTAATTGATCTTTTCATTTTGCATTTAAATTAAAGTATCTTTCCTCGAATTCTTCGAGTTCAGATCCTTCCAAACTCAAAGTTGAATCAAATCGTTCAAATTCTTTAAATAAATTCTCCAAACTGGATAAAAGAATCAAAAATTGATTTCTTGCATTGAACTCAACAAGAGTACTTTTATAGGCTGGCCAAATATGCTTTGACACGACCTCTGGCTATTCAATTTTGAGCCATTTGAACTTTCTCTGTTTTGGTTATAGCAAAAAAATTTTAACAAATCAAATTTTTAATCCAAATCAATAATGAAACGATATACAATAAAATAATGAAAATTAAAGATAGTTCAATTTTTGCATTCAAATTAATACCAGACACTTGAATACACAATAAGTCAATAAATTTCAAATAACAATCATTATAAGAAACATTTTTCAACATAAGTATATTTATTACGTCTCGTCCGAGTGCCTCCAATAATGGACTACATTCATGATAAATGTGATTGTCACGTGTGTATTTCATCAAATTAAAAAAAAAAAAATTAAATTTCTAATGGGGTTGCGGATTGGTATTTTACCATTGTATAGATGTGGTACATTCTCCAGGAACTGATACCTTTTTCAAGTGTGGCACCATATAGGTGGATACTAATCACCACAATGTAATTTTGACACCCAGTATCCTTCCCAGAGGGAAACACCTGAGCTCTGACGATGCGAAATCGTACTAGGAATTTTAAACATGGGGAATTACCATCTGTTCTAGTTGTAAAAATGTTCAATGCACTTTTATATCACGGAGAATATAGTTTTTTTCTGTGTGTGTGTGTTTCAAATATACGTAAAATCTCTATTTTAGCGGAAACTGATTTTTGGGGTCTTTTTAAACTGCTTATTTGAGGATTTGTTCCTGAAGCAACGGGGCCAAAAATGAATCCCCTATCGAGTCTGTTATTAGACTCTTTAGACTTGGTGTGACTTACTAGATTATTTTACAACCTTCTCTAATTTTTGGGTTAGAGTTCTCCATGTCTTCTTCATTAATGCCACGTGCACATACCACATACCTATTCTCACAATTGTGTGGTGTAACGAGGGTGGTACTAACTAGTCTTTACGTTCTTCGATCCATTCCACCTGAATCCATGTTCTCATCCCTGTGGTTTGATTTCATCCAATGTGAACACCTATATATTGCTGGGCAGAATAAACCACTATCTTTATAAGTTGCAATCATTTCTATGTTTTCTAGAAACATGCATGACTGACTTCTGTATTGTTCTGCAAGATATACTAAAGGTAACAGTGAGAAAACATAATATGAATACTAAAACGAAACCATATATTCTCCCACTATATATAGTTCGTAGTAGCGTTAATAGCTATTTCTTGAAAGAAAAAAAAATATTTAACAGTTACCTAAAATATTCAGCGATGAGTATTAGCGGATTTTTCTGAGTCAGGTAAACCAAAATGCGTTTTAGATTTATTAAAACTAAATCTTTAGCTGATTCTTTTTAACGTAGCATATCGAAGCTACTATATAATGGCTACTGGAGACAGTCTTTATATTCTGGAACATGATCAAGTGTTGAGGACGACATCTGAGCTGGCACATCACCATCCAAACTTCCACGCCATTTCAACGAGAGGACTTTGCGTCTTGACACATTTAACGTGCATCAGACTCTCTACCAGTGGCGTAACGTATACCCCCACAACATCCACATTGTGAGGAGGTCCAGGATACTAGAAAACCTATGTTACGTTATGTTTTTGCATAAATTATGTTAAGCTACTGCTTGGAGCTCAAACCCTGACTTTGCAGGGGGGCCATAATATTCTCCGTTACTCCACTGCCCTCTAAAATTGGTTCTTCAGTGGCCCCAGGACTCAAACCTACAACTTGACAGAAACAATGCCGGGTACCATTTCGCAACTATAATCAGTTGCCTTGCTGAAGTCGCAGAATTAGAATAGGGGTTTCACTAAAGTAATTGAGGGGAGTCTTTTTTTTAAAAAAATGTAAAAACAAAATGGCGTATTAAATGGAATACCATACTCATATTTGCCCATTTTTAAAAAAAAAGAAATCGAAAGTATATTTATATAAAATATAAAATATAAGGTAAATAAATAATAATATAACTGTTTATTATAAAGTTATTATTATATTATTTTATATATATATGGTAAGTATCCTAACAGTCCTTCTTTTGTATTTAATATTCAGAAAGTTGCAAGTTTTTTACCTTTCTCTATGACTAACTGAAATGCTTACATTTATTTTTTATTCACTTAATTTAAAAAAAAAAGTAAAGGTTGAATATTTAACATTTCATCTTGAAAAGCTCTTAATTAGTATACAATTCCTTTCATCCTCTGAGTGATCAATTCACAACATTCCATAGCCCATGCCAATTACGTGGGGAAGGAAATATGGCTTCATTCGTAGAAAGCATAAAATACGATGGAAACTCCAAAGGAAAAAGGGGAGTATACGTCTCAGATCTCATGAACACTTTCCTTTTGTAAGATACATGAATGAAATATTCAAATATTAAATGAAAATGAGTGTGTTCCTTTAAAAAAATTATTTTTTTTATAAAAAATATTCATTATACAAAAAAAAACTACTTTATTGAGAGAAAACAGCTAATGTCAAAAATATGATTTTCGTCATATCGAGTTCAGGAAAAGAATGCTGTCAAAAACTATGTATGATATCAGTCTAGGCTTATTAAGAAATGTTTTAAATAATTGTGTAATTCGAATACTGTTATGTCTGTCACATTGAAGTTTGTCAGGTGATTTATGCGTCCGTTATTTGACAGAGGTTAGTAAGTGGGGGAAAAAAAACATGAAAGAAAAAGAGCTATTTATATCTTTTTCGTCATCATCCCCGCGTAGCCTTCTACAATTATGATAATTGGCTCTTTCCTACTTTTTAAAATTACAAACTCAACCTTGTATGTTTTTCAGAAGTCCTACGTTCGTTATCATCTGGTAGAATCTGAAATATCGCTGTATATTTTGATCACATGCATGTAAGCATTTGTTTTATTATGTGTAATTTTGCTGAGCTTAGAACCTCTTTGTGTGCATTTTCTGACAAATTTGCAACAATAAATATATAAGTAATACTGATTTTCAAGCTTCAATTAATTTCGAAAATCACAAACTAAATTTATTACTATAGTGAGCTTAAGGGGTAAAGGGGGATACCGCATTTAAGAAACATGAAGTAATGAAAGGACAGGTTTTCAGACTTAAAAAAATTGAAAAACTAATAGTCAAAGTAAAACCAAGTGTATATATGTAACTTATATATATATATATATATATATAGGTCAATTCTCTACTAACAAGAGATCACATCCAAACATATATGTATGTATATATATATATACATACATATTTTTAATACTGAAAATGAACATCATTTTGAAAATACACTGGTTTTAAAAACTTAAGCAACAATGTAAATTTTAGCCATGAAATTGCTGAAAAGGGGTTATTGCGATCAGTACAATGAACACGCAATTCAGTAGAAAAGTGATGCGTGTGCAAATATCAGGAACAAAACGTCATAGGGGACGTGAGTGTACCCAAAACGCGTGCGGTCGGCGAGCGCAGCTCAAGACTACAATAAAAGGAAGAATGGAGGCGCAATTAAAGACATTCACTGCAAGTGCAAGGGAGTTATTTCGTGAAATATAGTTACAATATATCCCCTGGACGACTTCACGCGTGGAAGAATAATCGGAAAGCTGGAGGAGGGGCGTAGTTTGACCAGTGTAGCTGAAGAGTTCGGAACCAACAAAAGTGTCGTTTCGTACGCTTGGGAAGACTTCCAAACTATGAGTTAGAAAGGTTGATGGTGGCCGCCCTAGGAAAACAACTCCAGTGAATGACCTATATATCGTCCTGCAGGTGAAAAGAGCCCGATATCAGTCAGCAACGGTCAATTTCTTAGCAACGGTGTACAACAGGGCGACAAGTGTCATGGTTTACTTTGGCTAGACGTTGTAGCGGTATCTATATAAACCAGTACTAGACATCACACGAAGACGATCGTTTTGGCGTGATCGATAAAGTACTCGCGTTCGGAACGGAAGGTGCCTGGTTCGAATCTTCCTACATTGGTGACTTTGACTGAAAGTAAGAAAACGCAACTTTCTGAACTGTCGTGGCGCCATTTACCACAAGAAAAATAAAAATAAATAAATATAAAGAAATAAAAATAAATAAATATAAAGAAATAAAAATAAATAAGAAAAAAAAATAATGAAAAAATAAAAATAATGAATTAAAAAAAAGCTCTCTCTCTCCGTAACTAACAAATGAACAACAACAAAAAAAAATCGTTCGCCTATCCACCTCACTGATGGGAGAGTAGTGTAGCGATATCTATATAAACTAGGACTAGACATCGCGCGAAGACGGTCGTTTTGGCGTGATCGATAAAGTACTCACGTTCGGAACAAGGTGCCTGGTTCGAATCTTCCTACAACGCCTTTACAAAGGTGATCTATTCGCCCGCCATCCTGAATGCTATATGATTGTTGGCTATTGACAGCACCGTTTAGAGTGGTGTAATAAGCTCCAAAACTGGACATCTCATCAATGGAGTCGTGTTCTCTTTACGGATGAAAGTCGTTTCAACGCCACAAACTATTCTCAACGCTAGTTAATTTGGAGAGAGGTCGGGACACTGTTTCATCCCAGAGTAACATCAGGGACAGACACAGTTATGGTGGTTTTGGAGTTATCGCCAGGAATGGCATTATACGCGCTGAATGGTTGGACTGAGCTCCACGTTTTCGACAATGGTTCTATAACCGGAGATCTCTATTGCATGAAGAGTGATCCTTCCCTTTGTGCGTCTGTTTCGAGGTGCTATTGGATCTATTAGGTGCTTGTTTAATAGCACTGTAATAAATACTCAGCGTTTTGATTTTTCAAAGCATTTATTCTTCAAACTTTTCGATATCTACTGGAAATTTTATGCGTGTTCATTCGACACCGTCAGCAAAGCAAGTGCAAAAAGCATTATTTTCAAAAAAATGCCACGTTTCTAAAAAATACAGTTTCGTTACAGTTCGCTTATATATTATAATCGATAAGTGCACAAGTAAAATATAAAAATTGAAATATAAATTATGAAAATCATTTTAAAAATTAACAGTGATTAAGTACATTTATACAAAATAAGTTTAACATTTATTAGAATAGAGTTAATTTGGATTATCTCGCACTATGCCATATATTTCGAATTCTGAAACAGCTGATAGGTGCAGCCATCTAGTGAGGGAAAATCTTCACTAAAACTGTCCTTTACAGATCAGACTTCGTTTTTATGGATGACAATGAATGGTCCCACTGGACTGCTGATGTTCAGCAGTTATTGGAAAGTGAAGATATTAATCGAATGGATTGGTCAGCGATCTCCCCCTGATTTAAATCCCATGGAACATGTGTGGGATGCTTTGGGGAGATGCCTTGTGGCACTCTATTACATCCTCCAGAAAACATCCAGCAACTGAAACAGATGCTGTTGAGGAATGGGCACTTACCTCAAGAAGTGTTGGACAATCTGGTGCTGAGTATGGATAAACGGTGCAAAGCAACTATTACAGCAAGGGGAGGGCATATTCTATATTACGGAATATCTGATTGTTGCTTTTCCTCGTGGACACACAATCATGTAGAACTATTCTACGAGTTCAATAAAGACTTTTTTGTTTGATTCTATACTACATGCATTGTATTCATATTTGAGGAACTATACTTTCGTCATCGCTAAAGTACAAAATGCTGTCTCTCATTTCTGAGTTTCATGTCTTTCAGATTGATTTCTAGTGAGGTTCTGGGGGGAGGGGAAAACATGTTGCTTAAGCTTTGTACACTAGTGTAGATAAATATATATAAGTAATATAAAAGTTTTCCTTCGAATATTATGTAATAAATATTATGGAATTTAAATTCATTAGAATCTTCAAGAGAAATACCAAACTTAATGGCAATTTTTGCAATATATATATATATATATATATATATATATATATATATATATATATATATATACTTTTAAATTTTTTAAATTTTTGAGAATTGAATGTTGCTGGAATTAACTTGCAGAAGTTACAATAAGAAGGTTGGCACCATCAAACTGGCTTAACCCCACTTATCAGTCCCTATAAGTCCGAGGTTGCACTTGGATATTTTATAAATTTTTATTTTATAATTTTTTAATTTTGCTTGAAAACGTTGGATTTTTATCTTCTATATTCGCCACTGATATTTTGAAATGGGAGTATTATAAGATTCATATGATTTCAATTTTTCAATTGATTATGAAGTTGTAAATGAATTGTATATATTTAAATATATATATATATATATATATATATATATATATTAGTAGTAATCATTAATCTAAACCTTTATTCATAATGCCTACATCTTTATTTACAATTTCTCTAAGAGCTTCGCTTTTACAGTATTAAAATCGCCTGTTATAATATATTTATTATACCCATTTATAAATTTAGAATAATTGACAGTTATAAATATTATATTATTTTTCATGTCATTAGTTTTATTGTAGTTAAAAATAGATCTATCTATTATTTATTTATTTATTTGTATTATATTTGGAAAAAAAGTTTCTTTTTTAATTTCGAAAATTAGTTCACGCTTTCCCTATATGTATATATATCTTGTTCAAATTTTCAATCGTTAATAAAATACCTTTTAGTCATTCTCTGAAGTCCAAATACATTTTTTAAACTTGTAGTGAGTGATATACTTGATGTTAATGCAGTTTTTTCAAATATTAATTCATTAATTAAATTTTATTTTTTAACTTTAAATTTATTCTACTTTATTTCTGACGAAGTTATAACAAACAACAATAGATGGCACCACTCAAGTTCAAATATATTTTTTTTAAATTTGTAGTGGATGACACGATGTTAATGAAATTTTTTTCAAATGTTATTCATTAATTAAATTTAATTAACTAAAATGAAAATTTTCTTTGATGACCTAATTAATAATTGACTTTAAAAATATAAATTACTTCTTAAAAATAATATTGCTAATTGGTAAGCTTGAATATGTTTATTAAATATTTTATTGAAGTTAAAGTTATTGTTATATTTATTCATAAATATAGAGTAGTACAGAACTCAGTAGAACTTTCAGCAATATCAATATACTAAATGACTTATAGAAAATGAACTATAAAATCGAGAATGATATTACTTAGCGAGACAATAAACAACAAGTTACCCCTGGTAGTTTTGTCACTTCCCCCTTAGGGTAGCACCACAGTTTGAGAAACGCTGGAGTGTAGAACTGAACTTTAGAATATGCAGTCGAACCTTTATATAACGAACCTCTATATTGCGAATTTTTGTATAGAGCGAACTTTTTCCTGGAACCTTGAAACATTACACGATTTTCTTCGTAAAATAATCTCTCTATAGCGAAGTGCATTTTCTGCACAACGAACTTTTTCTTTTGTGTTTCAATTTTTGTTCTCACTTTTTTTAAAAGTATTTCTGAAAAAATTTCAAGTTATTCTCTCTTTAATTCTCTTTGGTCTCTCTTTGGTCATAAATATTCAACTGGTTTTATTAGATCCTAACTCGCCGAGAGCAATAGAGTTCTGGACGTTTCAACCAAGAAGTGCAATCTTTAACCCCCATTGCTCAGTTCACTAAAAACTTCTTCGATATCCTCTTTCAGCCTCCGTGGAGTTGTCCCGTGTGAAACTATAAAATAATGTATATTTAATATTATTCTTGTATGCTTTAAATTATAAAATGTCCTTAAAATTCATTAATTTCAGAATAAAATTATTTTCTTAATATTGAAAACAGCGAATTCTTCGACATTCCTTTTTCTTGTTTTCCTTGCAGTTTTTCTTTCTTTTTTTTGATGGGTAAGATAATAAAATAAACATACATTAATTTTGAAAAAGGTGTGGATAGTTACATTTTTTAATATGTAGTGCTTAGGAATTTAAAATTTGTTTTATGTGGTTTATAAAAAGTATATTAGAAGATGAACCTCTATATAACAAATTTTCCATATAACGAACTTTCCTGGATTTAGCGACTTCGTTCTATAGAGGTCCGACTGTAATTATTTTCTCCAAAATTTATCACACATTGTTTATTTCTTAATGTTTCAAATCTATCTATCTATGTAAAATAAAAGCAATTAACCATCATATGTATGCACTTTTATACTCTCACGCATAGCAACTTTTCATTTTAGCATAAGTCTTTTCTCGGGGTTGAGCATTATTTATATTCATTTCCCCCAATCCATATTTCAAAACCCATCTCCGAAAACGCGTAACCTCCCAATCAATTAACGTCCTCTCCAGCAATTGCCTTCGTCTCTTTGTTGCATATTCAACGACTTCTCATAAACCGCCTCCGATACTGAAACCCCATTACATAAATCTCGTACGAAAACTCTTACTTTTTTTTCTTGCCTCTTTGTGTGTGTATGTTTTTCTTTCTCTCAAAACAAACAAATGCCTTCAGATACAGAAGAAGCCGAAGAAAAATTAAGCATGATAAAACAAAGGGAATTTATGCTGAGCGAGTTATTTTTCCAGATCCTTTCCTGTCGTACATACGATACCGTGGAAGTCATTTCGGGAGAATAATAAGGAATGGAAACCGCATAACAATCAAGCCCCCGAGCTTAAAATGACGAAGTGATATTTTATTTATTCTTCTTTCCAAATGAAAAAGAGAGCCCATAAAAGCCGGTATAAGATAACTCGGCGGGCAATAATCGTCGACACTCTTGCAGTTGATAAACTTCTGACTGTCAACTTCGAATCCGAAGACAGGGTTGCCCGTCAATGTCATTTATAAGCGAGGGGATTTGGAGGACACGTTCAGTCCTTCAGGTTCACATATCCCTTCAGAAAGAGAGGGGTCGTCCAAAAAAGAGAAAGGAGCTCTTGAGTTTTCGAGTCCATAAGAAAATAACCCGAGTCTGATATTAAGTGATGAGTAATAGTAGCAATTAATTAAACTACACCTTTGAATAATATCTTTGTAAATGTTTTTCGTTGTGAATATCATCCATTTATTAATATGTTAATCATAAAAAGGGACTTTCAAATTTCTTCCACAAAGGGCCTTTTGTTTATGTTCTTCCCATCGGATGTATCCTTTAAAAGTGATTGAAAATTTAATACTCTTTTTTGACTCAAATGATGATTATTTACAATTTCGAAATATTACCTATTTGAACAAAAAATCATGTACATTAAGACATTGGTTCAAAATGTTAGTTTTCTACCCATAAAGAAAATTAATACCTTATGTATATATATATATATATATATATATATATATATATATATATATATATATATATGTCAGGTTTGAAAAGTTTAGCTTAAAAATTAAGTTAGTAATAAATGAAAATAGAGCGAACTCTTTACCATCACGTAAGAATTTGTGGGTAGATAAGCCTATTTAAAGGTGGAGCGAGCGCTGACGAAGAACGCAAATTCGAAAAGGCTTAGCTGGTGACTCCTCGCCGAATTGGTTGTCTATTGTTCTACTCGGTTGCGCGCCAGAGGGCAGCCATGTTGGATTTTATGTGATTGAAGCAAAATAAAGAAGTTATTATGGAGATGATGCCCTCCTCATTTTACCAGCAGGCCTGGGGCCTAACACACACACACACACACACACACACACATATATATATATATATATATATATATATATATATATATATATATCACATTTATTTGAGCATGCTCCTCGTACAGTGCCAAATACAAAATTAAGTTTTTATAAACAGGGGAAAACGCACTATGAAAAATACAGTCACTTTCAAGTTGCATTTTTCAAATTTTTGGTGTATTCGCCGTATATAAGGTTCACCCAATTCTCTTGTGTTTTGAAGTGATTTATTCGAAGTATTATCCCTGGCTTTTTGAAAAAAATAGTATACTTTTTGAATCACAACTCTTTAAGTTCAAAAGGTATGTCATTTCTTTGAAACAAACAGCATTTCGATATATGTTGAAGTCTAATTTTTGTATGCTAATCTCTTCAGTTTCAAAGCAATCATTTTTATACCTGGCGTATAACGCGCACTTTGGACACAAAAAATTAAATCGAAATTTTGGGGTACCCCTAACGCGCACCCCTAAATTTCGATCTGATTTTTTTGCGTTAAAAGTGAGCGTTATACGCCGGATTTTACGGTAATTTTTATTTACACAAGCAAATATTTTAAGAATTAGGGGAAAAAAACCCTTGAAATTTATTTTTAGATTTCATTTTCTTCATAGGTCAGTTTAAAAATAAAACAAAATATATAGTTATAAGAAATCTCTTCTTTCATAAAATTTAATTCTTATTCTCAACGCCCAAATAAGTATTTAATTACAAATAAAGATTTGTTCTGATGTCACACACACACACACGCGCGCATACAAAATTAAACTACTATAATGGATTTTCTTAAAAAAGAAATTTTGAAGTGCACATAAACAGCGCTTTTTTTTTCCCGTTACAACTAAAATTGTTTCAGTGTTCAACCTATCCAGAGTTTAAACTATTGTTTTTGAACAGTAATGTTGTACTTAAGTACAAATAACCAATAATTTTCATTAAGACGAAAACGTACTTCACTGACAGTTAAGTTGATACCTTCTTTGAAACCCCCAAATCACTTATGATAAACATGTCTCACTGCGACACAACTCTCTGTCTGTCATCAACTCCAAGCAAAAATTGTTCTTCCTGATCATCCTAAGCCCTCCTTTGATCCGAATATTTTCTTCTCATCCCCCTCACTCCCACCCCTTGTCTCAACAGCTGCAAAATAAGCAATCTGCTTCTTCAACACGGCGTCAATTTTTCCCATTGCTTAGTCAAACAGCGCGCGTTGTCAGAGGAGAAAACCAATAAATGCTCCACAGAGAAAAGAGAACCTCCAAGCTTCCTTTGACAGCTCGTGGAAAGCCCTATATCATGAGTGACGTGTGAAAGATGTGGCTATCAACTTTGTTTCTCGTGCCATGAGGAGAGGGACATCATCCCCTGGGGGGGTGAGGGGGATGGTCCTTTGATGGACAACCGTCCTAAGAAACACGGGGCAGGGTGATTTTTCCTACACCATTTGAGGTTTCATCGATTATAAGTACATGCGTTCATTAGAGAGAGGTTAGGAGAAGTTGAAGGTGTGTGTGGCTTGAGTTTTTTTGGTGGTTATAGGATGATTTTTTTTAAAGGGAAAGATGTGTACTTAAAAAAGGTTTTTTTTTAGTAATTTATGTTTAAAAGTGCTGGATTTAGTCCAAATTGCCAAAATTTATCTTTGCAAAAGGGGAAAAGGGGTTTTTTAAAATAATTTTTGTAATGACATGAAATTTTAAAAATACATTTTTTTTATAAAAAACATTTGTTATTGCTTAGGTAGTAAAAAGAACTTAGCTTGCTTCGAAGAAAAACAAACATAATTATTTATTAATAAAGAGAAATACAGACTGAAAAACTAGAAGAAATGGGAATTACATCTTAGAATAACCGTAAATTAAATTCAAACAATAAAAAGTAAGAACAGAAGACTAGTTAAATATTATTTTTTTGTTTTCAATAACAGTAGTAGTTATTATGACTGCTATAAATATCGTGACTTTCAGAATGTTTTAATTTTCTGTTCTTTACTCACTTATTGAGACTATTTTTTTCAAACCCAATTTTTTTTGGATTTTAGGGTTTTTAATTGTCTCTCAGGTGCGAAAAAAAAAAAAGATGGTGATTAAAAAATTTACGAAATTTTAAAAAACTAATTCTGCCCAAATTTCCCTTTTTATTTACAATTTGATTTGTGTTGGATATCTATATATCATTTGATACTTCATTTATAAGATTTTTCTGCTGATATTGCCTTTATAAACATTTTCATAGTTTAACTGACAATACTTTTCTTATTTTAGTGGTTTAAGATAATTTTTTTTCTTTTACTTTTATATTTGATTATGATAGTTCATGTGGGCGCATATAATACTACACGCATTACTAAAAATCAAGTCTACAGCAAAGTTTTATGCAATTTTTATACGTGTTTTTGCAAATTTCTTTACTTATTTTCTGAAAAAATAAAAGATGTATAACGCATTTTTTCTTAGTAATAGAACTACTTCATATTTCTTGAAACTGCATTACTTGAGCGCATTTGTGATTTTAAATATCACTTTATTCTCAGAAAAAGGAAAAGTATTGTTATAAACTTAAAAAAAAAAGATAACATTCGATTCAATATTTTTGTGTAAAAGGTGATAACATAAAGGATATCCACTGACGGCGGAATTCATTTTTATTTTATATAATTCCTCCAACAGATTTATCATTTTAAATTTCTTTCATCCAATTCTTAGAATTATATTTTCTCGGTATATATAAATAATTTCTTTTATACATCCTTTGAAAAATCCTTAGTTTAATCGAAACCTTTTTTTTTAAAAAATAATGTCTTACCTTTCAACTGTCTCTTTCTTTTAATATCATTGGAATTTCTGTGAAGAAATATGGAGGTATTGAATACCACTTTTCATTCATTGCCTTTTATACAAAAATCATGTTTGATTAATTTTTGTTTTAAAATGCTGTGTATTCGTTTTAATCCTATCTGTTCTGAAATTGTATTTAATATTATATAATTCAAATTTAAGTAGAGGCAAAAGAATATCAATATTTTCTATTTTTCCTTTGTATTTTCTGTCTCTAATATTCGAACTATTCCTACTTTATTGTTAAAATATTTAAAACTAAATTGATCCTTAAAATTAAAATTTGCTTTTGGAATTATTTGTAATTACTAAAAAAATTAATTAGTAGTTGTGAAGTATTTTCCTTTTATCCTAATTTTGAATTAATTTCGAGATTATATAAAAATTTTTTAATTTAGCTATTTTCTTTAAATAATTTTCTCGACATATGCTTATACATACTCTTTTTGCATTTGTGGAGTTTTATTCACTATTATTGATATGATTAACTGGATTTTATACGTTCCATATAAAAAAAGGAATATGTAAATTATATTATTCTAAGCGGCTGCATATAGAGTTCTGTGCGTCCACATACAAAGATATTTCTCATACGAGATCACCTCCTTCTAAATAGGTCTCCTTTTCCCGTATGTTAGACGAAAGATATGGAATGTTTGCTTCCATCCATATCCAGAATTTCTCTGTTAAGCAGTACCCAGACACCTCTTAAGGCATGGGCCAACTGGGCCCGAGCCCAGGGCCTCTGTCACAAGGGGGCCTCGTCTCGTACTCAATTCAGCCTTAATAAGATTGTGATTCGAATAATTTCTACTGTCAAATGTTATTTCCGGTTGTATTATCCTAAAAACTCGGAATTTTGGACAATATGTCAACTGGCTACATGTGATGACCATCGTCAATGTATGGGCCTAGGCCTTGGCCCACCATCAAAGACCTACCCCACCTATCTCATCTTCATTACTCATTCAGTTAAAAGGCTGCAGTCGGTCAATTCGGTTTGTGTGGCTATAAGTCATGCACATTAATTTGTTTCGGGTTATTGTTTATACGAGTGTTTGACAACGAGTGTTTGCTATTTACTGTACGAGTACATTTCTGTCATGTATGTACGAGTGTTTGCTATGTACTGTCTACTTTTAAGGGTCATAGGTGGGGCCTACATTTGTGTGCAGGCCCAGGGCCTCAAGAAATCTTAAGACATCCCTGACGTTACCCATGAATAAGCAGAACAAAGCGCTACTAAATTTCAGTCTAACTTACATGGCTACGTCCCTGACTTAAATGCTTCTTGTAGCAGCAGATAAGCGTGATGCACATACCTGTCACTATCATGTAGACCCAGGGACGTTTTAAGGCATGGATCAACTGACCTCCTGGCCTCAGCCTTGATGGGGGCCTCATCGAGTTCTCTACTCAGCTTCATGAAGATCATAATTCGAACATAATAACATTAATAATCAAATGTTATTTTTCATTTTTTTAAAAAGGGACTTTTAGTTACCCTCTGCATTATGGGCCATCCCCATCCTTACCAGGGGATCTTAAATTTTTTAAAGGGGTTCAATTAATCTTAAAACCCGAAATAAAAATTTTTTCTTTAAACCTTTCCATCCCCCTTTCGAAAAAATTACCCAAAAAATAATATTTGAAGTGATAAACATGTTATGGGCATTTGATGTTAATGCAATTTAAAAAAATATTTAATTTATTATTAAAAAAACAATCAATTTTTTTAAAATAATTTAAATTAAAACATTAATTTGTGATTCAAGTGTCCCTAACCATGGATTTTTTTTTAGTAACTGTGATATATGCTGTATTTTTTTCAAAACTTCGAAGTCTAGGTCTATTTAGTTAAATGACGCATTACATATTCTGAGTTTAATTTTTTTTGTCTTTGTTCTTGTAGCCACTTTCATTAGAAATATATTTTACTTAAATAAAATGTTCTGAATGACATCAAAATGTTTATAGCTGGTGAGAAAAACCCCCTATTTTTGAGAAAAAATTTCAATAAAACTTAGAACTGTTTTTTTAAAATTTGATTTTAAAAAACTTGAGGATATGTTGTTCCCTTTCCTTTATTTTAGGTGTTATTTTCCCCAAATGAAAAAATGTGCCTTTTCTATTAGAAAACTGTTTAGTTTTGCAAGACGTGTTAATCTAAGAGTATAAAATTAAGCCGCGCGCGTAGAACTCGAAATAGTAAACAATAGAATATTCATAATCTAGTGGGAAGTATATACGTAAAGGTTAAACGCACGCACGTTTTAATATTCTTTTATTATATTATAATAAAAGTTTAAAAAGTGTTGCAAAATAAAGTTATTATATATAAATAAAATTTTCAGTTTCAATGAATAGGATGGGGGATGAGTTTTAGATACTTGTAACCATACAAAATTCATAGAGAACATGAATCCATTTTGCATACATATTTATTTCTCCTCGATTTTTTTATTGTGACTCGTGGGACCCTTGGTTATGCCTTGTGGAACCCCAGGGCATCGTGGAACACAGTTTGAGGACCACTGCCCTAGGCTAACCCCCATCCACAGTCATTACTCATTTAGTCGAAAGGCTGCAGGAAGTCGTATCAGTTTATACCTGGGTTTGTGAGATTTTGAGTTACCGTTTGTACTAGTATTTGACAATGTTTGTATACCAGTGTTGCCCAGCCTTTTTATAGAAGAGGACCGATCAATGTTTGATAATTTTGCCACGGCCCCCTGAAGGTACGTTGATTGCTTATACTTAAAAATGTTTTGATTTAATAATTTTAATTCAATTGTATTTAAATATACTTTCAGAATAAAATACTATACCAAAAATGAATATAAAGTAATTTAACATGAAAAAGAAAGTGTTTTCCATTGAAAGTCGTATAATCCCGACAGAAATAAAACCGCAGTAAATAAAATGGAAATAATTTAATGTTCCTTGGGTTGCCCGGTACCATTTGCTTCACAGGTCAATACTGGTCCACAGCTCGGGGGACCACTGCTACATACAATCTATTTTTAAGGCTCACAGATGGGCCCAACTTTTGCATAGGGGTCCCAGGGCTTCAAGAAACCTTAAGACGTCCCTGTACAGACCCTCTTCATCCTGTCTGCTGCAGGGGAAGATGCTATTCTTACTGTATCGATTTTAAAGTGAGATGGAGTTGTAATTCTGTTACAATGTACACTAAATCGTAAGTATTGGTCATCTGCAGAAGTGACAACTCATGGCTATCGGTAGATATTCAAAAAGCTGAATTAGCAATAGAAACTGGCTCAACAACAGTCTCAATATGAAAAGATAGATATTTAGCCATCTTACAATAACAGAATGTCTCTGATTTGCTTTTAGTTGATCTATGACTTTACAATGAAATTCAGCCGGTAAATGAACTCCTTTTTTACACTTTGGTTGCCTCGAAATTGTTTAATATACCGCCGTACATGTTTTCATTAACAATTCTCTTCTAGATAATGCTTATTTAGAGCATCGGACTCCAGATCGGAAGGCCTGGGTTCGATGCCAGATGCCACCAAATATCCTCCGAGTACACACGGAGTACGTGCTCGTGAAATCAGTGGATCCGAAAGTCTTGTGGGCTGAATCAGGAGTGCAGGGGACTGGAGAACATTCCCCTCCCCTTCAGCTTCATGCCTAAATTGTGTAAGTGGAGATAGGGGGTGTCGCCATCCATCGTCCCTTCAGGGAATTTCGCCGAGCTAATTCGTATTGTCACCTGTATGGTGCTCAAGGCCAAGGCATACCACAGGCGTACTTCTAGCCCCTTGCCATGATGAATTTCGTGGGCCTCGTTCTGACTACGTCAGACTGGTGCTATTCGCCAAAACACAACATAAAGCAATAACAGCGCCATTCTTTTGAATAATGTTACTCGATACAGTTTATTATTATGTACCATTTCCTATTTTCAAGAATTTAGAACTATATTTAGCAGATCTACCGCGTTTTTTTTTTCATTTGCTATTTAAATTTTGGGAACCAGGAATTATCGAAATAATTCTTTCTATCATTTAAATACATTTTAGGCAGGTAGATTAAGGAATACAATGGAAGGGAATTACAATGAAAAAAAATGCAGTACAATTGAAGCGCATGTTATACATTTATTAAATCTCAAACGTGTTTGATAGATCGCCAAATTGCGCCAATTTCGAATGTGGAATCAAAATCTATCGCATGTCACGAGTATCTAATCTGCCTGAGTTAGAGTGTGCATTTAATAATGGGGCACTTTAAAGCAACACGAGGGTTAATGGTGGCGGGTTTGGTAATTCCGAACCCCAATCAAATAACGAGAATGATATCTGAGCTGGCACCCTACTCTCCTAGCTTCCACATCAGGCTAACGTGAGGACTTTGAGCACCGAAAGATTTAACGTGCATCAGCCTCTCTACCCACGACTGGGTAACAATGGTCTCGAGTTTGTGACTATGAACACTAGGCTACTGTGACCTTCATTTAAAACCGAGAAAGTTCCATAAGAACAATTAGGGGTCTAGTATTCGTAATAATAAAAGAAGTAAGCTTTTTAGATATTATCTTACATAACATAATAAGAGAATTCATTAATATATATAACATATGTTCTACCATCTTACATAGACTGAGTACTGTAATGAATTAATACAGATGGTGCAATACAGTATATATATCAATAGATTCCATGCATACTTCCATGACGATGTAATATACCACTACGTGGGGCACACTAGGGAGGGGAGGTCCCCGAGTCCGGACTCCCCCAAAGCCCTTGATTTTTTCTTCTGATTATAACAGTAGACACAGGAATTTTTCAGGGGCGGGGTCGAAAGTACACTATTCTGTATATATGCTTTTTGATTTTGTCGATTCTCGGGAATAAAACACAGTAAAAACTATATTGAATAAATACTAGCATTAATTATCATTAATCATTAATAACAAATACTTAATTAAATTTTTCGTGCTATATACTTAAAATTGTAATCAATCGGAAGAAAAATCAAAGGCTTTGGGGGGTCCGAACCCCAGGACCCCCATGTGCGCCACTGGATTATAATCCTATGTATATAGTGGGTAAAATTTAATTAAATCCTTGTTATTAATAATTGATTATATTAATTAATGTTTATTATTTATTCAATAATTATTTTTTTTACTGCTTCTTGTTCCCAAAAAACGACAAAATCAAAAGAATATGTTGGGCGGCGTATCGGAGCAATACAAGAATTGTGGACTTCTGACCCTGGACCTCTCCCCCTGAAAAATTCCAGTGTGCAGCTCTGTACCACTTCAACGTGTTACATGCTGCTGATATTTTCATAATGTAGGAGAACAATTATACCTATGGTAATATCTATCTTATAATGATATTGATTAGTGTGAAGGTGATTACATTAATAAACAGAAGAAAACGTTATTAAAGTGTTTATCTGAGCAGATGTGTAGAGCACTTAAGGGAAATTCGAAACTGTTTTTTAAATGAAGATACATACATTTACCTGTTAACTAATTAATTATATTATAATTTCATATTTAAACTATTTTAAACTGGAAATAAACTTCAAAACCTGTTATAAATGATATGAAGAAGTTCAACTAAAATATACAGATATATATATATATATATATATATATATGTATTAGATAGAAATAATAACTTTATTTATTTACAAAAGACTTTAAACTCTAAGCTCTGTTTTTTATTTCAAAGAAAGTATTTTTTTCTGAAGTTAGAGAAATTTTTAAAATTTGCATTTCATTAAAAAATAAAAGAAAAATTTTAAGAATTTCGAGCACACAAATATGATTTTTTTATGCAAATGATAGTCAATGTATTTAAAGCACTTTATAACACAAAGAAATAATTTTATTTATTAATTTAATCAGGGTTCATCAAAAAAAAAAAAAAATTGTATATTTGCATTTTTAAAACTAAATAATTCGATTATATGGCCTTTTGTTTCTTCTTTTTTCTTTTTTATTCTTACAGTTCTTTTTTGGGGTTAAAATATATTTGCAACTCCTATCTAATATAAAAAGATAAGCAATTTGAAATTTCGTAGAATATTAGTAATTTGAATATGGCATTAAAGCGTTTATTTGTAAAAATGGCATAAGTTATGCATTAAAGTCTCGTACTTAGTATTTCATTATATAATGAACTGATGATAAAAATGCCTAGAAAAAAATGGTTCCATTTTTTTCACAACAGATTTCCATGCATATTGTTTTTTAAAAAAATAGAAGAATTGAATTTTTTATCCAGAAGGGGCAGCACGGTAACCAAATAAACTTACAAAAATTTGCCCCCATTCGTTTAAAAAATTTTCCCATTAAATCAAAAAAACCACGAAAGAAACCGGAAAAAAACCCGGGAAAAAAACCACCATTTATGAGCATTCGATTGCTTTGCATTCAATTGCTCGAAGAATTTTTTAAATAAAGGGGGAAAAAACCATAATGGATGGTTTGTATAGTTAAAATTTTTAATTAGAGATCAATATTTAACATTTAAATGTTAACATTTAACATTTTAATGTTGAAATTTATTTCATATTTAAAAAAGAAAAAAGGATATATCTCTTTGTTTAATTTTGGGGTAAAAAGATGTTGAAAGAAAACAAAAGAAAATAAAACCTTTAAACTATAAAATACATTCCTGCAATTTAAAGGAAAGGGATAAAACACAATAAAAAAATTATTATCTAAGCCATGAATTATACTAAAAATTTTTAATTCAAAAACTTTTTTTAACCCTCAGATAAATACAAATTTTTTTTTATTATATATTTCCAAAAATTCAACCATTTTCCTATCCTCGTTTTTATTTCCCCCCAATCCCCACGGGGGCGCAGCTACCCCGTGATCGAAGTTGTTTTTTCCCAAGGGGGGAAAAAAACTTCCCAATGCAGGTCAAGCTTTCACGGGAAGACGGGTTCGGGGAGGACGAATAGGACAGACGGTTGTCGGGGCCGGGGGGCGGGGACCCCGGGATCCACCGTTCAGGGGATTAAAGCCGGCGAGGCCTAATGGCCCTCTTTGAGCAACGGATTTCGTTTCGATAGGGCGAGGGGGATTTTAAAAGGACGTTTTTTCTTCCGTACCGGGCTGCGTTTTGGGGGTGTTTATGCCCCCGGTAAACATATTTTTTTTGCTACCTGTTTATTGCTGTAAAACAGAAATTTGTTTAAATAATAAAAAAAATAAAATGAATTAGGGGGGTTCTTTTTTTTTCTACACCCCTTATACTGTAAATGTGTTTTAGGCATTAATTTAATTAAGATGAATTGCATTGAAGAGGATAATTTGCAATACTGAAAACAGTAAATCGTGGTTAAATTTACCCAAAAAGGGTTTTTCGATGATTTCAATGAGAAAAAAAAGTACCGGTGGGTTTTTTTTTCTTTTTCCCACTTTAAATTGGGTTTTTTTTATGAAGGGCAACGGGTTTAAAAACATGTTGGCAAACCTTTTTTTCAAAAAGACTTTTTTTAAAAAATTTTTTTAATAAAATTTTACTCGTCAAAAAAATCTTCTTTTTTAAAAGCCAAAAAAATCTGGTAGCAATAATTAAATCTTGATTTTTTTTCACTGAAAAAAAAAAAAATTTTTTAAATATTTATTTTCCAAAAAAAAAAATGAAAATATTTCTAGGAGGCCCCGGGCTATATACATTTTTTTTTGTTAAAATGCTTTTTAAAGAAGAAAATTTATTTATAACAACACATGCACGAGGCAAAATAAGGGCTACTGAAGTTTGCTTGGCAGGGGTACAACTTCGTATCCAATGGCTACTGGGTTTAATAGGTCTTTACTATCAAAATTAGTAATTTATAAATTTAATATAGTTAGAGCTTTAAATAGAAGGCACTTTTTACAGCGACAAAGTGAACGAAGGTATGCAGCTATTGTGAGTTTTTATCGAGTATTTTCTTTAACGTTTTAATAATTTGTATATTTTAATAATTTTAATAGTCCCGTTTTATTAGTAAAAAAGAGTGTAAAGTGAATTTTTTGAGTAGTGTCTGAGTTATTCCATCCTGACCTAAGGGGAAAAATAAACGTGAAATCACTACCCCTACGAATACCCGGGGGGTTTAAATGAATTTACAATATAAAATATTAAAAATATTATGTTTAAGATACCATCTCAGATGTCAACTTCGTCATCTTTAGCATAGATCCCCCAATTAAAAAGTACTTTACGGTAATAAATTGAAATTTTGTACCCCTTTGAAAAAAGGGGGAGAGCTGGAAAAATCCTTCAACAAATAAAAAAGGGAAAACAAAATAAAACCCAAAAGGGAAAAAAAATTTTAAACATTTAAAATTCAACATTTTACGTCAGGGTTGATTTTTTACTGACTGCTTTTTAAAATCGCATTTGAGACACATTGAGGCTATGGGTGAAGACTTGGGAAATTTTTTTCCACCGGGGAAACGAAAAAGGCTTTTTATCTGTGTAGGGACCCCAATCTCCAACTTTCCCCGCCACGATAACGTGAGGACTTTGAGCTTCGACAGATTTAACATATATCAGTCCTGCTAATATGACGGGCCAATATAGATGTCGCAAAAATGATGGAATTAGGAATCTCATCAAATCCCTAAGAAAATATCACTTGACGGTAGATGTTAAAATAACGTCTCTTAAAGGGTCATTTCCCTGATAAAAGCAAGGGATTTGAACGAATCTCTGAGCTGTTTCAGTGAAATGATGAAATAATTTTGTCAAGAGTTTAAAAGTGTTTATTTAACAAATAGGGTGTATTATTAAACGTAGAAGTAAGTAATACAACAATATAGTCAATGAAATACAAATTATTTATTCGATACTAATTAACAAATAATTAAAAAATTAGGCTGGTATTTTTTTTTATGTGTAACATCTTTCCTCTCGGTTGCTTACACACTAAAATATCAATCCCTATGTTAATCCTATGCTGCCAATTTTTTGAAGATATGGGGTTGATGTATAGGGGATCGTTAGTACTACCTGTATGGTTAGGAAGTACAAGGACTCAACCTCCCAGGTGTCTTCCCCTGGACAGCATTTTGCCAATGCAAATCCTGACTAGTTCATTTCACTGAAACAGTTCAGGGTTTGATAAAATCACTTACTTTCATTAGGAAAATGACCTTGAAGAGAAGTTATTTTAACATCTCTAATCAATTGATCATTTCCTTTAGGGATTTGATGAAATTCCTAATTTCATCATTTTCCTGCGACATAGACACCAGGGATTTAACCCATAATGTGACTGTAATAACCGTAATAGCATTGACCATGAGATCGAGTCTATGCTTACTCGATTATTACAGCTCTGGCATTATGCCTCATAACAGAATCGGACACAGAAAAAAAATGTCTTTAGCATTTACTTCAGTGGTGGCGAACCTATGATCCGTAGGTTAGACACTGACCCACGCAAGTTTCTTAACTGGCCCACAATTGCTAGGCAACCCCTTGTTTGTTTACGCGGATTTATTTAGATTTTTAATTTGTGTGGATTATTTATATTCTCTCTATTTGTATTTTTTCAAGCTCTGCATTAACACAAAAGCAATTTAAATGCTGTCTATAACCTTAATTTGACCATTACAATTCCAAAGCTACGCAAATGGCAACAAATGTATATGAAAGTATGTAGTATTTGAAATAAAGCGAAAGTGTTTACGAAATATCAATTCAAGTGTATAATTTTACTCACATTTTGTTTGTTGAAAAAAATTAACAAACTAAAGCAAATAAGCATATTTAAAGCACTTTCTTCGGCGCAAATGTAATTTTGTAAGGTTATGTTCAGTTATGTTTCAAGAGACTTCCATAGCCCATTTTTACCACCCGTTAAGCCAATTGAATTTTTAAGATGTTTAGTTTTAAAAATACTCAGTCAAAATTTTAAACTTAACTAGGTAAAAGGAGCATTAGGCCCCACGAGCAAATTAAAAAAAAACGTCTAAAAAAAGGTTCTACATCCCTGATTTACTTTATTACATAAATCGAATTTGTGGAAAAGAGAACTTCTTAATTTATCAATTCTAGTAAAAATTCTATAGCAAATATTTTGTTGAGTAATGGAGAATTAATATTATTTTATGAATAAGTCTGAATAAATCAATTTCCTTATTTAAATTTTTTTAAAAAAAAGTTTTTAAAAAAAAAAAGGGAAAACACTTATAAAAAATTTTAAAGTAACCTTCAAAAAATATTTAAAAAGTATTTTTATGGGATCATTATTTTTCAATCGGGTTGAAGAGGGCTCATTCAAAATAAGAATTTTTTTATACCTTCCGAAATTTGATGGCACAAAAAGAATAAAAAGCAAAAAGGGTTTCCCTACGATACAGTTTGAATGTACCGAATTATTTCTCGAAATAATTTAGTTTTTTTGAATGTTTTTAAGGATGTGACTACCAAAAAACCTGTTTGGGGAAAATTTTCGAAAATTTTTTTTTGTTTAAATTTGCCCTACCTTAAGATTCCAAAAATACTTTATTTTTTTTCCAATATTTAAAGCAAGTTTTCATTTAGTAAACCGGAAATGGAATTTTTAAAAACCGAAATGGGGGTTTGAGACATAAAAAAGTAAACAAATGTTTGAACGTCTTTTTGGACTTTTAAGCAATATAAATGTTTTATTTTTTAAATATAATCAACGTATCCTTTTTTTTTATTTATTAAAACTTTTTAATCTGGCAACTGTTTTTTAATTTGCTTGTTTTACTGAGGGCAAAAAATTTTCGTTTAAGGAAGTTTATTCTAAAGCGTTCTTCTTAATTATTACTTACTTTTAATATTTTTACAGTTTATTCATTCATTTTTATTTAATTTTAACTTTTATTTGATTTGATTAATTTAAAAAAAGCCAAAACTAGATCGAAAATGTCCCGAAAGAAAGTTTTTTGGTAATATGTTTACCAAGTTAGCACAAAACAGTAATAATGCGTCTGCAAGTGAGGGGGAAAATTTAGATTTTGTGTCCGAACCAATTTCA